>VWZP01009164.1:73239-136535 GCA_013396995.1 Dicaeum eximium
TGCCATTTCCCTGCCTCCTGCACCCCGCGGTTTGTGGAGCTGCCCGGACACAGCCCAGTAACAAAGTAAAAACTTCCCAAAGCCCGCACTCACTGGGTGCCTCGAACACCAGGGCCAGCGTGTCGGCGTTGTCCTCGGCCCGCAGGGTGATGATGTCCTCGTTGCCTGCACACTTCAGGATTTTGGACATGCTGGAGGGGAGAAAGGCAGGTGACTCAGGGGGCTGTCAGGGCAGGAGGGGATGTGATGTGACAGATATCAGGCTCTCCTTTTAACCCCGTGGGAAAAGTGGCTGCGTGGGGAGCCTCCCCAGCCTCTCTCGCCAATCTCCTCCAGTCACACACAAGGTTTTTCCACATTCCCGGCACCATTCCTGCCTGTTCCTCTCGTCCGGGCTGGGCAGATCCCGGGTCCATCCTCTGACCCCTCCCACGGGTATTTCTACACTGGGATGAGTTCCCCTCTCTCAGCAGTCCCTTCCCGAGGCTGAATTACGAGCTCCCTCACAACGGAGCCGCTCCAGGCCCCTGATCTCTGTCCCCCTCCGCCGGTGCCTGTCCCCTCGCGAGGAGCCCTGAGCTGGGCACGGCACAGCGGGGCAGGAGCGGCCACCCCCGGGACCTGCCGGCACTGCCCATCCTGGCGCTCCCGGGACCCCCGGGAGGCCTCTCCCAGCGACAGGACCCTGAATCTGTCACCCGTGTCCCGCAGCGGGGCCATGGCGGCGATCCCGCCTTTTCCCGCCACTTGGCCCGGCAGTGACGTCACGGGCCGCGCCGCGCGCCGCGAAAAACGGCGCGAGAGCCGTGAGGGGAATGGCGGGAAAAGAAGGGGTGGGGGGGCTCCGAGACCCCTCACACCCCCCGATCTCCCCTCACAGCCCCCGATCTCCCCTCACACCCCGCTCCCCTCACACCCCGCTCCCCTCAGCGCCGCAGCCCCCGGGCCTGCTCGGCCGCCCCGGTGAGAGCCCGCCAGGTTCACCTGGACAGGTTGACGCCCATGGCGATGTTGCGGTCGCAGCGGTACGTGTCGAAGCCCTCCGACCGCAGCGTGAGCTGCACCAGCGAGACGTGCGAGGAGTCCATGCTCTGCAGGCTGATGCCGCCCGAACCCAGGTCCCAGCAGGCCTCGGTGATGAGGTCCTTGAGGGCCTCCAGCACTCGCTTGAGCACCGAGCCCTGGACCAGCCGCGCCTCGAACATCTCGGCAGCACCAGCGGGAGCAGCACGGACAGAGCCGAGCGGCGGAAAAGCCAAAAATCCGGGGAGGCGGGCCGCCAAGCCCCTTTTATGCACTCTGTCGCCCCGCCCCCAAACGCGCCGCAGCCAATCACCAGCTCCGCTCTCCTCCTTCGGCCCAACCCCTTCCAAGCTCACATGCAGCTCCCCGCCGCGCTCCGGCCAATCCCAGCGCCGCTCCTCCTCTTAGTCCCGCCCCTTCGTGCGGCGGGAGCCAATCACCGCGCGGTTTACACAGGCCTCGCTGCGCAGCGATGGCAGCAGGGCCGGATCCCCGCAGCGCCGCCGCTGCCGCGCACCGGGCCCGGCCGTACGGACGGCTCCGTGGCGCCTCTCCTCAGGCACCGCGTCCTGAGCGACAACCAGACAACGCGAACCCATTTGTCGCTCAAGACAAACCCCTCACGCTTCTCCCGGCGCTCGCACACCTTCCCGCGCGCTCCCACACATCATGGCGCCCCGCACCATCCGGGTACACCTGGGCGCGGCCATGTTAGCGCCCCCAAGCCCCGCCTCTCACCCATCCCACGCCTCCCATTGGCCAACCCCGCGCCGGCCCCGCCCCCTCCGCCCGTCCCGGGCCGCCCATTGGTCGCGGCGGCGTTGCCGGTGCCGCGGCTCCCCCTGGCGGCGGCNCTTTAAAAAACCTGCCCTTAGGAAGGGTTTGGGATCTCCTAAATCATCCCAGGGAATAACCTGCCCTTAGGAGGGGTTTGGTACCTGTAAGCCATTCCTGGGTTTAACGAGGGCTGACATTTCCTTTCTCCGAAGGAAGAACTTTCCTTTTCACGGCAGAAGAGCCACGGGAGGCAAACCTGGCTCTGTTTCCCTGTAACATCTCCCTGTTCCAGCCCCGAGCCCGGCTGGATGCTCAGGCTGCTCCCTGAGCCATTTGTCACCTTTGTCACCTCTGCTGCCCAAAGGGGAAGGCACCAAGGGGAATAAACAGTCGGGAAAACTTTGGGAATGACATTTGCAGGGAGCAGGAGCTGGAGGGAAGAGCTGCTGGGGTTTAATGCCCTTTCCCTGGGGCTGGGCCCCAGCCCTCAGCAGCATCACATCGATGCTTTGGCCATCAGTGCAGGAGGGTGCAGCTCAGAGCAGCACCAACCATCCCACAGCGCTCTTCTGCAATTTAAATACCATTTAAATGCGATTTTAGTGCGATTTTAGTGCCAGTGAAACACCTGCTGGAGGCTGTGCGGGCAGGTTTGAGGAAATTCAGCGGTGCTGGTGTGAGCAGGGGGGATGTGGGGCACAAGGAGCCAGCAGTGGTGGGGATGTCACCCTGGGGTGGCTCTGAGGCCGTGCCTCTCTCTCTGACACCGAGGGGAGCAGCTCTAAGATGGCTCCAGTTTCCTGGAGCTGGTGCAGAGGGTGAGACCTCGAGGTGTGTCCATCTCAGCTGGAACCTTTGGGGGTTTTGTGTCCCACCCTGGCTGTGCTGGGAGCTGGGGCACCTCAATCTGCCTGGGCCAAGCTGGGATTGGCTTGAGCTGCTCGTGCTGTGCCCTAAAGAAGGTCAGAGGACAATCCTGTTATCTCCACGCCGGTGTTTTCGTGTGCTCTGAGCTTTCTGAAGGGCTCTGTGGTGTTTCCTTCACTGGTGACCTGGGGTGTCCTCACTAGAGAGAGGGAACACCACATTCCTGTTGTGCTGCTCCTCCTAAAACAGCTCAAAATGAAGTGCAGGAGGGGGAAAAAAAAACAAAACAGGAGTGAAATGTTGCCAGGCAGTGAGGAACAGCTCCTCCGAGGTGCTGGGTGTGCTGTTCCATAATGGAAGGCAGCGATGGGAGAGGAGAATTTCCCAAAATTGCCAAATGCAGCTGCAGGGAGGGTACCTGGTGACTGATCCCAGTGAAACCCTGGGTGTGGAGATTGCCAGGCTCAGGGGCAGGGCTTGATTTCCTGCCCTGAGATGCAGCAGTTGTGGTTTTAGTGTTTTTAGTGTTTTTTGTGCTTTTAGTGTTTAGTTTGTGTTTTTAGTGCTGGAAGAGGCTGGCAGCAGCAGAACCACTGGTGTGTGCTGTTCCTGGCCAGGCTCTGTGCAGGTGCTGCTGAGGAGGGGACAGGGATGGGGAGGGGACATCCCCATCCCTGCTTTGTCACACTAGAGCCTTGCCAAGGGGCGTAATTCAGTATTTTCTGTGACAGAAAGCCTGGAGGCTTCTGGAAAGAGCTCTGTGTTGGCAGCAGTGCCTTAGAGCGAGATGTAAACATCGGGCTCGTGGTGCTTTGGGCTTGTTGCCACTTTCTGGCTTGGCACAGGACAGGGAGAGGCTGGTTTCACTTTCTGCTGCTCGGTGTCCCAGCTCTGATGTGTCCTCCTGAGAATGTCCTGAGATTCTTACGCCAGAAGGGTTTAAAATCGGTTTTTGTTAAAACTGCTGTGCAGCACAAAGTCCCTGTGCTGTTCTGTTTGCTCTGCTCAGTGAGATCCCTCTGATCTCTGTGAAAAACCAGGGAACCTTTTCCTGCTGGTGCTGGGCCCGAGGGATGCTGTTACCCCTTGGTGGCTGCTGATATCTGAGAGTGGAAAATGAAAATGGAATGGTTTGGGTTGGGAGGGACCTTTAAACTGGCCAGGCACACTGCTGCCAGACCTGCTCCAAAAGATTAATGTCTTAATATCTCTTAATAGCGTTTTAGGCTGGATTCCAGGCAGCAGTTTGCTGCAGCAGGACCCTCATTTATTGCTGCTAGAGGTTCCTTTCACCTGTGCCTTTGGTGCTTTGATCCCAGGAGGATTTTGTCACTTTGGAGCCTGCACAGCTCCTCTGTTCCTGTGTGTGACTCCCAGTGCTCACCTCAAACCCCCAAGTTGTTTTTCCTGTTGCTCAGCCCTTGGCACAGCTCAGGGCTGGCTTCCCTTTCCTGCCCTTATTCAAGGAGTGGGAGATTTGTTTTTTTCTGTCCCCTCGTTGTGACCAGGCTGTTCTCTGTGTTGGTTCTCTGGGTTTTGGTGGGTCTGGCAGCTTCTCCCCCAGCTCCCCCTCGCTGCCCCAGTGCTCTGTCCTGGCTCCTGGTTGTTTGTGGGTGTGTTTGTGGTGGGATCAGGGTGTCAGAGGTGCTGGGGGATGTTCCTGCTGTCCCTGTTCCAGGCTGAGGCACTCAGGCTGTTCTGTGCATGGAACATTCTCTGTTCTCTGTTCCAAATGTCTCTTTGGTGTCTGGGGTGACTCCTGTGGCTGGAGGCTGCTGAGGACAGGGAATCTGGGATGTTTCCAAGCAGGGAAAAATCCCCAGGACCCCTGGAGGTAAAACCCTTAAAATCCCAGAATCTCAGGCTGGTTTGTGCTGGGAGGGACCTTAAAGCTGGGCACTAAACCAGGGTGCTCCAAAGCCCTTCCAGCCTGGCCTTGCTGCCATCTGAGACTTCAGTAAAGCTCAGCTTTGGGTTTGTCAGGCTCACATCTGAGCCCACTGCTGGTGCAAACTCCAAACAAACTGGACTGGCAGAGAAACGTGAGCGAGGCACCACCTTGGAGTCAGCAAATTAAACAGCTTGGTAAGGTTTCTTTTTCCTCGCTATGTTTTGGAAAAAAACCTGTGTGAACTCCTGAGGAATGGAGGGTCAGAAGGCACCAGAGGCCTTGGCTCTCATTTCAGAGGACAAAAATAGCTTTTTCCTGCAGGAACCTCGCAGTGTGAGCAGCTGCTGCAGGGCTGTTTGTTCTCCCAGCACATTGAAATGTCTGTGCAGGCTCCAGACACAGCCCAGCCTCCCCTGGAGCTCTGCTCTGCTGCTGCTGTGGCTCTGCAGGGCAGTGCCAGCTCAGAAATGCCACTCTGAGCTCCAGCACATCTCCAGCTCACAGGGGAGAGGCAGGCTCCTTCCTGAGCAGCAGGAAATCCTGGGGGAATGCCAGAACCAGAACCACCCATGGATTTTTGTGCTCCTTTTGTGTCCCCAGCAGCTGCTGCCTTTTCCTCCTTCATTTCCTGCAAGCAGCAGCCCCTGGAGAGGGTGCTGGGGGTGCCAGCTCCTGCTGAGCCCCAGGGCAGGGTGATTCCCATGGATCCTGGGTGATTCCCGTGGATCTTCTGTGATTTCCATGAATCTTCTGTGATTCCCATTAATCCTGGGTGATTTCTGTGGATCCTGGGTGATTCCCATGCATCTTCTGGGATTTCCCTGAACCCTGGGTGATTTCCATTAATCCTGGGTGATTCCCATGAATCTTCTGTGATTCCCATGAATCTTCTGTGATTCCCATAAATCCTGGGTGATTTCCATGAATCCTGGGTGATCCCCATAAATCCTGGGTGATTTCCATGAATATTCTGTGATTTCCATGGATCTATGATTCCCATAAATCTTCTTGGTTTTCTATGAATCCTGGGTGATTTCCATGAATCTTCTGTGATTTCCATGAACCCTGGCTGATTTCCATGAATCTTCTGGGATTCCCATGAATCCTGAGTGGCTCCAATAAATCCTGTGTGATTCCCACAAATCCTGGGTGCAAACCCCTAGGAGAGAATTTCCTGTAATTTGGGAGTCGTGGATGAATTTTGGCCCTGATGTCACCCTGGTGGCTTTGGGGGACACAGCAGCTCTGGGAGGTGCTTGGAGGTTAAAGGGGGGAGAGCAATGGAGAAGTTTCCCCAGATTTAAATTAGGAATTAAAGCCCCTTCTGGAAAACATTGAGGTTTTCATTGCTGAGGCTGCTTGGGTTTGTATTCATTAAATTAATTGTATTTGCTTTGATCCTGCAGATGTGCTCAGAGGTGAGAACAGAGGTACAGTTGGTCCCTTTTGTTCCAGCTGTCAGCTTTGCTGCCTGAAAAAGCAACTCTGTTTCCCTTTTCAGCATTTATTTTACAACAACATTTTCTGTCACAGCTTTTTGTTCAAATCTGGCAGGAAGTCTAAATAAAACCGTGCACAGCTCCAAGGAAAGTACCTAAATAATGGCATTTCTTGAGCTAATTTAATCTGCCAGCGTTGAATACTTCAGTGTAGATGTGTATTGGGCAGAAGATTTTTGGCAGGGAGAGAGCAGGCTCGTTTCTATGGCAACTGAGGATATTTGTGTGAAAAACCCTGCTTCCTCTGTGAGAAAACCATTCCAGTGGGAGCACAAATTTCTCACCACCCTCTTGGAGGAGCTGAGTTGTTTAAAGAGAGCTCAGACCAGCTCAATTCTCTGTGTATCCTTTTCTTCAGGGTGATAAAATACCCGTTGACAAACGTTGCTCAGAGCTGTTGGTTTCACAAACAGAAAAAGTTCAGCCTGGACAGGGAGAAGCTGATTTTGGTCTGGCTGGAGCTGTTTCCATTGCTCCCAGGGGAATTGTGCAGAGAATCCTTTTATTGCAGAGCACATTGCAGTGGCAGCAGGGGCTGCAGCTAAATCCAGAGCACACATTGCCCAGAGCCCGACCTGTGCTGTGCTCCAAGATCCAAATCTGTGCTCTCCAGGGAGTTTTACCATCTCCAGCCTCTTTGCCTGCTGCTGTTTGCATTTGGGGATTTAAATGGCACCAAACCTCTCCAGAATCCGAGCTCCACGTGGATTTTATGGGTCAGTTAAAACCCACCTGAGAGAAAAGCCAGGTTTTATTTCAGTGCCAAAGCCTTGTGAGGGCTGGCAGAGGTGTTGGGCTCCCAGGGGTGAATGGGAGGGAGGTGACAAGGAGGTGACACTGCCTGGAGCTCTGCTCATCCCTGGAATCATCCCTGACATCACCGAGGTATTTTTATCTGCCTGCACCTGACACTGCCCTTGTCTGATTTCAGATCCTGGCCTGCAGCCATCAGCACCTTCCAGCTGGGGCAGCAATTAATTAATTAATTAATTAATCACCTTTTCCTGCTTTCAGGAAGGGAGCAGCTCCTGTTCAGCCCTGCTGAGCTGCAGGCAGCCCCAGCCATGAGCTGCACCCAGCAGATCTGGTTGTTGGGAGCTCTGCAGAACAATGAGCCTTCACCCAGGGGATGGAGCATTTGTCTTTTCCTGCAGGCAGAGTCACTTTTCCAGGAGTTGTCAGAGGCCAGGGCACGGGGTCAGCCTTGCCTGGATGCTCCCAGGGAGTGGCCTTTTCCTTCCTTGCTTCCAGGGGCAGGATGGGGCTGTGCTGCTGAAATGAGGGGCACAGTGTGGAGCTGTGGGTCTGCCCTCTGTGCTGGGGCAGAGTGAGAAGTGCCCTGGGCAGGGGCAGGGCTCAGCTGTAATCCCTTCCCTGCCCTGGGCTGGGCAGAGCCTGCAGGAGCTGCCTCTGCTGGGTTTGGTGGCCCCAAACCCAGGGCTGAGTGCCCAGGGGGCAGGGCAAGCACAGAGCTGTGCTCCCCCCTTCCTCCTGTGGCCACAGGGCTGGTTGGGCCAGGGTGATAAGCCAGGCTTTTCCTCCTCAGCTGCCTGAGGATGGGCTGGGTGTTATTTTTAGTGTCCTCAAGCCGTCAGCACTTCAGAAGTCTGTCTGGAAGCCTCGGGCCTGTCCACTTGGAGGCCTTTCTTCCTGCTAATTTGGGCAGTGTTACATTCTTTGAGACCTGCCTGGGGACTGGGACCTTGTAAAAATTCCTGCTAACAAGCCCTGGAGCGCTTGGAGATGCTCATTAATCAACCTGGGGACATCTGTGCCCGTGCAGGGGAATGAGGCCCCTCTTCTGTGCCTGCTGCTGAGGCTGAGGGACCATCAAACCCCTCCAGGTGCCACTCAGACACCTGAGCATGTTTCTCATGGCTAATAGCCAGGGTGTTTTCTTCTCCTGCCTCTCTGGAGCAGAAGCAGGGTGGTGGGAAGTGCTGGAGGCAGCCCAGGGGCTGCTGAAGCTCCTTGGCTCTCTTTGTGCTGCAGGAATCAGAGTCTGAGAACAGGCTGGATGGAGAGACAGCGTCAGACAGCGAGAGCAAGTCCGAGTTTGGGGGCTCATCCCCAGTGCCAACCTCAGATGACACCCCAGAGGTGCTGAACAGGGCCCTGTCCAACCTGTCCTCGAGGTAAAAACACTCCCTGAGCAGGGCTCTGTCCCTCCTGTCCCAGGTGACACTCCCTGAGCAGGGCTCTGTCCCACCTGCCCCAGGTGACACTCCCTGAGCAGGGCTCTGCCCCAGGTGACACTCCCTGAGCAGGGCTCTGCCCCAGGTGACACTCCCTGTCCCACCTGGGGATGCTGGAAGCTGCAGGAGCAGCCTCTCCCCAGCCCCAGCTTGGTTCCACCATCAGATTCCTGCCTTGTCTTTCTCTGAAGTTTTCCTTCTGTGTGTCCCAGATGGAAGAACTGGTGGGTGAGAGGCATCCTCACGCTGGCAATGATCACCTTCTTCTTCATCATCATCTACCTGGGCCCCATGGTCCTGATGACAATAGTAAGTGCTCCAGGGAGGTGTCCTGGCCTGCCCTGCCCTGCAGCAAGGGGAGGTTTCTGGGGAGCTCAGCCTCGGGTTCCAGAGATCCTGGATTCCTTTCTCCACGGAAGAACCCTGGGAGGAATCTGCTGGTCAGGATTTGGCTGCAGTTGGAGCTCACACCGGGGTGTGTGCAGAGGAAAGGGGAGGGAAAAACTCCATCCTGAGCTTTCCATGTGGGATTGGGAGGGAAAAATGACACCCTGAGCTTTCCATCTGGGACTGGGAGGGAAAAATGGGATTGGGAGGGAAAAACTCCATCCTGAGCTTCCCATGTGGGATTGAGAAGGAAAAACTCCACCCTGAGCTTTCCACATAGGACTGGGAGGGAAAAAAATCCATCCTGAGCTTCCCATGTGGGATTGAGAAGGACAAACTCCACCCTGAGCTGTGCAGGTGGGATTGGGAGCTCCTGCAGGGCTGGTGGCAGCTGCTGAAGGAGCTGGGGCTCTGCTCGTGCCTGGTTTTTGTCTCCTCGAGGGAAGAGGCATTGGAGGAGCAGGAATTCCAGTGCCTGGTGTCCTTTCTGTGCAGGTGATGTGTGTCCAGATCAAATGTTTCCACGAGATCATCACCATTGGCTACAACGTGTACCACTCCTACGACCTGCCCTGGTTCAGGACGCTCAGCTGGTGAGTCTGGGGCTGCTCCCCGTGCCCTGGGTGCCCCTGGCACCCACCTGGCACCCACCTGGCACCCAGGGCACACAGCCACAAGCCCTGGGCTGGCAGTGACCTGTGCTGCCAAAGGAAAATCACAAAATCCCAGCATGGTTTGGTTGGAAGGGACCTTAAATCTCACCCAGTGCCACCCCTGCCATGGCAGGGACACTTTTCACTGTCCCAGGTGCTCCAGCCCGGCCTTGGGCACTGCCAGGGATCCAGGGGCAGCCCCAGCTGCTCTGGGAATTCATCCCAGCCCCTCACACCCTCCCAGGGAGGAATTTCTGGCCCAAATCCCACCTAACCCTGCCCTCCTGCAGCTTAGGGCCGTCCCCTTGTCCTGTCACTGCACAAGGGCTGTGGAGAGGGCAGGGCTGGGGTTTGGGGCACAGAAGCCCCAAAATTGGGCTCCAAAAAGGGGAATTTGTGAGGTATGGGGCAGGGCAGGGGCTCCCAAACCAGGGAGGCACAGGGAGTGGGATTTTGGGAATCTCAGGGTTGGGGATTTTGGGAGGCACAGGGAGTGGGATTTTGGGAATCTCAGGGTTGGGGATTTTGGGAATCTCAGGGTGTGGGATTTTGGGAGGCACAGGATGGAGGATTTTAGGAATCTCAAGGTGTGGGATTTTGGGAGGCACAGGATGGAGGATTTTAGGAATCTCAGGGAGTGGGATTTTGGGAGGCACAGGGAGTGGGATTTTGGGAATCTCAGGGTTGGGGATTTTGGGAATCTCAGGGTGTGGGATTTTGGGAGGCAGAGCCCAGCTGAGCTCAGCTGATGGCAGAGCCTCTGTGACCCATCCCAGCCCCTCTGGGAGTGAAGGGGACACTTCCAGCCTGGGGGAGGCAGCTGTGGCTCCAGGAGCCCCAGAGCAGTGCCACACCTCGGGGATCAGCCACCTGAGGAGCCTCTTGGTGCTCCTGCTGATGAGATTCCCTCCTCCCTCCCTGCCCAGGTACTTCCTGCTGTGTGTGAATTATTTCTTCTACGGAGAGACGGTGACAGATTATTTCTTCACCCTGGTGCAGAGGGAGGAGCCCCTGAGGATCCTCAGCAAATACCATCGCTTCATTTCCTTCGCCCTCTACCTGACAGGTGGGCAGCACCTTGCCAAAAGGCTGAAATCTCCTGCCTGGGGGGCTGTGTCCAGTGCAGGATCCCCAGAAAATCTCCTCCGCTCCCCAGGGGTGCTGGGAGTTGGAAAACCTTGGTGTGGCAAATCTTTTCCATGAGGAGGAAGCTCCAAAATCCTCACAAATTGTTCATCTGCCCCAGTGCTGCTGGGTGTGACCCCAGAGCAGCTCCTTTACTCCAGGGAATCCCCAGCAGCCCTGCAGTGCCCCAAATTCCAGAATTCCAGAATTCCAGAGGGGTTTTTGGCTGCTGAAGGTGCATTCCCAGCACTGACTCTGCTCCTGTCTCTCCTCAGGTTTCTGCATGTTTGTCTTGAGCCTGGTGAAGAAACACTATCGCCTCCAGTTCTACATGGTGAGGTTAAATTCTGTGTTTTGGGGAGGTTAAATTCCGTGTTTTGGTGAAGTTAAAACCCAGATCTTGGTGATGTTAAAATCCAGATCTTGATGAGGTTAAAATTAATGTTTTGGTGAGGCTAAATTTCATGTTCTGGGGAGGTTAAAATCCAGGTCCTGGTGAGATTAAAATCAAGGTCTTGGTAAGCTTAAAATTCATGTTTTGGTGAGGTTAAAGTCAAGGTCCTGGTGAGGTTAAAATCAAGGTTCTCGGTGAGGTTAAAATCCATGTTTTGGTGAGGTTAAAATTCAGATTTGGGGTTGGAAAATGAGTCAGGCAGAACCCCAGCCTTACCTGTTGAGCTCTTCCTCCAGCAGTGAGATGTTTTTGGGCTGGCCCCAGGATAACTTAGCACAGGAAAGTCCCGTTCCTCTGGCTGGCTGACAAACAGTGGGTAATAAATGAGGTAAAATGAGATTTCTGAGGGGTTCTGAGCTCTGCTGTGCTCTCCTGCAGTTTGGCTGGACCCACGTGACGTTGCTGATCGTGGTCACCCAGTCCCACCTCATCATCCACAACCTGTTTGAAGGAATGATCTGGTGAGTTTTCCCCCTGAGCTGCTGGAAAAAAACAAACAACCAACCTTTTTTCATTAAAAACCTGTGTTTTCATAGAGTCCATTGTCCCAGGTTACTCCAAGCCCCATAATAAATATCTGATTTTTTTTTTTGTCATCTCAAAACTTGGTTTTGAGTTAAAACTGATCTCTCACAAAAGCAAATGGCTGAGGAGGTGCTTCCTGTGAGGGACCAGCCTGTTCAGGACAGCAAAAAATCAAGTGAGTCCTTAGGGACTTGGAAAATAATAATACTTGAAAAAAAGAAAAAAAAAAGACATAAAAAATGTAAAGCTTCATACTATTTAATCAAAAACTATCCTGTTTCCTAGTAACAATACTTTATAAATATTTTTTGATCTATTAACCTTTATTACACAATACTGCTGTTACTTCTAGCACTAATCACTTGGATTTTTACCTAGTCTTACTACAATGCATCTTTCACAATTCTAATGCTCTGAAACACTTAATCTTTCCACAAAACCGTAGTTTAAAACTTGTCAAAGCTTACTTCCAGTTCAATCTCTCTCTCTCAGCAATGCCATCTCCATTCTGTGACTTTGCTAAAGTGTTCACACAGAAATGTGAATACAGAAATGTACAAAATGTACAAAAAAAGGGTTCACACAGAAATGTGAATATAGAAATGTACAAAATGTACAAAAAAAGGGTTCACACAGAAATGTGAATATAGAAATGTACAAAATGTACAAAAAAGCGTTCACACAGAAATGAGAGCTTTCTGTCAAATGGAAGAATTCTCTCCAAATCTCACCATGGGGGCTGCGTGCTGCTGGCTCCTGCCCACGTTTTGCCCTTGTCCCTGCAGGTTCATTGTCCCCATCTCCTGTGTGATCTGCAATGACATCATGGCCTACATGTTTGGCTTCTTCTTCGGCCGCACGCCGCTCATCAAGGTTTGTTTTGGGGCCAAAACCCCACATTTGCCTCTTTTGCCTCTCAGCCCTGGGCTCCCCCAGCTCCTGCTTTGTGGCCTCTCCAGCAAATCTCCAAATTAACAAGCAAACCCAAATTAAGCCTGCTGTGCATCCAACTCTTTGAGGCTGAAATTGAATTTAATTCGATTTAATTGGATTTATTTAACGAAATCAAATCATTGAGGTTGGGAAGATGATTGAGTCCAGCTGTTGGACACAACATTTGGGGTTTTTTTTGTAGAATAGTTGAATTTTTATTGTACACAGCTTATTTTTATATGGTAGAACAGTTGAATTTTCATTGTACATAGCTTATTTTTATATGGTGTTAGAAGGCACTGAATTAATAGTTTGAATTTAATAGGTTAGGAAATTATTGAAACTTAGCTTATTGGTTGGTAAATGGTTAGTGTATATGTTTATTAAACCTTTTTTTTTCTAGATAGTTTACATTTTTTAATGGATTTTCATGGGATAGACTTCTTATTTTTATAGGTGTAAATCGTTTTTCTTACAAGAATAGATTGTTATGTAAATAAATTTTTACTTTTATAATTTTTTTTCTTATGGGGATAAGTGGGTTTTTACTGTTACAGGATTTTATTTTCATGGGAACTTACTAAGCTAACTTAGAGTAAGTTAAGGCCTGAATAAGAGTTTAACTTAAAAACTGTGTTTTACAAGGCCTTTCTTTTGTAAGGTTTTAGCTGTGTGAAACATCCAACCATGACTGAACCATTCCATACCGAGGTGTTGGGATCAGCCAAACTCCTCTTTGTGGCTTGGTGGCTCCACTTTGTGTTGCCTCAGGAGCTCACAAGTGAGGAAGGGCTGCAGAGGCGTATCAATAATTTGGTATTTTTATTTCTTTGCTCTGTCTCTGGCAGCTCTCCCCAAAGAAGACCTGGGAGGGTTTCATTGGAGGATTTTTCTCCACCGTTCTCTTTGGATTGCTGGTGAGTGCCCATTGTGGTACTTCCTCTACTGGAGTTTTCCCTTCACAGGGTCCCATTCTTGTGTTTAAAACAATTCAGGTTTGAATCTCAGTCAGAGATTTCAGCTTTTCTGGCTGCCCAGGCTTTGGAGTGGTCCCTGCTGTGTGCAGGCACTGCTGGAGCCTGTGCTGGAGGGAGTTTTTAACCCCTGCTAGACCCTGTGATGTGCTCATGATTAATTCACCATTTCCCTCTGCTGTTGGGTGGTGCTGTGCCTCCTTTTGGGGGCTCTCTGGGGAATCCCACCCTCCTGGGGTGCTTGCCCTGGTTTTAGATCCCTCTCTGGCTGCTCTTGCTGTCCCTCCGGCTCAGGGCGCGGCCTCGCTGTTCCTTCAGCCAATTACTGCTGCTCATTAATCCCCCTAATGAATCTGGGAGCGGGTTCCCTGCTCCCTCACCTCCTTGCCCCCGAGGCCAGCACCAACTCTGCTCTCTGTGTCCCCCCCAAGCTGTCCTACGTGATGTCGGGGTACCGCTGCTTCACCTGCCCCGTGGAGTTCAACAACGACACCAACAGCTTCACCGTGGACTGCCAGCCCTCCGAGCTCTTCCAGCTGCAGGACTACAACATCCCCGTGCTGCTGCACTCCGTGCTGGGCTGGGTACGGCCCTCTCTGCTCGGGCTGGGATGGCTGAGGGAGGAGCAGGGCTTGTTCTGGTGGGAAAAAGCAAAAAAAGGGGATGTGGTGGTGCCTGTTGTTGGTTGAGAGCCCAGAGGAGTTACCCCGAGTCTGGGGGGCATTAACCCACTGAAAAGGCAGAGAAGGAGGGGCAGGCACTGAAAAGCTGCTGTGCTGTTTGTCCTGCAGAAGACAGTGAGGATGTACCCCTTCCAGATCCACAGCATCGCCCTCTCCACCTTCGCCTCCCTCATCGGTCCCTTCGGCGGCTTCTTCGCCAGCGGCTTCAAGAGGGCCTTCAAAATCAAGGTGAGGGTGGAGGAGGGCCTGAGATTTTGGGGAGGAAGCACGAAGTGGCAGTCCCAGGGCTGGAAGGGAAAGGGAAAGGGAAAGGGAAAGGGAGCTTTGTTCAGACACAGATGAAATCCTGGAGCAGGATCTGGGGGGTTTTTGACCAAAAGGGAAGAGACCTTAAGGTTTTAACAGTGATATTCTAAACCCTGCTGTGGTGCAGGTAAAGGAAGGAGGACCCCACCAGGAAATTTTGTAATCTGAGGTTTCCCTTGATGTCTTGCGGGCTGGTTTCACATATAAACAGCCTATGCTCAGTTAAGATGCCTTGAAAGGCAAGGCAGGGTGGCAGCAGATAAAGATTTGCCTTCCCTGACCTTTGAGTAACAGAGCTGAGCTGAGCCTTGCTGTCCCTCAGGCACCAGCAGCTTCAGAAAGCAGAAACTCCCAGAACCAGGGAGCCATTTAAACCAAACGTCTCCTTGGTGTGACTCTGCCTTCTGGGGAGGGCTGGGGCAGGGGGTGAGCGTGGTGTGTGGGGGCACCAAAGCCAGCACAGACCCTGGGGAGGGCTCAGTGCCATCCCTCTGCCCTGCCAGGACTTTGCCAACACCATCCCGGGGCACGGCGGCATCATGGATCGCTTCGACTGCCAGTACCTGATGGCCACCTTTGTCAACGTCTACATCGCCAGCTTCATCAGGTGGGTGGCCAATCCTGCCCCCCAGGCCTGGGCAGGCTGGGAGGAGGGGCACCCCTGCTCTCTGACAGCTTCAGCACCTGGAAATACAAGGCAGAGGAGGCTGGGGCATGAGGATCTTCAGCAGAGCTGGGAGTGCCAGCCTCCCTTCCCCTGGGCTGTCACTGCACCCCACTGGAACTCCTCTGAAATTCCTGCTGGCAATCCTGGGCAGCTTTCTGGAGTCAAACAAGCAGGGAAATCCAATTTTGCAGCACTGAGAAGCATTCTGTAGGCGGGCACAGAGGAAAGAGGGCTGTGGGTGCACACAGGATGTGCTGGGTCTGTGTGTGGCTGCTCTGAACTCTGAGGGGAGCACCTGCTGAGATGCACAATCCTTTCCAGCTAGCTGGGGTTTGGGGGTTATTCTGTGTTCACAGTTCAACCTCCTGTGCCTTTGGGGTCCATTTCCCCATCCCAGAAGGAGTCAGACTGCCAGGGGACAGCTGGGGACAGCAGAGCAGTGAGTCCCAGCCCCTGGCATTGCTGCAGCCCCAGTGCTGAGGGTGCTTTTTGTGTTGCAGAGGCCCCAACCCCAGCAAACTGATCCAGCAGTTCCTGACCCTGAGGCCAGACCAGCAGCTCCACATCTTCAACACGCTCAAAGCACACCTGGTGGACAGGGGAATTTTGGGGAGCCTGGAGGATGCCTAGGCAGGAGGTGTTGGAACAGGACTGAGAACAGAAAGGCCTCCTCCAGAAATTCCTGGCTGGCCTGATTTGAGACAATAACAAGGCCTCACTTCACTGTAACTTTTCTTCCTTTCTTGGTAAATGTTTGCATTTGTGGTTTATTTTTTTTTTTTCTAAATAATATATTTATAGAGCTTTGGTTCAAATGAGCAAATCTTGGGTTTGTAGCTGAGAAGGAGTTAAAGCTTGGAAGGGTTGGGTGGAGCAGGAGGCTGTGACTGGCCTGGTCCCCCTGCTCAGGGTGGCAGCTCTGGGGACCCTCCTGCTCTCCAGGGCCAGCTGGGAGTGCAGTGGGAATTGTCCCAGCAGCTCCTGCCTGTGGGAATCCCCTTGCTGAAGGGAGAGGGTCCTGAGCTGACCCAGCCCCATTTCCCCTGCACCTGCAGCTGCTCTCACCTGCTGCTCCTGCAGCATCTCTCACATTCCCTCCCTTCTGATTTCTGTAACCAATTAAACCACAAACAGACTGGGCACGAGGAGTCGAGGAAGTGGCAGCTGTGTGTGGGAATGTGGGGGGTTCAGACCCCTCCAAAACCCGTGGAAGTAAATGAGTTTTAAAGAACATTTAAGTTCCATTGAGCAGTTCCTGCCAAGTGAGAACAACTTTGAAATAACCTGGTTTGTTCCCCCTGTTAAATAACCTTTAAAAACCACACTTCTTCATTTCTCCAAGGTTGGAAAGCCCACACTGGGATATTTGAAGGAACCTGGAGCAGTTTCCAGCCAGTTTCCTTGCTGGGTGGGCCCCAGCTGCAGCTGGGGGTTTCCTTTTCTTTCAGGGATCATGTCTGTTTGTTACTTGAGCTGTACAAGTCCTGCTGCTGAGCTTACCAAGGTCTGTGTTGCATTTCAGTCTGGTTTCATTTCTCTGCAGGCTTCTGTCCTGCTTTGCTCACTGAATCTTGTAAGAAATAGTTTGTACGTTGTAGCTGCAGGTTTTTTCGAAGTACTTTCCTTTATTTTGTCATACTTTTTTTATTATTTAAAAACGAGAGCCCTAAAGATTGTAAAACTTCTTTTTTTTGTTTTTTTTTTTTTTTTTTGTTTTGTTTTGTGATCAGATAGTGAAAATATCCCCACTTACCCCTCATGCAATGTTCCCAAACACGAGGTGACTCTGATTTTCCTTTTTACCGTAGTTTGTGCATGGGAGAGAGAAACTTGACCTTATTTTTGCCTGGGGAACGAGTGACAGGGAGAGCTCATAGAGAAGTAGATTGCTGTTTTCAAGCAGTTGCTGCCACAAACCTTTAGCCACAGACCCCCCATGTGAGACCTGCATCCACAGGGAATAAACCACCTGAAAATCCCCCAAATGCAGAGCTTGCACTCCATACTCTGATTTGATTTACCCAGGACTGATTTTTCCTGGTTGTGGACACTGTTCCCTTCCAGCTGGAATTAGGCAGGGTTTATTTTCTGTCGGTGGGACAAATTTTGGTGCAAGCCCCTGCCACAGAACGTGCAGAGGAGAATCGAGGTGCCCCCACCTGGCATTGCCCAGGGACACTATTTGGGCTGGTTTAATGTGGATTTACCTGAGTTCAGCCAGGGTTTGCTTTGCCCTGAGGGCTGAAGCAGCTGGATTCTCCCTGCCCTTACCAAAATCCCTCCTTGTGGCTGCTGGCTCACAGGCAGAAGTGACAGTGTTGATAAATATTACCCAGGTGTGCTCTGCTCATCGTGAGAAATCTCTTGGGTGGGTCTTTAGTCTCCTGCTCGTCTGCTTCAAACCTTTTGTTCCTCTCCTGTTGTGACCGGCGGGGCAGAGCTTTGCTTTAGGCTCGGCTTTGGGGCAGGGCTGGGCCTTTCCCAGGGTGTAAATGCTGGCTGTGGGCACTGGAGGGCAAAGCAGCTCCACGGAGCAGCAGCAGCTCTGCCTGGGGGCTGCCCTGCTCAGAAATGCCCTGGTCTGACAATTCCCTGGTCAGAAATTCCCTGGTCAGAAATGCCCTGATTCAGAAAATTCCCATATCAGACAATTCCCTGCTCAGAAATGCCCTGGTCAGAAATGCCTTGATTCAGATAATTCCCTGGTGAGAAAATGCCCTGATCAGACAATTCCCTGGTCAGAAATGCCCTGATTCAGAAAATTCCCATATCAGACAATTCCCTGCTCAGAAATGCCCTGGTCAGAAATGCCCTGATTCAGATAATTCCCTGGTGAGAAAATGCCCTGATCAGACAATTCCCTGGTCAGAAATGCCCTGATTCAGAAAATTCCCATATCAGACAATTCCCTGCTCAGAAATGCCCTGGTCAGAAATGCCCTGATTCAGATAATTCCCTGGTGAGAAAATGCCCTGATCAGACAATTCCCTGGTCAGAAATGCCCTGATTCAGAAAATTCCCATATCAGACAATTCCCTGCTCAGAAATGCCCTGGTCAGAAATGCCCTGGTCAAAGAATTCCCCGGTCAGAAATGCCTTGATTCAGATAATTCCCCGGTGAGAAAATGCCCTGATGAGACAATTCCCTGCTCAGAAATGCCTTGATTCAGAAAATTCACTGTTCAGAAATTCCCTGGTCAGAAATGCCCTGGTCTGACAATTCCCTGGTCAGAAATTCCCAGCCCTGCTGGGGACAGTTCAGTCCCCAAAAAGCCCAGCCAGCCCTGCTGGGGACAGCTCTGTGCTCCCTGTGCAGTCCCTGACCTCCAGCCCTGGCCTGTTCTTTCTCTGTGCATTGTTCTTTTGATTCCAGTTCTAGCTGCACACGTAGAGTTGCCTTCCTTTGACCGAACGTTCGAATGTGAAATATTGTATATTTTAAAGTATTTACCCTATTTATATACTGTATGTTACTGTTAAATAAATATAAATTCCATTATCCATGCAGGGGGTTTCATTCAGTGCTGGAGGATGCTGCAAACTCACATTCCAAACTCACATTCCAAACTCACCTTTTCCAAGCTCACATTCCAAACCCACCTTTTCCAATCTCACATTCCCTCATTCCCTTCCTGAGGGATTTTCTGGGGACAGACCTGGCTGGGACAAGGATGTGGCCTGCAGAGGAGCAGCCCCATTCCCTGTGGGATTTGTGGTGCCCCCACAAACCCAGGCTCATCCTGATCAGCCACGAGGGAAGCGCTGCTGCTGCTCCCCCCCCCAAAATCCACTCGTTTCACCTGAAGATTTCACTGGGAATGTGAAAAATCTCTGGGACATCCACCTGCCCTAAATAATTCCTTCATTCCAGCCCCTTTCTCCTGCCTTGCTGGGGGGCAGGAGGGCAGAACCCTCTGTTTACCCAGCAAAGTGCTATTTTTGGCTCTGGTGTTATTTTGTCTGTTTTCTCACTTATCAGCTCAGCCTCAGCTGCCTCTCAGGGCTTCCTGTCCCTGCGTGGGCACTCACAGACAAATTCAGCCCCAGCAGCAGCAGCAGAGCTCGGTGCAAACCCCAAACCCAACTCCCCTGTTCAGCAGGGCAGCAATATTCAATATTCAGCAATATCGGAGTGCTCCTTTGGTGGTAAATCTGCCAGAAAAGGGGCTCTGGAGTGTGTGTGACAGTGCCAGGCAGAGGGGATGGCACAGCCCAGCCCAGTGCCAGCCCTTTCCCTTCATCCTGTGCCAATTTAATCCAGTCAGACCTGGAAAAATGCAATTCCCAGTGGGAACACTGCTGCCCCAGCCCCAGGCAGAGGCTGAGCCTCGCTGGAACCTGCTGGGCATGAGATCCTGCTGGAAGGGGGACATAAAACAACTTTATGGGGCTGGGATTTGCCTTTTTCAGGTCCTGCTGAGGCAGGGAAGGTTTGGATTGGATATTGGGAAGGAATTGTTTGAGGGTGGGGGTTTGTTGGGAGCTGTGGCTGCCCCTGGACCCCTGTCAGTGGCCAGGGCCAGGCTGGGACAGTGGGAGGTTGGGAAAGGACCTGGATCATTCCTCAGGTCCCTTCCAAGCCAGGCCAGGCTGGAATTCCACGGTTCAGCTCAGAACAGGTTGACCTGAGGTGAAAAACTCAATTTGGTGTTGTCCTTTCCCCGAGCTGGCAGCTCTGGGGCTGTTTTGGGGTGCCAGGGCTGAGCTCTGCGGTGTGACCACAGCCTGGGCTGAGCCTGGGGCTGAGCCTGGGCTCGGGCAGAGTTTCCGTTCTGGGGAGGGGACAGGGCCTCGTGACATCCTGCCCGTGACAGGGCTGGGACAGGGACAGCGTGGGGACATGGGGCTGCTGCTGCCTCAGCATTCAGCTTTTGTGTTTTTCAGGTTCTGTGCTGCTCTGGTGTTAACTCTGAGCTCTGTGTTAAGTGTTGTGAGCTCTGTTACAGAGCAGAGAGACAAAACAGTTCCTGCTCCAGCTGGGGACCAAGGACAGCCACCCAAATTTCAAGCCCAAGAGCATAAACAATTGTAAATTGAAGAGAGAAAAACAAGAAGGATGGGACTTGATAACCTAAAGCTGGAATGGGACAATGAACTCCAAGATGCAAATGGAGCAGAACTGATCAAAGTGCCAGAGCCGTGCCCGGTGTCCATTTTGTGATCATTCTAGGGGGGTAGGCCTGGCTGGGCTCTTGTGCTGCCCAAGGTGTGTCCATTGAGGCAATTTCATAAATCCCTGCTTTATTCTGTAACTCTCTTGTGCTACCCAAGGTGTGTCCCTTGAGGAAATCCTTTTAACAAATCCCTACTTTATTCTGTAACTCTGTTCCAGGTCAGCCTTTTGAGGCATCCCAGGAGCCTCCAGCAGGCCTTGGGGGTCCCTGCCATGGCAGGGGTGACCCTGGGTGGGCTTTGAGTCCCCATCCCACAGCTCCCAGCCCCCTGGGTGCTCACCACTCTGTTTTCCACAGCTTTTCCTCCCAGAGCTGCCGCGTTTCATCCCCATTTTGCTGTGAAAACCTTCAGGACAGCGACGAGGGAAAGGCAAAGCCCCCGGTGCCAGCAGGGGATGGTGAGGCCGGGGACAGACGTCACCCCGAGCTCTGCCCTCAGCAGAGCCTTCCCCAGGGCCTGGGCTGGGCTGTTCGTGCTCGGGGCACCCCGGGCTGGGCTGTTCGTGCTCGGGGCACCCTCAGAGCACCAGGAGCACACCCAGAGCTTCGGGCGCCACTTCCTCAAATGCCCCGAGCGGCGCCTGCGGAGCGGCCCCGGGCTGGGCCGGCCGGGACAGAGGACAAGGAGGGCACCAAACCCGGCGTCACCTGAGAGCAGCGCTGGGGCAGTCAGAGAGGGCAGGAAAGGACTTTTATGGGTTTTTTTGCTGCTCTCAGAGGCAGGAAGCTCGCTGGCAAATCAACCCCTCTGAGGCGCTGCTCTTTGTGGGGGGGTCCCCACAGGACCTCCCTCAGCCTGTCTCCTGAGCAAGCTCACCTTGAAGGAAAAAGGAAAAAAAACAACAAAAAAAGGGCCTTCCTGATCCAAAAATGTCCCTCAAGCTGCCACGGAACTGGGATTTCAACCTGAAGATGGATGCTGCAAAAATAGGTATGGTGAGTGTTTCTTTGTGCCCTTGTGTGTCTGCTGGGGCTGGCTCGGGGAATGGGGGTGCCTGTGGCCAAGAAACATCCTGGACCCCTCACTCCTAGGATAATTAATTTGTTTTTTGGGCCCAGAGGCTGTGGAGCAGACTCCTCACTCCTAGGATAATTCATATTTTTTTTGGTCCCAGAGGCTTGGGAGCAGACTCCTCACTCCTAGGATAATTCATATTTTTTTTGGTCCCAGAGGCTTGGGAGCAGTGGGTGAAGTCAATCAGCAGCTCAGAATAAAAGGCCAGGGGACAGCAAAGGGCAGTGATGGGACAGAGGCTTGAAGCTGTGTTGGCACCAGGAATTGCTTTTTTTCCAAGAAAATCCTGCTTGTGATGAAATCCCTGGTGCCTTTTGCAGCTTCCAGCTGCTGGATGAGCGTGACTTTGTGTGAGTTTGTGTGACTTTGTGTGACTCTGTGTGTCTGTGTGTGTGTGTGCTGTCCCCAGGGCTGCTGCCACTTCACCTGCAGAAATGTAAAGACCCATTTTGCCAATGTTTGCAGTATTTGCGAACCGCCACCGCCCTCGCTGGCTCCTCCTGGCTCGGGGACACTTCCCCTTCCTCAGCCCCGGGCCTGGCCGTGTTGGAAACCCCAGAGAGCTGCAAACTCTTGATTTCACCGGAACAGAAATTCCCATAAATTCAGGGGGCTCCTGCCCGGGCCCGGCTCGGGGCCAGCGGTGGCCACGGTGGGGCTCTGCCCCTCCTGCTGCACCCCGGTTTTGGGAGAGGGCACAGGGCCCCAAATCCTCCCGGCTGCAGGGGATGTTCTGCAGGAAATGCCCCAGCCCAGGGCCGCTGGGGCAGGAAATGCATTGGGGGCACCACCAAAGTGGGGAGGGCGGTGTCGCTGTGGCCACAGGCCTGTCCCTGTGTCCCGTGTCCCTAGCTGTGTCCCCAGCCCTGTCCTGTGTCCCCAGCCCTGTCCCTGTGTCCCTGTGGCCACAGCCCTGTCGCTGTGTCCCCAGGCTGTGTCCCTTATCCCCAGCCCATGTCCCCAGCCCTGTCCCCAGCCGTGTCCCCTGTCCATTGTTCCCCAGCCCATATCCCCATCCCTGTCCCCATCCCTGTCCCTGTCCCTTATCCCCAGCCGTGTCCCCAGCCCTGTCCGTGTCCCTAGCCCTGTCCCCATCCCCATCCCTGTCCCCATCCCCATCCCTGTCCCCATCCCTCTCCCTGTCTCTGTCCCACTGAGCTCCCAGCCCAGGTCCCCCAGCCCCCCAGAGCTGGCACAGCCCAGCGCTGCTGTGGCCCAGGGCAGGAGGGGAAGGGGATCCTTGCTGGCCAAAGGGAAGGTCTCAGGAATCCAGGGTAGCCCGCTCCAGCCCCCCTGGAAAACTGATGATTAATAAATTAACAGATCCCCATTAATAGCTGCAGACACCCCTGGCTGCTCTGAGCACAGAACCCCAGTGCTGCCCTACAGCCCTTGTCTTNACCCATTTTCTCCATGCCGTAACTCGCTTTTAGTATATCCACCACCTTTTCCTCCTTTGGAGAAATTCCAGGGAAAATTCCCCTCTGCTGGAAAAGCTGTTCCCTCTACAAAATATTTAAAAAAAAATTAATAATCATATTTGCCAAGTCCATTCTCCTTTGCTCTCTCTTCTTTAGCCCAACAAGGGCTAAAAGGACATGAGAAGCGGTGGCACTCAGGGCTCTGCTCTGTCCTAGGGCTGCCTGTCCCTGCAGGGCAGCACCATCCACGTGCTGCCCACCAGCCCTGAGGAAGGAGCCAAATTCATCTTCGAGATCATCCCAGGTGAGGACGCCCCACTCGAGCTTTTGGGCCACCCAAAATCCCTGGGGCAAGTCCCTCCCCTGGCCCTGAGCCCCTCTCCTCCTCCCCGAGGTTCCCAGGGCGCTGTTCCAAGGGAAAATGGAATTTTTGCTCTCCATATCCACACGTGCCCGTGTGCCAGGGTGAGGAGAAGCTCTGCTGGATGGAGGAATTTAAGTTTTTGCAGCTTTAGAACCGGTTCTAAGGGCAAAGCGGGGAAAGAGGAGGAGCTGCAGTTTGTTCTCACACACTGCACCCAGCCCTGCACATTTCTGCTCCTGGGCTGGATTTTCTGCAGCACAGACAGACAAAAACAAAACTCTGCTTTGCTTTTGGTTCCTTTCCAGCCAGCTAAAGCAGAGAAGTCCCCAGACTGCAGCCTTAAAACTATTTAAACCTGCTCTAGACTAAACATCCAAAAAAGCACCGGCATAGACATTTCCAATGAAACATTTCCAATGAAACATTTCCAGTGAAACAGTTCCAGTGAAACATTTCCAATGAAATTTCCAACATTTCCGATGAAATTTGCTCCTAAATTTGCCCTAAACCCCAAGCTCTGCAGCTGCAGCAGTTTCTGTTCCTTCCCTGCAGATCTCAAAGTGGGGAACGTCCCAGCTCTGGGGAAATTCAGAGCTGGTAGCGTTTAACCGAGAAAACACCAAGAATGTGGCTTTTTCTCCTTTTTTTTTGTTTTAAATGTGTTTTTTGCAGGGGTGGCTGGGGAGGACTCCTGCGTGCTCATGGCCAGCTCCCAGGCAGAGATGGAGGAGTGGGTGAAATCCATCCGCAGGGCGCTGGGCTCGGCACCCGGAGGTAAAACGGGAACAGGGTGAGGGTGAGACCCAGGAGAAAAAAAAATGGGGGCAGAAAGGATGGGCTGAGCGAGGCAAGGCAGGGGAAAAGCAAAGAGAGGGGATTGGCAGGTGAAAAAACTTTTTTTTTTTTTTTTCCCCCAGGGATTTTTATCCCTGAAAATCAGGAGTTGTTGGGAGGCTGATATTATTTATTAAAATAAATTAAAATATTTATTATTATTAAATCCTTGTTCAGAAGGATTTGGGCTATTTCTGCTCAGGTACAGAGTTAGCTACTTGCTTCTTCAAGTCTGTACTGACAGTATTAGAATGCTTACAAGTCCCATTAATAACAATTTTTCACTGCATTAGCTAACAGAGAAGAGAGAGAAAAAAGCTCACATCTCCCATGTGGGAGACAGGGAAGCCAGACACCCACGAACTTGACACCACACACACAAAAATTTGTTTTTTACAGAAAGTCTACAGAGAAAACGAGCTTCCCACAGGAAAAAAAAAAACAAAAACAAAACCAAAAACAACTTAGCAAGTTTACATCTAAGAAAATTATAAAATGTTTAGTGACACTGGGGCTGGAAAAGGATTGTTTTGTGACTGAGATGTGAGGAGAACTTGCTGGCACTTTCTGTGGAGCTCAGAGCTCCACCCCAGTGCAGAACCAGTTTCCAATCCCTGGAAAACGAGCTTTCCCGTAGAAAAAAAAAAAAAACTTAGCAAGTTTGCATCTAAGAAACTTATGTTTAGTGACACTGGGGCTGGGAAAGAATTGTTTGGAGAACTTGTGACACTTTCTGTGGAGCTCAGAGTTACACTCTAGAGCAGAACCAGTTTCCAATCCCTGGAAAATGAACTTTGCCATAGAAAAAAAAAAAAAATTAGCAGGTTTGCATCTAAGAAAATTATAAAATGCCTAGTGACACTGGGGCTGGGAAAGGATTGTTTGGAGAACTTGTGGCACTTTCTGTGGAGCTCAGAGCTCCACCCCAGCTCTGGCAGTGGGACAAGCCGAGCTCTGCGCTGAGCCCTGCCCGGTGCCCCGTCCCCAGCGGTGTTCGGGCAGGGCCTGGCCCAGACCCTGGCCTATGAGCAGAGGCTGGGGCAGCACCAGGTGCCCGTGCTGGTGCAGAAGAGCGCTGAGTTCATCCTGGAGCACGGCCTGGGCGAGGAGGGAATCTTCCGCCTGCCCGGCCAGGACAGCCTCGTGCGGCAGCTCCGCGACGCCTTCGACGCCGGCGAGAGGCCCTCGTTCCACAGGTAGGGCTGCTCCCCTATAAACACCCCTGACCTGCTGAAAATCCTGGGAAAAGCAGTGGGAAAACCTGCCCTGGCCTCCCTGTTCACACCCCGCTGTCCCCACCTCGTGGAGCAGTGTCCATCCTGGTGATGGGTGACCAAATCACAAGGGAATTTCCAAATATTCTTTGCTAAAAAAGGCAAAGTCCCTGGAAGCTTCTCCAGAGAAGTTTCCCTGGGATTGGCACAGGGGCACCTCATAGGACCCTTTGTCCTTCACCTCAAACTTGCGGTGTTCAATTGGACTGGGACCAAGAGTTCCTGTCTGGGTGATTGGGCAGAAAAAGGACAGAACAAAAGATTTAATCACTTTTGTGGGGTGTTAGCAGGAGCAAGCACCTCTTGCCCTGGCACGGCTTTTCTCATTTGTTACTTTGTCTCCTATTAAACCCTCTTCTGTTTCAAACACTGCCGCAAGAGCCATCCTGCTCATTTTGAGCCATCCAAGTACTGGGCTATTCGAGAATGAAGGGATTGCTGAGAGCTCATAAGATCTGGCTCGAAGTGACACTTCACACGCAGAGCTCAGGGGACCTGCTGGCTCTGAGTGTCCCCTGTCACCTTGCAGGGACACTCATGGTGGCACACAGGGCTCAGGGGGCCTGCTGGCTCTGAGTGTCCCCTGTCACCTTGCAGGGACACTCATGGTGGCACACAGGGCTCAGGGGGCCTGCTGGCTCTGAGTGTCCCCTGTCACCTTGCAGGGACACTCATGGTGGCACACAGGGCTCAGGGGGCCTGCTGGCTCTGAGTGTCCCCTGTCACCTTGCAGGGACACTCATGGTGGCACACAGGGCTCAGGGGGCCTGCTGGCTCTGAGTGTCCCCTGTCACCTTGCAGGGACACTCATGGTGGCACACAGGGCTCAGGGGACCTGCTGGCCCTGAGTGTCCCCTGTCACCTTTCAGGGACACCGACGTGCACACGGTGGCCTCGCTGCTGAAGCTGTACCTGCGGGAGCTGCCCGAGCCCGTGGTGCCCTGGCTGCAGTACGAGCAGTTCCTGCTCTGTGGGCAGGCTCTGGAAGCCGACGAGACAAAGGTAGAGCTGCTTTTGTTCTCCTCCTCCTGGCCTTAGAACCAGTTTCAGCCTTAGAACCAGTTTAAAACCCGGCTCACAGGCGGGCGTGCTGTGAGCTGCAGGGGCCAAGTGAACACCGCTGAGCTTTGGAGTCTGGGAAGGGGAAAAAAAGAAGGGGAAAAAAAATTAAAAAGAAAAACTCCCCCAAAACTTAAATTCCCGACTTGGGGTTAAATCCCCGTGGGGTTTCCCGACTTGGCCACCAAAGCTGAAATTTCCACTTCTCTCTGGGGTTGAAAATGTCCTAAATGTGTCTGCACAAGACACTGGAGGGGTGAGGCAGGGCCAGCTCTTCCAGAGCTTGTCCCACACACAGGGGACCTGTCCCTGCTGTGCCTGCCCCTCCTTGCCCTGCAGAACCTGCCCTGTCCCATGGGAAATGCAGCTCCAAGGGGAGCAAATCCCAGCAGGATCAGAGCTGTGGAATGATGAGTTTGGAGAGGATCCCCCAGAGCATCACCCACCACCCCCAGGGTCACCACACTCAGGGTTTGGGACACCCCAGGGCTGGGGACTCCCCCACTGGGGCATGGCTGGAGTGACCAGGAGCTGCTCCTGGGTGCCTGTGAACCCTCCTGGAACTGATTTTTTACCATTTAGCTCGGTTTTTTTTACCATTTAGGGCCACCAGGAGCTCCTGAAGCAGCTGTCCCTCCTGCCCAGAGACAACTACAACCTCCTGAGCTACCTCTGCAGGTCAGTGCTCTGCCCCAGGCTGCACAGCTCGGGGCTGGAGGGGTGTTGGGATGTTTGGCAGAAAGGTTTTTGAATGTAGAAACTGAGAAAAGAATAGAGATGGAAGTGAGTTTTGATAAAGAATAGTAACAAAGGTCTAAAGGGACTGCTGAGCCAGGCTTACTGGATAATTAATAAAGCAAAAGTTATGTTAGTTAAGAAAAGTTTTCCTTCCTTTTTTCTTCCCTTTATTCTTCCTTTTTTTTTGTTTTGTTTTGTTTTGTTTTGGTTTGGTTTGGTTTGGTTTGGTTTGGTTTGGTTTTTTTTGTTTTGTTTTGTTTTGTTTTGTTTTGTTTTGTTTTGTTTTGTTTTGTTTTGTTTTGTTTTGTTTTGTTTTGTTTTGTTTTGTTTTGTTTTGTTTCTAAGGGGAGCAGCTCCTCATATGGTGGTTTTTACTCTGGTACCAGTAGGACCCAGCTCCAGTTCAGTTCTAAGGCCAAGTGTTTCTGTCCTTGTGACTGAGAGGAAGAGCTGGGAGGATTTAAAGCTTAAATTTCTGCTTCTCCATGGGGTTAAAAATGTCCTAAATGTTTCTAGACAAGATGCTTGAGGAGGGAAAAAAAAAAAAAATTCAGGATTTTTTTTCCACCAGGATTTTTTTTGCCGCCTTCCACCTCTGATGTGAAATATTTGCTCTGGAATCCTGGCAGGTTTCTCTATGAAGTACAACTGAACTCCAGTGTCAACAAGATGAGCGTGGAGAACCTGGCAACAGTGATTGGAGTGAACCTCATCAGACCCAGGGTAGAGGACCCTGCAGTTATCATGAGAGGTAAAAGGGACTCCTGGAATAATTGCCACAGGCATGGAGAAACCCTGAGCTGCATCCACAGCCTCAGAATGGAAGATATTCTGTGGTGGAGCTGAAAGAAAGGCAGAGATGTGCCCAGGCACAGTGAGTGCAGCAGGGCAGAGCCAAGCTGTGTGTTTGTGGGGCTGTAAAGGTGGTTATGGTGACCAAAAAAAAAAAAACCCAGGAGCTGCCAGAGTGACAAAAACTCCCCTCTGCTGCTCCCCTTGTGGAGTTCAGCACATTCAGAGGTTTGGTGAGGTCATTTCTGTGCTGCTCAGAGCAGGTAGGTGTCAAATCCTTCCTGGGGGAACAGAGAAATGCAAGCACTCCTTTATTTTACTCACTACATTTACTTTATTTGGCTTTTTGATCCCTTGTGATCTGCTCCATCTCCATTTTAGCCACCAGAAAGGCCGAGCAGAAACCCCCAGAGGTGGGAGGGATCCCGAGGCCCTGGGCTTGGCCCTGACAGTCTCTGGTTCCCCCAGGCACGCCCCAGGTGCAGAAGGTGATGACTGTGATGATCAGTGACCACCAGAAGCTCTTCCCCCCATCCAAGGACGTGCCTCCCTCCCCACCTGCCCCAAAAAACGAGAAGAAAGCTCCTGTCCCTCGCAGCTCTGTGGGCTGGGGAGCTGCAGAGGAGCCCAGAGGCTCCACCCAAAGGCAAATGGTAAGGCTGGACCCCAGGGGAATGATCAAACCTTTTATTTTGTTTATTAAACACGTGGTTAATTGTGGCAGGCTCTGACAGGTCAGCACTTGCTATTTATGGGTTAAAAAGCTGTGTCTGCCACCCCTGGAATATTCACATCAGGAAAATGATGCAGATGAACTTTCCACTTTCCTGTGGAAAATCTGCTATTCTGGGGAATATGAAAACTCCCAAAGCTCTTTGAGCAGCCGAGCACATGAAACCTTTTCAGCTCAGGCTGCTGAGGGGAAAACACTGAAGGTTAAAGGCTTTTCCCCAAAGGAATCTCTGCAGAAATGGTAAATGTGGTGCAATTCAAAATGGGTTTTTTATGGAGAAGTGTGACAAGAAAGTCAGCAACGTGCCCTTTGTAAAGGCTGCAGTGCCAGCAGCGGCTGTGACCTGTCTGCTCCCGGGCTCTGTTTTCCAGAGGGATCACCCCAACTCCAGCAGCACCCCTGGCCCAGCTGCCACCTGCAGCGTCCCCGAGGAGGACACGGAGCCCAGAGACACGCTGGGAACGTGGGAAGCACAGCCAAGGAAAAGAACCCAGACTTTGCCCACCAGGAGACCCTTCCTGGCCACGGCTGCTCCAGGGGAGAAGGGCAGCAGGGACAGGAGCGACGTCTTTGCCGGTGACTTTTGGAAAAGCAGCCCCGTGGCCCCTGGGGGACACAAGAGAACGTTGTCTCATGATCTCTTCAAGCTGCTGGACCTGCACAGGGCTCCCAGCGTGGCAGAGAGCGGGGAGGGCAGCAGCTCCAGCCCCAGCCCTGCCAGCAGCATCCCTGACAGGGAATTCCTGCCCTGCCTCAGCCCCAGCCACCAGCCAAAGGAGCCTGCCAGCCCCAGCAGCCCTGCTGAGGAGCCCAGAGCTGGGCAGGACAGCAGGGAGTTCCTGCAGGGCGTGATCCTCAAGCTGGAAAAAGATCTGAAGGCACAGAGGGAGGACTACGAGGGGCAGATTGAAAGGTAATGCAGGGAGTGCTGCCTGCACTGTGCAGCTCCTGCTGGGACAGCAAACCCTGCACAGGTTGTTACCAGTGCAATGGTAAATGCAGGGCATCACAGCAGTGATGGATGGTAAAATACATTGAACAGCCTAATTAGCATTAACAGGCTGTCTAAAAATCAATGTGCTGCACTGCACGAGCTGTGGGTGATGTGTTACTGCAAGATCAACACTCCCCAGCTCTTAGCACATCACTCAATGGCACTGCAGTGTTCCTGCAGTCCTTTGCACTGTCCTCATTCCTGTTATTACCACAAGGTTGGACCATTGGGCTCTCCAGAATTCACCAGCAGCATTATTACACCATGGTTGTAACCATCAGC
The DNA here is from genome assembly GCA_013396995.1 of Dicaeum eximium. Classification (NCBI taxonomy): domain Eukaryota; kingdom Metazoa; phylum Chordata; class Aves; order Passeriformes; family Dicaeidae; genus Dicaeum; species Dicaeum eximium. The sequence goes on from VWZP01009164.1 coordinate 102,879, forward strand.
CCCACATGCTGTTATTAGGATTATTATCCCATTATCAAAACTCATGTACCACATTTATTGATTTATTGCATCAAGTTATGTGGCCACTAAAGGGCTCAGGACAGCACCTCTGGCTTGTTTTGCTGCTTAATGGTGCTGAGGTCAGACTCCCTGAGAGCCAAATGATTTTCCAGCCCTTTTCCAGTCCAATCCAATCCAATCCAATCCAATCCAATCCAGTCCAATCCTCTCATGCTCTCTTTCCCTTTGCAGCCTCCAGAAGGAAAACTACGAAGTCTGGGCCAAAGTGGTGAGGCTGAAGCAGGAGCTGGAGCAGGAGAAGAAGAGGAGTGGGGAGCTGGAGCTGAGGCTGGTGGAGGCAGAGCGCTCACGGGAGGAGCTGCAGAACAAAACCAGGATGCTCCAGGAGGAGATAAAAAGCTTGACTAAACCCACGAGTAAAACTGGTGCCAAAGCCAACTAGGAGGAGACACCCAGCTTTTCACAGGCACCAAATGCAGCTGCAGGAATGCACAGGAATTGCAGGTTCAGAGCCTTGGATTGTCCAGGGCCCTGCTCCTGCCCACAGGCCGAGGAGCAGGAAGGACAGCAGAGCTCAGATGTCCATGCTCTGAACCAGGAAATGTCAGAAATACCCTTCAGCTTTTTTGGGTGTGTTTATTTCAACTCTTCTTTCAGCTGCTCAGGTCACCTGGAGAACAGGCCAGCACTTCCTGCTGCTCAGTCAGAATCCACTCGGAATTTGGGTTGTGGACACATCGTGCCTTCACAAAAAGAAACCAGAAGTGTCCCTCCTCCAGGCTCAGCCACCCTCCATGAGCACCCAAAGCTCCCCTTCCCACACCTGCAGGTCCCACCCACCACAGGAGTTGTGTCCTGAGGTGTCTCCTCAGTTTCTTTCTGCTGCAAGTCCAAGTCCCCTCTGTGGGACCTGTGACACTCAGGCCCAGAGGTCCCCAAGTGTCTGCCACCATTCCACAGCTGCCATTCACGAGTCTTCCCTGTGATCTCAGGTCTTGGCAGAGCTGCTTCAGTGTTTATTTAAATTTTTTACCTCTGCAAGAAGCTCCTGCCCAATCTGAGCGTGAGGCCCAGGAGTATTGGGGAGAAATTTCTCCGTCAGGTTCCGGAGCAGCATCGTGAACATCTGGGCTGGAAATGCCACACGCTCCTTTCTGCAAAGATCTAAAGTGTGAAGAGGCCAATAATTCCTTCACAGCAGACTGTAATGACGTGCAAGGGCTTGGCTGAGGCTCAGAAATCTCCACCATTAGGAAAGTGCACGTTATTTAAAATAAACTGCGCGTTCCTCCGCTTCCGCTGCGATAGGCAGAACAGCCCCGGGGCTGGAGGAGCAGAGGGGCTCCTTTGAAGATATTCCACCCATTAACATCTGCAGGGCTTGTAGAGGTCATCTGTGACACACAGACTTTCCAACAGAGGTCAGGTGGGCTGGAAATTCCTGAGAGCCTGGAGGGGAGAGGGACACGGGCACCTTGTGTGAGATAATGAGGGTTTCTTAATGAACTTTTAAAATGAGCTTTTTCCAGAGACAGAGAACCAAGAACTGCCCATGCCAGACCTGTGGAACTGCACCCTCTTCATCCCTGAGGGGATGGGTGTCCTCTCTGCTCAGCCCAGAGCCTGCTCTGCATTTTCTGCACTTGCACATCTTCTGCTGGAGACCTCAGGACGTGAGAGCCCCAAAACCTGCCTGGTGCCCAGCCTACATCTCCTTCCTCCCTCTGTTTCTGCAGCCAGGCCAGGAAGCTTTTTGGGGTGGAGCAGCAGAGAATCTCTCCTGCTCCTGGGGCAGGGGTTGCCTGGGACATTATAAACTCACGGTGGGGTTTCATGGCCTTTCAGCTCAGCAGGTTTTGGGCACTGACTCTGATCCCCTGCAGAGTGTGATGCTGCTCCTGTCATATAATAGCACAACAGACTGCCTACCACAGAGAAGAAAGAGCCTTTCCAGCCCTGTCCTGTAGGCTTGGAAACCTCCAAAAAGACATTTTTCACCCCTTAACCCTCCCACTGCACTGTGAGCAGACAGGAGCTTTACCAAGGTGATAACCCTGAGATCAGACTGAGGGTTTTCTTCTCCCTTTCAATGTGACACGGCTTTCCAAATCAGAGCCGTTAAACACAGACCCCAATGCATCCAAAACTGCTCAATCATGCAGTGTGGGATGAAAGTAGGAGACCTTTTAGGCCATCCTTCCAGTGCCCTCACTGCATTCTTTGTGCTAGAGCAGAAAGTCTGTTCTGCTCTCCTCAGGTATCTACTAAATAAATTCATTTAGGAATTCGCCCTGTTGAACCCAAGGGTTTCGTAGGCGTGAGAGGCAAGAAAATAAAATTATCCTTCCCGCATTATTGCGTTTGGATCCCAAGCCAGTCACGCTTTTTGTGGCTTATCCCCTCATATTTATCAAAGTTGTGTTTTTGGCATGATAGGAACTTTCCTTTTTTAGCCTGGCCACTGCACAGAGGAGCACGTTGCAGCGGGAGCGAGGTGGACGTGCAGGAAGTGTCCAGCCTGGCTGAGGAGGCTTTGTCCAGCCCCAGGAGCACTGAGAACATGTTGTTCTGCCCAGCAGCTCCATGCACCCACCCTCAAGTCCAGAGAGACCCCAAACCAGGCTGCTTTTGGGGAGGAAACACCCCCAGAACGGGGGTACCAACAAGGTGGGGAGGAAAACCAGAGACCCCCAAACCAGGCTGTTTTTGGGGAGGAAACACCCCCAGAACGGGGGTACCAACAAGGTGGGGAGGAAAACGTTTTTTCACAGAGTTTATCCCAGCCCAAAGGCTGGCAGCATCCCACTGTCCCCCTTTCCCTGTGTTTTCCTGCCACCTTGCTGCAGCACCAGGATCTAGGCAAGCCACAGGAAAAGATAACCTGGGAAAAAGAAGCATCCTGATAATGCCAGGATGGGCAGGAGGAAGCAGCTGCCCTATGAGTTGTCCAAATAAGCTGTTCTCTGGAGAAAATCCTCACCTGTTCCAGCCCCAAACCCTGCAAGGTCAGGACTTGGAGATGCTAAACCAGGCCCTGGGTGCTGCTGTGGTGAAAGGCTCCAGCCCTTGGGGAATCCATGCTACCAAAATTCCCTGCACGAGGATCCCCACAAAGGAGCAGGAGTTCCCCCTGTCCTCTGCCAGGGTTTCCCCAGCAGGTAATTCCCATGCACAGGGTTTCTCAGTGAATATTTCTCAGAGGCAGGGAATTGGGTGGGATTTTGTGGGGCAGGGCAGAGCAGCCGTGGTGCTGCAGGGTGTGCTCAGCCTTCAGGAAACATCAGAGAGCCCGGCAAGGTGAACTGGGAAGGGAATGCCCCGTTTCCTCCTGAGCCCATCATGAGAGGAAGCTTCACAAAAGCCCTTTTCACACAGAGAGCTGTCCCCGAGCTCCCCCTGCACCCCCGGGTGTGAAAATTTGCTTTATCACGCGTAAAAACACAGCGGGATATTCTCTATTGAAGCCCTCTTCACACAATGTCCCAGTAAGGGGCTGAAAACAGGGCAGGTTCCTGTAATCCTGGTTTCCAAATTCCTGTAATCCCAATTTGCAGGTTCTGTAATCTCATTTTACAGGTTCCTGTAATCCCGGTTTCCTGTACCCATGCGGAGATTTCCCCCAGCCAGGGGGGCAGGGGCCGTGTTGGGGTGGATGAAAGTTTGACAAGAAAGTTTTACAGCTATTTATGCTTGGCAGAAAGGTTTTTAAACGTTGAAACTGAGAGAAGAATAGAGATGGAAGCAAGTTTTGATATAGAAGAGTAACAAAGGTCTAAAGGGACTGCTGAGCTAGGCTTACTGGATAAGTAAGAAGGTAAAGGGTGTGTTAGTTAAGAAAGGTTTTTATGACTTAGAATAAAAGATAAGTCTACTTCAAACAGAAGATGCTTTTATTAAGTAGAAAAATACAAGAAGTAAATAGACATGTTGATGTTGTAAGTAGAAAAAAGGCTTTAGAATTTTCTACTGCAAGAAAATTGAAAAAACTACTTTTAACTTAAACTGTAACATATTGTTATAATTGGAGAAAAGTGACATGAATATTGTAATGTTAGTAGTTATGAGAGGATATAGATAATAGTAAAGGTATTGATTGGTGGTTATGTATTAAGATGATATGTATTATTAAGATGTTATGTATTAAGATTTTCTTAGCAAAGAACAGTAAATAATGCATTGTAACCAGAACTAGGATGATTTCAGCCTTGCCCACAGCTGTGGCTGATGGATTTAGGCTGGGCTCTGTCCCCCACGGTCCCAACAGGGCTGTGAGCTCTGAAATGAGGATGAGCCTTGGCCTGGCAGCCTCACCCTGAGCATGTGAGAGGAGAATCTTTCCTTTCCCTGCAAAGGCAGCGTTTCCTTCCTCAGCTCCCCGATAAAGCCTGGCCCAGGCTCCCCTTCAGCTCCACGTGCTCTGGGTGAGAGCCACACTCAACCCTGAAGGCCACTGGGGCTTTTGAGTCTTTTCAGCGACACCTTTACCCCGCCTGTCCCTTCCTGGAGCTCCAGGGATGGATTTTCGAGCGCTGTCAAGTGTTCCCTTCACAGGCATCCACGTTTCTGATGCACTGAAAGCCTGGTGCTCATCTGAAGTGCTGAGAGCTCTGTGGAAATGCCTTTCCAAAAGGAGTCAGGAGGTCAGCCAAGCACCCCAAGGACAGTTGTTCCCAACACAACAGCTACAGACAGCGCCGAGGAGTGAAAGGTCAAAAGATCCACTGGAAGCTGGAGTGTTGTCACACCCTGGGAAGGGATGTTTCCACTGGGGGACTGGGAACGTGCAGCTCCCCTGCTCTATCCCTCCTACCCAGGGTAAAGAAAGCTCTGTGAGGTGTGAAACGGGGATAAATCACATTTACAGTGTGCAGGAGACGTGGGACACGTTCAGGGACTCGTTATCTCCTCAGAGCTGGATCTGTCCCCTTGCTGGCAGTGGAAGGGCACTGGGGTCAGGGATGGCACAGGGAGGTATGGAAAGAGAGATTAAATTGCTTTAATTGCTAATTAAATTAAATGAATCAGCCTCCCTGAGCCTCTCCTGCTCACCCAGACCTCGAGCCCCACTGGTGATGGGGAGCAGGATGGCTTTTCAGAGTAAAATTGCAGCTGAGCCATTTGTCTGTCCCAGTCCCTGCACCTGAGTGCTCAGCTCAAACCAAACTGATTCCTCTGTCTGCCCCAGTCAAAGTCAGGCCACTGAGGTCACAGATCTTTGCTTTTCCAAAGGCACAGAAGGGATGGAGCCTTTGGAAATGTCTGCGGGACACAAACAAAGCAGAGCCAGACCAAGACTTGGGGGGACCTGAGTCCCAACTCACAGTAAAAATATTTGTGATAATACCTTGATCACCAGGCTTGGTCCATCCTTTTGTAACTCTGGGCTGAAGGTTTGGGCCAGAAGCAGTGGAGACAGTGGTTTCACCCCTGGGAGAGTGCTGCAGGAAGGAGCAGGATGGTTTTAGACAGGAGAGCAGCTGGGAGGGGGTAGAGAGGGGAAATTCATCATTCCCAGAGGTTTTATTGTGTCCTAATATTGCTGTGGGACCGTGGGCAAGGCTGGGCTGAGCCAGGCCAGGGTTAATGCAGCTCTGGGAGCAGCTGAGCCCTAAATCCTGCCCTGAGCTCATTAGTGCTGTGCCCTGAGTGAGGGGCAGCCCCGCCAGCCGTGGCCATTAACTCCCTGCTCATTATCTCCAGCGCGCTAATTAGGGCCCGCAGAGGAAGCACAAGAGACACAATCGATATTATTGGGCCAAATTTGCAGCTGGTGTGAATTGTCGATGGGCAGAGAAGGAGAAATCCCAAGGGAAAAGGAGGAAAGCCACCGTGGGTGAAAGCAGCTGCTCTCCCTGCCAGAAAAACCCCAAAATTTGTACAAAGCTCCAAGGAATATTTAGGATTGTGGGCTGCATTTGCATGATGCTGCTGTTCTGTGTCTGTCTCAGCAGCAACTGGCTGCTGTAAGTGAAAATTGAATCACTTCAGCCCTTTCCAAGCTCTGTATCCCCTGGGCTCACATCCCTGTGGATCAGCCCAGGGGATTCAGGGCACACCAGGTGAGCAAAACCTGCTGAACCCAGCCCAGGGACTGCAGAGATGCCAGCAGGGCTCACTGTCCCTGCCCTTCATCTGCTCTGCTCCCAGCTCAGCTGGGTCAGGGCTCAGCCTGGAGGCTTCTCACAGCTGAGCTGGGCACCGAAAATCAGGGAATCCTGGGATGGGTTGGGTTGGAAGGGACTCAAAGCCCACCCAGTGCCACCCCTGCCATGGCAGGGACACCTCCCACTGCCCCAGGCTGCTCCAACCTGGCCTTGGGCACTGCCAGGGATCCAGGGAATTCCATCCCAGCCCCTCACACCCTCCCAGGGAACAACTCCTTCCCTATATCTAACCTAAATCGATTTAATCTAAGAAATTCTCCCCCAAATTTTACAACCCCCTCAGAGCTGGCAGTGGTAGGAGCAGGCAGGGCTCAGCCAGAGCTGCAGCTCTGCTCTGCCAGAGCTCTGCATCCCCACCGTGCCCGAGGCGGGCGGTGACAGCTCAGGAAACGGATTCCACCCAATCCCACAGCAGCTGATGGGACCTGCTCTAATCTCGGGCAGATAAGGAGTTGCTACAGCAAAGCCAACATAAACCTGAGCTCCCTGGCAGGCTGGGCTGTTGTTTAGCTGCTGTTGCTAGCCAGCTACTGTACCTGATTGCAGAGACCACCCTGTGTCTAAACCTTCTCACTTAACTCGACACATTCATTTTCAACACCTTGTGAAGCTCCCAGCCTGGAGAGGCTCAGTCACACAGAGCTGAAGGACATTGGGGAGCTCCAAAGCTGCAGGGAGCATCCCTCAGCCTGAATTCACCACGGGCACAGCTGGCAGCAGCTCCTGCAGAAACCTGAATTCCCTCTAGTGTTAATATTGAATATTCTGTCATGTTAATATTGAATAAATGCTAAACTGACACACAGCGTTGTCTCTGTTGGTCATCATACAAAACAAAATATTTGGATATGGGGAACAAGGCATCACCCTCCTGTTCAGGAAGCATTGCTCTGTGCCACGGAAATCCATTCCTCTTGTATAATTTCCTTGATTGCAGCCTTGTTGATTGCTTTTATCTCTCCTGTTTTCTGTCTTTACTTTAAAAATACAATCAGAAGTCTTGCTAAGCCCTTGAAGTGCTGAGCAGGAGGTGGATCAGCTTGGGAACAGAACCACACTGAACATGTCCTCAGGGCCAGAGACACCTGAGGGACTCCTGGGCTCAGCCCCAAACCTTCCCACCCCCAGGAAAATCCCACCAGTACCCTGCATGGGTCAGGACAGGGGAAAACCACAGCATTTCTCCTTTCAGCATCAGAGCAGGAGTTTAGGGCAAGGCGAGGGTCACATTCTGAGGCTGTTTTCTGCTCTCTGTGGCACAGCAGCTCCCTGGTGCCCTGACATTGCTGCAAACCCCCAGCTGTGGCCAAAGGCACTAACACCAACAATAATACACCCCACACATAAACCTCTTCTTCCAAAGGCTGCTGATAAGAATTTCCATTTTTAGTCGAGGGCAAATGAACCATTCAGCCTTTATTTGTTGCTGCTGCACTTGAAGAGGGAGCAGAAGCTAATTTTTTAGCTTTTCCTGTAAATAATGCATTAATGAAGACAGATGGGTCAGCAACATAAACAAAAGCTCTATCTCAAGCTGGTTTTGTTCTGGTTTTGTTTCCCAATATAGAAAGCAAACCACCACCACCACCCCAGTTCCCATCCTATTAACAGTGTTTGCACTCCAAATGTTGAACTGGGTTATAAGGAAGTTTAAATTAACACTGGGCTGTAGTTTTTCAAATGTTTGAACCAGATGTTCAAGTGCCACAAAATCTTCCTGTTTTGTTTCTTTTTTTTTCCCCTCCTCTCTAAAATCCCAGTAGATTTTGCAGGGCTTTGGCTCGGTGTGTGTCACAGAAAATCCTGAACTGCAGCTCTCCGGTCATGCTGTGGGTAACCAAACTGCCTGGGGCTCTCAAAAATCACATGTCCCTTTGGTAATTCTGCTCTGCTCCAGGTTCTGCTTTCCTTTTCTCTCTGAGCACTCTCAGTAGGGCAGCGCAGCAGTTTTGGGGAGGAGAAATTTGGAACAGGTTCTGGCTGCTGCTTCAGGTGGTTTTTCCTAAGTGAGCCCAGTTTTGGGGAGGTTCATCTCGTGCCTTCAGAGGGTGCTGCTCTGGCAGGGCACAGACACCTTGCAAAGAGATGTGTCCATGCATTTTTTCCCCCAAAGATTGGCATTTGGGCACTGCCAGGCTGGCTGAGCAGTTCAGAAAGTTGGGAATGTTTCTCCTGCATCCTCTCCACGGGGCTCTGAGAGGGAGCCTGGAGCCCAGATGGAAAGAGAGGTACTCCCCAATGAAGCCATATTTCCCCAAACCTTTCTAAAATTAAGACTGAATTGAAGATTTAAGTCAAACATCTGCTAATGTGCTAAGATAAAACAGAGCAGAAGGAAAGGAGAATCAATGCACACCAGAATTTAATGTGACAAAGTCTTTTAGGAACAGAAGTCGCAGTGCTGATGTGAAAGGACAGATGGAAGGAAGGAGCACAGAAACAAAGAAAATGAAAACATGCAGTGGAACAGTTTTTCAGGGACTTGGAACATTTTTTCAGGAACTTCTGGGACTCCCAGCTTGGCAGCCCTGGCTCTTGTCACACCCTCACCCTGTTTTTTGTGAGTGTTGTGTCTACTCGGACAGGGGCTTTAAATCCAAGCACTTCTGAACCTGCAGAAACAGCCTTGGTTTGCTGCTTGGGGAAAGCTCTTTAGGAAATAAAGAGCCCTGGGCTTTTTTGCTCCCCTGGTTTTTTTTGGTCTGATCTCTCTCCATGAACATCCAAGAAATGCCTTTGCATGTTTTTGTTGAAAGTGAGGGCAAAGGGAGGATTTTGCTCAGCTGTGGAGTCCTGACAGACACCCCAGATAAATGAAACACCATTCCCAGGAGTTCTGCTCCCAGAAGGATTCAAGAGATGCTCAGTTTTCTCCCAGAATAGCACAGTGAGACACAGCTTTACTCCTTTCATCACAAACTCTGCCTGAAATCCTCCTCAATCAGCAGGAAAGTCTCCTCATGTTTTTATGAAGGGAAGTTACACCAACAGACCGGCTGCCCCCTAATCTGAAGGACCACCATTGGTGTTTATTGACAATTTTACTGATCTCGCAGAAGTTCACAGCTGCAGCTGATAGAATGACACGTTGCCTGTGTTTGCTTTGTTCCAGAACACTCCACAGACTCTGCTCTGCTCCAGCAAACCTCGGACAGAGAGAGGCAGAGAGAGAATCTCTGACAGGCACAGAGTGCAGGCTCTGCTCTGCTTTCCAGCGTGGTCACTCGAGAATTCACAGTGAATTCACATTTTTAGGGATTATTTATGGCTGTTTCTTGTTTTTAAGGCCCAGCTTTCCCTTCAGAGGCATCGGTGCTGTCAGGGAAGGACAGGGGCAGAGGCAGGGAGGGCAAATCTCTGCCACGGGACTGCCTGCAGAAATGAGATGATAAAAGCAAATGTCGGATTATCTCCCTCATGCTGGATTATCACTCCTAACAAGGTGAATGGCTTGTCCTGGCAAATGGCTTCATAAGAATCGTGGATAGTTCTGAAAGGGCCTGTGTGGTCACACTTCAGCCGTTGGCTGCTGCAGCTGATGGCAGCAGAGCCAGTGTCACACCTCTGCCGAATTCCTGCGGCTGCCACGGGCTCTGATTGCAGAGTGGCTCGGGGGAAAGGTCTGGCAGGGCTGTCACTCACCCTCAGGGTGAGGAATAAAGCAATATCACAGCCCAGGGTGCAGGCCACTATCTGGAGACTGCATAGCTCTACAATAACTACACAGCTGAGCACTTAGAGCCGTGATACCCCTGCAAGAGGAGCTGAAAATTGGACGAGACAGAACTCCCCTGAAATCACAGCGAGCAGCCCTGCAAGCGAGGGGGAAACTGAGCCATGTGGAGTATCCAGGGGAGGAAAAAGAAGTCAGCAGCCTCATTCCCTGTGCCACACAACTCAACAGAGAGATTCCACGTGAAGCAGGATCAGTACAAGGTTTTATCCAAGTGGGATTACACACAAGCACAAAAATAAAACATTCTGTATTCTACATTATATTACAAAGGCAGGCAGTCAATAAATAGGTCAATAAATTATGGGAAGCACAGGAGAGTATGTGTGAAAATGGGTGAAATTTGGTTTAGCTGGCGTGTGATAAAGTCTTTGGTGTTCATTCCCATGAAGTGTTGGAGTGATTCTTTCAAAGACCCTTATCACTTCCAGGGAAGATAACTTTCCCTTAAAAGTGTAAAACAGATGCAGGGACAGTACAGTAGGCTCTGGTACAGGCTAAAAGAGTCAACATCACTTACACTTTCCCAAGAATCTGACAAATTTGCAGCTTAGTATAAATAAAGTGACGGGTCTATTGTTTCTCAGCTCCAACACCTCCTTATCACCAGGATTTGTTGCAGAAGAGTGGTGGGAACGTGGCATGTGACTCCATCTGAAGAGTCTGGGGGGAGGAATATCCCTGTGAATGGACAATTCAGCGCTCAGAGAAAGGGAAGATGCTCGTGCCCCGCTGGCACCAAGGGCTCTGCTGCTGGAGCTGGATTGTGCAGCTGCATCTCATGGGATTTACGTGGGAAATACATGGGATTTACTGACTGGGAACGGGGGCTGGGTCTGAGCTGGTAGGAATTTCAAGGACAATTTTAGCTGGTATAATTCCAAGGGTTCAGGAAATTTATTGCAGTTCCTTCTGCCACCTAAAGCTTGAGAGCCAACCCACGGCTGCAGCAGCAAAGCCAGAGCTGCCTCAGTGATTTTGTGATAAATCTGCACAGGGGGAATTTCTGGCCTTGGCCCTTGCCTGGCACTGCTTTCCTAAGAAAGAGGGGAAAGGGAATGGTGCCCTTCTGCTCCAGATGCTAAATCATCCGTGCCAGTTACCTTTGACTGAAACAAAGACTGAAAGGGAAAGAGTGAAGAAAGTATTAAGGAAAAAAGGACAAAAAACCCACTTTGTCCCTGCCTTAGTGATTCAGGAGCTTGAGAATTATCAGGAAGTAAGATCTAAAGAGATAAATTAAGAAAAAAATGAGCACGTAAAGACCTTTATAAAGATATTACAGAACTCTGAGCAATCTGGGGGTGATTGCCCATCGCTCATGTATTTTTTACAGCTCTGGAAAGCCCTGGAGATGCCAATCAACATTGATAAAGTACAAAAATATGCCTTTATTTCCGTGAATTTGGATGTGCCCTTTTGGCACCGAGAGCCCTCCCACCCAATCCAGCGATCAGCTCCGTGCCCTGGCAGGAGGAGAGGCTCGGCCGCGATCTGGACAGCGCAGAGCGGTGAGAAGGCAGAAACGGAACAAAATATACAATCCCTACACGACGCGCCCGTTCCCCGTGACAGGAAACACACAATTATCTGTACAGGCCTCATTAAATAACCTCATTAAATAGCAAATCCCAAATGTACAAATTTACAGACTGAATCATTAAATACTCCCCCCGTGCCCTCCCCGCGCGCGCGCTCCCTCCTACTATCTGCAGCCGCACTCTGACACCACCATGCCCTCGTACTTGAACTTGTAGGTGACCACCCCCGCATCCAGGTAGAGGATGGAGATGGGGTCGAGTTTGGTGGGCACGCAGCAGGCCTTGGAGGCTTTCTGGGGGTTCTTCAGGTGAACCAAAGTCTTGACGATGGCGTGTTTGGTGGGCGTGACGTGCTCCGTCAAGGGGTAGGCGCACACGCCGTGGCACTCGTACGCTTCGTAGCCCGCCGGGGCGATGATCCACGAGTCCCAGCCAATCTCCTTGAAGTCGATGTAGAGCGGGGTCTTTTTGCAGTAGTTGCCTTTGGCGTTCCTGCGGATCCGCGCGGTGGAGTCGTAAATGATGTTGGAGCGCATCTGCAGCAGCGCCTCCTCCCCGGGCTGGTCGTGGAAATCGCCCACCTCCAGGTTCTCCAGGCCCAGGAACTGCTCGTGGTCTATCATCTCGTTCAGCTCTTCCTTCTCCTCCTTTCTGTCGTTGCTCTGGTCGTCGGAGTACACGACCAGCAGGGGCACGTGCTTGGCCTCGGAGTTGATGTCGATGTCGAGTTTCCCTTCGCCGTTGCGCTCCTGCCCCTCGCTGCTCTCGATGTGAACCTCCAGGCGGTGCGTGGTGAGCCCCGCCCTGCGCCAGCGCCGCATGGCCTCGGTCACCTCGAAGCTCTCCCACTCGCTGCTCGTGCCGTAGATGTGCCTGGAGGCCAGGGCCACCAGCTTCCTCTCCTCGCCGGCCCCCACGTGGACGTTGTCCAGCACCTCGAAGATGGTCACCTTCCGGTCCAGCCCTTCGTAGAGCCGCTGGTCGCGCTCCACCAGGGTGTAGAGCCTCAGCTCGGCCATGGTGATCTCCTCGTGGTGAGGGATGGAAACGTTGAACAGCAGCGGGTATTTCCGAGTTCCCGTAACGCCCACGGGGTGGGAATCCAGGTCTGGAAAGGAGAACAATCAAAGGTGTCAGAAGAGTCAGTGCACCCACAAACACACACACTGGGGGTCACCTGGACAGCTCCAGGAAAAAGTTTTTTTCAGCACTTCCCACAACTGTACTTGGAAAAAGGGCCAAGGTTGTTTCAGATGTGTAAGGACTACAAGGTCCCAGGCATGCTGCAGACCTGGGTTTGGTGATCCTCCTTCTGTCCCCAGGCTTTCCAGGGACCTCCTTGCCAACTGGAAGGTTTACATGTTAAAAATGTGTTGCCCAATAATGACAGAAATCACTTCTAGGTTGCTGCACAGCAGCTAATTACCAAACAAGGGAAAAGTTCATTGGTGCAGGAAGGCAGAAGGACGTGGCACTGGAGTCAGTGTGAAATGGGTGACAAAATCTGCAAACACAAGAAATGTGTGTGCTGTGGTGTTCCTGTGCTAGCAGGAATTCCCTGCTGCTCAAACACCCCTCAGACATGGCAAGGACCAAGCACTTGGAGAGGAAAAGCTGCTTTGGAGGATGTTTTGCATCAGGAGGAGCAGGTGGTGACACCAGGGTGACCTGGTGGGCTTTGGGTGAGCAGCCAGCTGCACTCAGCCAGGCCCCCTGGGCACCTGTAGCAATGGGACAGGTGAGAAGGGCAATGCCTGGTGTCACCTGGGCTGGAACAGGTGAGAAGGACAATGCCTGGTGTCACCTGGGCTGGAACAGGTGAGAAGGACAATGCCTGGTGTCACCTGTAGCAATGGGACAGGTGAGAAGGACAATGCCTGGTGTCACCTGGGCTGGAACAGGTGAGAAGGACAATGCCTGGTGTCACCTGTCCAGGCTGCACTGCTGCTGTCTGCACAGCAACATCCATTTCTGCTCACCAGGGTGGTTTGCTGCCTCCTTGCAGCCCAGAAGGCAGATTGGGACACAGAGGCTGGAGCTGTAATTAATGCAAGGGCAAACTGTTTGTGACCTGTTACTCCCTTCATCTCTGCCTTCCCCAGTTTTTCTGTGTTTGTAGGAAAATGACTCTGATAAAGCCACAAGGCCTGGCCACGCTCCACCAGTGCACTTAGGCAAGCCATGAACTTCAGCACGTGACTTGTGCTGTTTAATTCCAGTTTGGAGGCTTTGAGGCCCCTGCCTTTTTTTTTTTTTTTTTTTTCCATTTTGCACTTTCATCTCTTCACCAAAATTTAAAAAAAAGAGAAAAAAAAGAAAAAAACAAAGAGGGGTGTAACTTCCATAGGGTGAGCACACCCCTGGGAGGGTTGGGAAGGGAGATTTGGAGTTTGTAGGAAAAGAAAAGATTCCCTTAAAACTTTATTTCAAGTATTGAGCACTGATTACAGCCCCATTTACTGTTAAGGTCCATGGGTTAAAACAAAGAGCTGATCCCAGCCATGGCACCTGATATATTTCTATAATGAAGGATTTAATGGGTAGTAATGAAACTGGGATTACTGCCAGTTTTCAGCAGGCAGGTGAACAAAACAATTCCATGGTCTGCTTCTCCTGTCCTTTGCATTGCAAGTAATTAATTTCTCTATCCAAAGAGCTCTTTAGCATGAATGGGATGGTTCTTAATTGTCCAGACTTTGAGGATACACAAAGACCATGAATTGCACAGTCCTTAAACTGCATTTATTTGTGAAGCTGTGTTCCTATCAGTGGTCTCACTTTGCATCTTGCTGGTTTGGATTGGAAGAGGTGAGAGAAAATCTGAAATGGCAGAAATTTAAGGTGAGTTTTCTTGCAGAACTTCTGCAAGAGGCCCAGCAGGAGAGCAGAGAGCTGCCAACACCACCTGGCAAAGGTCACCCCCTGCTATTTCCCTGCTGCAAACCTGAATTTTTGCAGGTGGAAGGGTTTCAGATTTGCATCACTAAGCCACGGGGTGTTTTATTCTCTACCACACTGCACTTGGCAATCTTTGCTATTATTTGTTAAGGATTTCTTTTTCAAATAGCACCAAATGAGAACAACACCTTCAGGGCTAGTGAGGAGCTGGCTACCACTGCCTGCAACTGGTTTGCCACTAAGCCTCCAATAAATTTCTCCACTCTGAAGAAAAAGAGATGTAAAGAAACTTTAAACCACAGTGCAGAGCCTCTTCATAGCAGAAATCCACTGCTGGTAAAGGGTGCCTGGGCCTGGCAGGAGATGGGAGCAGAGCAGAGCTCTGGGATTCTCTCCTGGCATCTCAGTGCCTTGCAAAACCCAAGTGACAGTGACTTCCACTCAGCCTCTCCTCACAGCTCATGGTTTTGAAACTGCAAATGTTGAGGAAAAAGCAATAATGCCTTTAACCTCATTAATTAAATGAACAGAGGGTGAGAGAGGACCCGTGGCAGCTTGAACAGCCACGTGTGCCCCGTGGTAACTGAACATGAATCAAAGCACTTCCATTTGCCACCTGGATTTATGGATACTTGGAATTGTTTAGCTGAAAAACTCCTTTAGCATAAAGCATGTGTTGGTGTAAAAAGGGACTGGCAAATTATTGAATATTAGTGCTGAAGCCTTATCCTGTCCTCGTTGAGCTGAGGGCAAGTGGAAGGAGAAACAGGAAAAAAGAGAGGGAAATGGCAGAAGGGCATTGCTCAGCAGGTTGGAGCAGGGTGTTAATAATGCCAAGGTTGTCTTTGATCCCTGCCTGGGCCATTCACTGGAGAGTTGGATTTGATGATCCTTGTGTGTCCCTTTCAACTCAGAATATTCTGTGATTATGTGATAATTAGGTTTCTTTGGATTCTGTTCGTTTGTTTCTGTTAGGATATAGTCTGGTACTTCAAAGTAAAACCTATTGGTTATCCAAAATTCCTCTTCACTAATTTTTGTGTATTTTCTAGACTGTGCGCTGATGCCGAAGGAAGAAAACTTTACAAATGCCATGGGGATCAACAGTGAGAAGGCACTAACAGAAAGCTGCACTTGGTCAAGCTGATAATTTAAAAATATTTCACTTGAAAATACGCTTTGAACAGTGTGTAAAAATGAACCTTGCCTTAATTTCAAATATTACTTAAGGCATCTATTTTAAAAAATCAATCAGCTGATTACAAATTATGGGTGTCACTATGGGGATAAAGAAACTGATGAACTGAAATTACGCTTGGTGCTGCCCCAGTGTTAAAGACACACCTTCCCCAAAACCCTACATTCTCCAGAGCAAAGGACAAGGACTCTCCCCAGAGCTGGGGTCTGGGCAGCCCTGCCCCAGCCGCTGATTTCCAAGGCCATCCTCACCAAAAGGCCTTTTTGCCCAGCTCTGTACCTGCTCAGGACATTCCCCACTGGCTCTGAGGACGCTCCTTCCCCTCCACTTCTCCCAGAGATGAGCAGCTCTTACCTTCATTCTTGAAGCTCCTGATGATGTTTGCAGAAGGCATCGAGGTCCTGTCTGTGGCAAACCTGTTGTACAGCTCTAGCATGTACTCTGGCGGGTCCACCTTGGCCGACTCGTGCAGGGGGATGTCAGACAGGTTCAAGGTCTTCAAAAACTCATTTTTCATGTTCTGGAGCAGCGTGTTGAAATCAACCCCATCTTGCTCGGAGAGGATCTCATCGAAAAGAGGCACGTCTTCCTCCAGGGAGGAGTGCTCCAAGCTCAGGATGGGACTGCAGGCTGCAAGGTGAACCAGGAGGGAGAGAACAGCCCAGAGCTGGAGGAGGACAGAATCCATGGCTTCGCCCGAGCCCCAACCGCGCTCCGGGAGCTCTGGCTCTCGTGCGGGCTCGGTGGCGGTTTTATCCGCTGGCTTGCGGCTTGTGTCACAGAGGGATGACAAGTTTGGAAGCTCTTGTCTTGAAACTTGTGATGCGTCCTGTCTGTGCGCCCCTTCCCCCTCCCCAGAACCAGGTCTCGGTAATTGGATCTCGCTCTCCTCGATGGCCGCCTTGCCTCCCTTATCTCGGCCACTGGGAGCTGCTCACCAGATTTGTTGCTATCTCGCCATCCCCTCTCCCTTAATGAGCGTTTTGTAAACATTCTGCGCGGGACTCTCAGAGATAGGACAAGTTTCTCCTCAGAGAGGAGCTGCCCTTCCTTTCTCCCTGCCGGTAGCTGACTTTGCCTGCTGTACGTGAAGCGTTTCCATCCGCGCCGGTTTCAGGCGGACTCGAAAATCCCGCAGGGCCCCTCTCCAAACGCACCCAATTCACACCAAGGGCAAACAACAGCTCCCTCTGCCCTTTTCAAACCTGCTTTAGAGTCAGGTCTTCACGTTAGAAAGGAATTTCTTTGGGAAAAGCTCCGTTCTTCTACAAAGCCTGGGAGAAGAGCTTTGGTGCTACGGCAGCACAGAGCCACCGGGCCCTGGGAGCAGAGGAGAAGAGCTCAGGGTGAGCAAGGAGAATCACATCCCACGAGGAGCAGGGACTTGGACCTGGTGGTCCTCCTGGGTTGCTTCCACCTTGAGGTGTTCCATGATTCCATGACTGGAGTGTTTGCAAACGATTTAGAAAATCTTTATTTCGTTCATCTTTCATACGTGACTTGGCAAATCATGGTTTATGCTTGATTTAGTCACAGCACTGCTAAATAAAAAATTATTAAAACCACCAAAGGCCAACAGGTGACTCTGATTTCAGGTTCACATCGATTCACACAGCTCAGGGACACAGAGTGGAGAATACAGAAATGACTTCACAAAAACATGGGCTAAAATTAATGGCGCTTTCTGCGTTAGTGTGCAAATTTCAACAAAACGTGAGCGGTGTGCAGGCAAAACTTGGCCTGGTTCGTAGATAACACTGTCCACTTAAAGGTCCCTGCTCTCCACAGACTTTCCAAAGTGCTCCTGTTTTGGCAGAGTGGCCAGAGCTCAGTGCCTGTCCCCGAGGGGTTCAGCACTCAAGATAAAGAGGCATTTCTGCTCCTGCTCCAGCTTTTCCTTGCAAGCACTACGAACTTTACCCAAGGGCTAAACCACCGACCTGCAGGGTTTTCTGGACTCTGCTTTTTGTCCAAGCACATCCATTGATTTGCTGCCCCATCTCTGCAATTTTCTTCCCTCGTCATTTGCCCAAATCTCTCACAAACAGCCACAGCAATGAGAACCATGCTCAAGGCATGCCTGTTTTAAATTCATCCTCTACCTTTTAAATTAACTATCAATATTTTTGTGACAATCGTTTGCAGTGTGGCTGTCATGGAGGCAGACACCTACATTGCATTTTAACCTCATTTTATTCAACTTTTCTTCTTCTGAGCATGGGAAACCTGATGCTAGAGGAAAAGGGTGTTATGAAGGTCCCTGTTATTGCTAGACTACATTAAAAGCAGATATTTGAGCTTAGCAAGATTAATTTAGACCTCACTGTGGAGCTCATGGCTATCTATAAATCCTCTACAGCCTTATCAAAGACTGATCTCTGGATATTTTGGCTTTCCAGAGCTGAGCACAGAAATCTTGGGGAAATTTTGGAGCAGTTTGAGTCGCTTCTGTTAATTTAGAGCAAAGTGCAGTTCCTTTTTGTTGATGATTCATCACCAACATCATTAAGATCTTTACTTGCACAGGAAGTGAGGTTAACACTAAAACCCCTGAGAATTGGCTTAGGCTTAACTCTTCGATGCAGCACAGCAGTGAGTCCTGTAAAGGAAAGTTTTTGGGGCTGCTTGTCACAGCCAGTGACTCAGGACATTCATCACGAGGGTGATAATGCCTCCAGAGCATTTCCTTTTTTAATGCTTCAATATCCATTTCAGAAATGCACTGATTTCATACATATATATATATATATATATATATATATATGCAGATATTATTCAGTTAAAGAACAATTACCTAATCCTGACCTAATCAGGGACCTCAGTCTCACCACTGCAGAGGGATGCAAACGTGCTGTAGCAACCACAGCATGTGATTTGAGGTTTTCCAAAATACAGGGATGGAATTATTGCAAAAATGCCCCACAATGGTTCCTGTCAGGAGATAGCTGTGGCATGAGGTAACTGCTGGGTGTGAGATGGGAGATAAAGAGGAGTGTGACACTGACAGTGTGATGAGCTTGCAGTGGAATAACTAAAATTAGTTTCCATTCCTGCATCTGCCCAAGCCCTTATTCCCGTATGCCTTGGTTCATGGCTGCTCTGGATTCCCTGTCCATAAATGGGCTCTTCCCAGGGGCTCTATTCCCATTTCACATGTCACTGAAAAATGAAAGGATGGTATTTATTGAAAGGGTGGGTGTGGGAGGGGGGGAGAAACATGGCAGTGCATTACAGCCTGTGTGATCAAGAGAAGAAATCAGGGAGAAGAAGGAAAGGGAGAAGGCTGGGCAGCCACAAGGACAGGGAATTCCTTAAGCTGTGTGGCACCAGCTACTCCTGATCCAGGAATTCCTTAAACTGAGACACAGCAGCTCCTCCTGACCCAGGAATTCCTTCTTCCTCTGGCACCAGCTCCCCAGGCCTGCAGCACCCCTGGCTCAGTGTGGGGAGCCCAGGGTTGTGTCCCTCAGCCATTCCCAGGCCACTGAGCGGGACGGGGATCCCAAAAACCACCAGGGCACACGAACTACCTGCACTGCTGCTGGAAATTCCCTTTCCTCCTCCTTCAACCCTGCTGAGGTGGCAGCAGCTCCAGGCTCCATCCCCTGCCTTTGCTCCAGGGCAACCTGGGCTGGTTCGTGGGCCAGTGAGGAGAAGCTGTGAGTTCTGAGCCTGAGGAACTGAAACAGAAAGAAGATAGCTGGAAAAAGAGCTGGAAAAGAGCTGGACGTGGCCTTGCCTTGCTGTCAGTGCCCTGTCAGTCACAGCAGAGGCCCCAGGAGCTCCTGGTGGCCTCCAGAAGATGTTTGGAGGAGCTGCCACTTCCCTGGCTGGGCTTGGCACCCACCTTGGCTCTCAGCTGGAAATCTGCAGCACCCACCCAGCTCACTGCAGCCGCAGAGGCATTCCCAGGACATTCTTTGATCCTTTCACGAGACAGTCACAAGCCAGCTTTGAATCTGTTTGGGTTTTTTTCCCCCTGCTCATTCTCAAAAGGAACAAACACAGGCAATGGAAATGCACACATAATTCAAGGGGCAGGAAGTGATTTGCTTATATCATTTTGGGATGATAAAGGTATAAAAATCTCTTGATTTGTCTCCCCCCCCCCCATGAGCTCGGTACATGCCTTGGTAAATATGAATGCAGTCTCTAATAATATTAAGAATTTAATGCCTTTTATGGTCACACAGTTTATTCATTCAGTCCTCAATTAATTCAAACCTGGTGAGACATGGTCAAAAATAAATCAATTCCTGTTTGGGATCTTCACACAGAAAATGAGAGCAGTGCTAATGAACAGAGAGGAGCTGCTGTTTAATCCCAGGGGTTTGGACTCTGCAGACTTCTTATCACACTCCGTTCACAGAACAGTTTGACAGAAAAAGGTCAAGAGAAAGTTTTAATTTTACATTTTTGAAATTCTTTCTCTCATCACGCAGTTATTTTTTGGTGCTTTGGTATTCATGTGGGTGTTAAACTTCAGGAAACTCTCTGAGCAGCTCCAGTGACAGTGACAAAAACAAGATTGCAGAACAAAACCTTTCAGAAACCTCCCAGCCTTGTCCCCTTTCCTTGTCAGCTCCATGTCCAAGCAGGTTTTTTGAGGGATACCATTCTCTTATTAATCAGAGCTCTATTTAAAAGCTCTCACAGCCCTAAATGAACAAAGTTCTTGGAACAATCACGAAATTTTGTCCTTGGATTTGAGAACTGAGGAGTCCTAATCTTCAACAACAGGGAAAAAATCCAGACTTGGGTCAGCAGAAATTATTTTGTTGACAATTTTGATTAATAACATGAAATTATTACACTGACAACTTGAGTGCTAAGCAGACATGGAATAATTTCTGGCAGTGTTGGCTGATACCTCAGCACGAGATATTAATGACTAAGTCAACAGCTTGTAATCACATCAGCAAAACATGAGGAAAAATTAGACAAGCATGTCTAATATTTGTTCTGTTTATTTAATGTTAGGGCTGGAATCAGAAAGGGAAAGCAAATTGTACATAACAGTAGAGAAGATTGAGTCATTAAAAATACTTTTTAAAGTTTAGCCTTAAAAATTCAAAGATGAAAGTGTATTATATTCCATTTTCTGTAACTCAGTGTCTGGAATTATACTGGGTAAATGAAGGTTGCCAGCAGCCTCTCTCTGCTTTGACTGCCATGCAGCTGAAAATAAAATTTTGTCCTTTCCATCCTTTTCTTTGCTTTGTATCCTAACTCAGTTTTTACTTCCTGGGGAACAGGGTGACAGGATTAAATCTATTTTATTTTTGAGCTGTGGTGGGCTCACAGTCCGTGTTTTTCCCAGCCCAGTGAGAGCACATCTCACAAACCTGGGCTCTGAGTGCCACCAGAAAAGCCCATTTGCCATCTAGTGGACAATGCAAATCTCACTCTGTGCTTGGCTCCAGGAGAAAGAAATAAATGCATCAGGATTGGGGTGAATTCCTTGGAAATCCGGCCTGGCTCATTGGCATTCACTTATTTTAAATAATGATAATAAAACCCCAGCTCACCTCCTGATAGTTTATAATCTGAGTATTTGAAGTCAGGCACTGATTGAAGCTGGAGTGAGGAATTTATCCTCTTTTCCTCTCTCTGACTCACTGCACTCATTCAAAGTGCTGCAGATTTCCCCTGGCCCTGCAGAATTCAAGGTGCTTTGCAAACGTGGGTGAGGTGGATCTGCTCCCTCCCTTTGCCTTCACTCACCTGTTTGCTCCCTGCCCCAGCCAAACTGCACAGGGTGAGCCAACACCTGCCTGCTAATGCCAAAGGGGAGTTTTCCTCTGGAAAAATCTGTTTTGTTTCTATTTCTTCTCTTTATAAAGCACAAATCAATGCCTGGGCCATGCTGCAGCCCCAGCACAGGAATGGGCCAAAGGGAAATGTGATTTTTTTCCTGCAGGGCAACTCACAAAGCCCACTGTGTTCTGATTTTGGGTAGGAGAAACAGACAAAGCATTCTATTTATTTATTAAAGCATTCTATTTATTTGTATGTCATAGGCTTGTTATGCATCAAAGCTTTGGGCAGGCAGGTTTAGCCTTGTACCCCCATTCTGTTCCAGCTGGAGACATGGTTACCACCACTAAAACATGCAAAAAGGCATTTCCTGGCAACAGAAATGTCAAGATCCAGTTGCAATGAGCTCTTCACAGATTTTAAGGCCCAGAATGCTTGGAATGCCGGCACTGGCACAGCCATCACCGTCCTCCATTCGTGCTAAAAATTCCCAAGGAAATGAAGATAGGATCAGTACCAGTATTTATATCAGTAAATATCTCAGTAGCAGCATTTCCCCACCAGGTGAGATCCCTGTATCCAGCTAGGAAAAGTCTTAAATACACAAAGGAAAAGTCTTAAATACACAAAGGAAAAATCTTAAACACTCAAATCTCAGTCCTCAATTATGGCCCTACTCAAGGGCTTTTGTTTGTCTCAAAACTGTGCAAAACATCTGTGGTGCAGCTCAGCGGGAAGAAACGCCTGCCCAAGGCACCAGGAGGATTTGGGTTCAGAGGGGAGGAGGTGCCAGGGGCAGATCAATGCCCTGATCTGTGACTTACGTTCAGTGGCCACCAGCTGGTAGAGAGGCAGCCCCGTGCAGAGATTTTCTATGTGTTTCCCATAGAGAAGCCAATCTTTGAAACGCCCCAGCCTGGAGCTGCCAGCTTGGAACTGGGCCCACACGTTGTCTGGGGAGTAGACATCCTTCATGGTCTGAGAAGAAAAGGTTGGACACCATCAGAAATGTAGCTTTACACCCTCTGAGAAGGTTCCCAAACCTAAAATCACCTTCCTTTGCCTCACAAAAAAACATCAGCTAAAGAACCTAATTTCGATCTACTCACGACCAAAATTCTCTAGATATTAATTATGCCAACACAGCAAGCCTGAGCTGTACTGCTGCCATAAGTTATATTATTGGCAGCAAGTTTTGCTGTAAATGTGCTACTGGGCTGACACAAACCAGGCCAGAACTCCAGTTCACCTCCAGGCAATACTTCCAGTCTCCTTCTGAAACCTCAGCCTGAAGAAGGAAGTCAAAATCTGGTCAAAGTAAATTGATCTCTACCTTTTGTTCTGGAAAAAAAAAAAATCAGGCAATGTCAAGGTCAAAATATCAGCAGGACAATGAATAAAGGGAAAGTTTGCCTGAACTTATATTGTGATCACCTCAAAAAAGCCAAATGACATCAATTCCAAGGACAGGGGGTTGTACAGCTCGAGACACCTCAACAACCCCCTGTAAAACTGCAGGGGGGCCATGATGGTTCATTATCTTAAAAGAATGTTCTGCATGGTATTCCCTTCAAGCTGTGTCTTGTCAGAACAGCTCCACCATTGCTCAGACAGCACAAGTCATTCCTGAGCTGTTTAGGGGCACAGGGGAGGGTCCCCTCACACCACACTGCTCCCATCCCATCCCATCCCTGCCCTGCCAGCAGCAGGGGCTCCCCACAAAGTCACCTCTCTCTCAAAAGCCAGACGTCCAATCTCTTGCAGCTCTGGGATTAAATCCTTCTTTATTTTCATGATAAAGCAGGCATTTCGTGAGAATAACCTGGTTGCAATGTACCCCTGTGAAGGAAAGAATTGAGGTGAAATCATTAGGAATGGCTAATGCTGACATTAGTTGAGGCTCTCTACTCTTTGGGGCAATCTGGAAGGAACAGAAGTGGTGCAGAAGCTACTGCTGTGGAATTAATGCATTTCCTTCCTCTCCTTTGAGGAATGGAGCCAGCCTGTCCTGGTGCCTGTCCCTGAGGCTGGAAGCATCATTTCTGACAGATTTCTACTGTCCATCCTCACCTCCAGCCCCACTGAGGTCAGGCACCTTCTTCTCACTTCCAGGACCTGCCACCACAGGTCTCATTACAAGTCTTTTAAAGTGCCCCATTGTGTGGGTGAGAGGAGATGGCCAAGGGGGAGGAAAGGTGCTGGGAGACCTCAAAGCAGCAGTGTTCCAGGGCAAGGTGTGGTGAGAATAAAACAATTTCTCATTTTAAAACCTTCCTCAGGGGTGAGTGGGAGGCAGGCCCTTGGATTCACTCACGTGTGAGTAGTCGAAAATGGTGTCGGAGGAGTAGACGCCGGAGCGCACGTGGACGTCGACGATGTGCTCCTCGCTGTGCACGGTCATGGTCCCAGTGACATAGCTGCTGACAGGATCTCGCAGCACAAAGGTCTTTGGCAAAAGCACAGAATCACTGCTCATCACCTGCCTTCCATCTTTAGCAGGCACAGCAACCCCCCGTGCTTTCTGCTGCATGCAAGTACCAAATCCCCTAAGACCCCTGGGTTCCTGGGATTTGGGGTTTGCTGCACGCTGGAGCAGTCTGAGGAGGCTCTTGAGCTGGGGTCAGTTATAAAACAGGCTGGGGAAAATCTGCATGGGACATCCCAGTCATTCTGGGCGGCAGGGACTGGCAGGAGACTGCTCCAGTCTCCAAATGCTGGATTGAGCTAAGGGCACCTCTGTCCCCCTGGCTTGCTTTGCACCTGTACAGGACCTCTGGCAAAAGCTCTTTTTTTCTACTCTTGACAATAAGCAACTTGTTGGTTTTAGTTCCCTCTGTGGTTTTCTTACTATTTCATTCCCCCTGCCCAGGGATCCAACACATTTTAAATGTCCATGTGCAGGACAAGGCTCATCACTCTACTCACATCCAATGCAGAAGTCTGAGCCCAAAAGAGTCCCAGGCAAATGAGGACTGCAGCCTGTAAAAGGAATCAGAATTCTCACTTGTCAGAAACACCAGGCAGTGCCATAAAAAAACCCAGCCCATGGACTGAGGGAAGGAGCTGGAGCATCAGTTTGAAAAATCACCCACTTATCATGTAGATTAGCTGAAAACAACTACAATTCCTCATTGTAAAGCTTTTGCTATCAGGCTCTCCTTTGCCTGTAACTGAAAAAGCAGAATAACTCAACCATTAAATTTCTGCAGTTTTCAGAAGTCCCTCCTTGATGCCATGTTACTTCTGGATTTGCCTCTACAACTGCAATTATCAAATCATAACTAAACCCCCTTCTGAATTGTAACCCATGAGGCTTCCACTGACTTTGCTGACTCAAAAACACAAGTTCTCCTCTTTCCACCCAAAGAAACAACACACAGACCACCAGACCACATTATTGTACCACTGTATTGCACCACTTACTTGAGCATCTTCTTCTCTATCCCTTTGTTTTTAAAAGTGAGGAACTTACAGTATTAAAAGTTCAACAGAAATGGAGATACTCACAAATCTCTTCATTTTTCTTTCAGATGAGAGCAAGAGACTGCAGAAGGTAACGCAAGGAAATCCCAGAGAGCTTCAACTTTTATATCTTGCTGGAGGTGTGGGAAACACTTGACAGAACTTCCCTTCATGACTCGAACAAGTCCATATCTACGTGTCGTAAGCCTCCTATCTGAATTTTGGGTTGGCACAGATAACCTGACCCAGAGATATTTAAAGCACTCAGTAAGTCTCAGTAAATCAATCACTTGCAAATGGCTATTATTCACTGGTTTAAACTTTAGTCTTGCTGGTTCTATTTTTTTAAATATTTAACAGGATACTATCCAGAACTAAACGACATTGGGAATAACACTGCTGTTTATTCACACAAACTGCATTTTGTTTTCTGAAACACAATCCCTAAGAGCCTGGTGGATAATCTGCAGAGAAATGCTGGGAAGAAACACCTGTGTCATGGTGGCCTCCATGTCAGCCAACAAGCAGACCAATTCTCCAGCCTTTTCTTTCACTGAAAACGTTGGATGGGGCCCTGGGCCACCTGGCAGTGAGTGGCATCCCTGCCCATGGCAGGGGCTGGGACTGGATCATCTCTAAGGCCCCTTCCCACCAAACCATGGTGGGACTCCATGATTCCGTTCAATTCAGGGACTCCTGACAAGAAGTGCTGCTCATTTTTGATCAGCACAGGCACTGGGGTGAGTGGCAGAGCTGGGGACAAGAGCTGTGCTTCACAGGACAGCCCGGGGCACTTCTGGCCTGCTCAGCACAGCAGGAGTGACCCGAAAACTCAGAGGCTCCGAGGTCACAAACAAAAGGAGCAGGATGGGGATCCCCCCTTTGAAGCTGCCACTGATTTCTGCACGTTGTGAAAACACCAAGGACCACGATGTCACCCTGACAATGTCCTCTGGTGTTCTCAGGTGACTGCCACCTTGTCTGGACTCCTCCTCATCCACTATCCTGCACCAGCCAGTGCTGGCACCTGGATGAATCACACTCTGCTTTCTACTAGAAGCTCACAATCAAGGCTGGTTCCCTCCTAAAAAAAACAAGAACTCAGACTAACAGCAAACACATTTCTGTAATTTCTCTTATCAGAAAAAAGGAGAAGGAGATTGTACAGAAATATCTCTCAGCAAACAGGCCTCAATGGAAAAAGAAAAAAAGGAAATTGCACAGATTTGCTTTATGCCACCTAAGTCCACACGAGAAAAGGTTATCTCAAGTGTAACAATGCCTGCTGCTAAGCAATATATCAGAAAACACATAAACAGATGGCAAATTCTGCTAAACCCAGTTAGACTAATTAGGGTGATGTTGCACTCCTCTTGAAAGCTGGCTCTGTCCCTTCTTCTCAAAAGATTCTTTAATTTAAGATTACAGGTATGTCAGAAGTAACATACCTGTTCACAGCAGGACTATAACAGGGTTCAGACACCACAAGTTAAAAAAAAAAATCTTAATTTAACTTTTGCTCAGTGATTATGCCTTCATGTACTCCTTTTGTTTGGAGATTAGCACCCCTTGGTTTGAATGCTGCTTTTGGTCAGAGGCACAACTTCAGGCTGAGTCCTTTGCCACACTGGCACAAAGCATCACCACAAGTTTGCTGGGAATCTGTGCTCTGCCTCTAAGGATCATTGTTTTGCCATTTCAAAGTGACTGTTAAATACACTGAGCTTACCATGACCAGTTTTCCCTCACTTGTCTGTATGCCATGAATTCAATCAGGCAGGTATCAAAGCCTCCTTTTATCAGAGCACTTCCCCAGGAAACTCGTCATGCTTCTGTGAACACAGGGCACCTGCCAATAAGGTAAACCCATTTTCAGATTGCACTTTGGGATATTATGTATAAAAAGTAAGAGTACACATCAATTAGCAGCAGAGCTGGCCTGGCCTACCATCCAAATGGATTCCCTGTAAGCACACCTATCACTTTCCCACAAAACTCTTAAGGCTAGGCAGCTTTTAAGTGGTTTTCAGCTTTTCTTGGCACTGAGTGAACTCTTAGTGATTTCTGCAGGGCTCACAAAGTGAAAATGCCAAAGGGGTGCAGAGGAGAAATCTCCCTTTTGGCAGGGATGGAACTCCACATGCCAGCTCAAAGGTTAAAGAGAGACATGGTATTTACAGCGGCTTGAAACTGGTGCAGGAAAAATTCCCTGTGCATGTGGTCTGTGAATTCATCATCAAATGATTCTCCTGCATATTTAAATCCTCTTCAGCTGGACCCCACTGCAGAAGGTGCTGAGTCTGTACACAAAGTAAACAGGAAGTCAAAATTATTTTAAGACAGCAAATAATTAGATGGAAGATAAGCAGCATGACCTTCAGGTGTTTTGACTTCCACATGCTCCTTTCAGATTGTGATTGCTTCTCTACTTGGAGTTTTCCTGGCTCCTGCTCTTGCCAACCATGTAAGTATGGAGCCAATGCTTTATTGAGGGAAAGACTGCAGGGAATCCAGGAAGCTAAATCCTTACCTCTTTTAATCTTTTCCAAAAATCAGGACATGGAGAGCAACTTTAACGGGCAGTCCAGTGAAAACTCAAACCACTACGAGATCAGGGTCAGCACCAACCCAAAGGATGGGTCTGGGGCCTGGGAAACCATCTGGGACTTCAAGACTATAAGTAGCTGCCACCATGGCACAAGAAAAATGGCAAAAGAGACAAAAGCTTTCTAAAAACCACCAAAGCTGCAATAAAATTTCATTGCATTTTAGAGGACATGCTTGAAAACGTGCCCCTTCAGCCTTGGGACTGTTTCTGGTGCTCTGTGTGCTGTGTTAGCTTTTCAGCAGCAAATTCCTTCACCTGCCCCAAACAGGACAGCACACCAAACACGTGGCATTACTGGAGGAGCTCACCACTGTATTTTACTGGGTGCTAAGGTGACCCGATAACATACAGTATATTTTGGAAGGTAGAAAGGTTTTCACATATTTTGCCTAATGCAAGGCTTTTTTATGTTCTTGTTTAAGCGGTAGGATATCTCTGGTCTTAATTTTGATGTGGATTTTCAAAAGTAAATAGTACATGTCAGAAAAATCCTAAAAACATATTTAATTTTTCACTGCAAATGGATTCCTATTTGATAACTATGAGACTCCAGCAGAATAAAATGTTCAGAAGTACAGTCCCCATGTTTATCAAGTAGTTACAGCAGGAAATAATTTTCAGTGACAAGTGACAGGAAAATAAATGACAAAATTATTTTATTGTAACACTCAGCACTTCATAGCGAATTCTGAAAAAGTATAAAAGGTGGAGGGTTCACACTGTTCTTCATCCACCTGCAGCAGCATCAGCTCTGCAGTCAGGATGGATCTCCCTGTGAGTATAAATGCTTTTCTTCCTTATAAACTGAAACTTTGACTCAAACCCATTCCTTTATCTCTCAGAAGGGCTTCTCCCTCTCTGGAGCACTCAGGCTTTCTCTGGGGACATTTTGCTCCCCCAGAATGAGCAGCTCAGCCCTGTTCCCCACAGGAGCTGAGGAGGTAAGGATTTTTTCATGCCTTGGCTGTGCATTATTGAGAAAACAGGAAGCCTAATCCATGCCCATTGGTGTCAATGCTTTTGCACAACTGCAGCACTGCACCAGTGGGTCCAACCCTGCAATGCCTGGCAGAAGAAATGGAAAAGCTTTCTCCTCACTCTTGTAAAAGAGCTGTGTGTGCCTGCACGGGTCTGAGAAACAGCTGGAGATGGAGCTCTGGGAAGAGCAAGTGTGCAATGTGTCTGCTCTGCAGCAGCCTGGGGTACAGCAAGGGTGCCTCCCTGTCGGGGCACTGGTGCCACCCCAGGGTGAAAGCAAAGAAGGGATCCAAGGAGGGCCCTTAAACATCAGATCAGGAAAAGGGAAGGAGGATTCTCATGTACCAGATTTGTCAGGCAGAGCTGCAGTTACACTTTTGTATTTGATTTTCATTTCAGATTTTGACTGCAGTCCTTCTTGGCCTCGTCCTGACTCCAGCCCTTGCTGATTATGTGAGTGACCAATTTCCATGTGCATGGCTACTCTGCCTCTCTTCCCTGCTTCATGAAATCTTCTTGATTCTTTCTCTACCACTTTGAAGGAAAAAAATTTATGTCTTCTAAACAGATGAAACTCTACAGGCACCAGATGACAGGTGTCAGATGCAGCAATGATTCATGGAATCCTTGAAAAGAATTCTTACAGCTACTGCCTAAAGCCAGTACCTTAATTCTGATCTATTTGAAAATACTGAGGGCTCTTCTTGCTCTTGGGAGAGGGGACAGAACTTCTGTTGCAGCAAGGGTTTTTTAAAAACATTGGAGGCAACACTGAATAATGTTTCCATCTAAAATGCTCCATTTGGTTTTCCAGTCTCAGCAGGCAAATCAAAACCAGGAAATCATCTTTGGTGGAGAGGCCCAAATCACTGTCAGCGGTATCTCACAAGGCGTGAGGATCGATAGTCAAACAAGGGTGGCAATCATCGAGCAAAAGAGCGAAAATTTATCATGGAAAACCATCTGGAACTACAACTCAGTGAGTGGGTGGGAGGGGGATTGTTAAAAGGGTGACCCAGGGATGGGGCTTGTTTCTGTATTCTGATCATCTACAGTAAATTATGTGGGGGAGAAACTCTTGGCATTCGTTACTGTTTCCATCCTGACTTTGAACCAACCTCAACAGGAGGAAAAACTGAATTGTGAATGCTGAATGCTTTTGTTTCACAGGGCGTTATTGCAACCAAAGTCACACCACAGGGCACCTGCTACATTTCTGTCATGAACAGAACTGAGATGCCCAGTTTTGATAATCTGGCCCGCCTGGCTGCAGAGAGCAGGGTAAGATTCCAAAGGAGTAGCAGAGCCCTGACAATGGAGTTTATTAGGTTGTTTCTCCTCCTTCTTTTTGAAGAGGATCAGGTGGTGTCTAGTGGCAGGATTTCCTTTCACTCAACAGTAATGTAGATTGGGAATTCCCTTGAAGGAATGCTTTGCCAAAAGAAGATGGGGCTGCTTCCCAGTTCCCTCCCCCAGTTTCTCTAAGGATGTTGAGCTCTGCACCTTGCTGGGCAAATCCTTTCTGTGTGGAGCCCTTCAGTGCTCTTGTTGTGCTGCCACTTCCCCTCAAGTTCCCTGCACCTTGAATCCCATAGAACAAGCTGTGCCTTTGCTGCTGCCTTCAAGGCTTGCTAGTGGTGCCACAGGCCCCCAGGGGATTGAAAGGTGTCCCTAAAGGCAGTTGGGACTCAAACACCCAGCCCCGAGTCAGCATTCCAGAGCTAGGAATATCTAAAGGAGGAACCAGCCCCTGGTATTGATCTTGCTGACCGCTGGATTTTGATGTTTAGAACCTGATTGGTCTTGGAAGACCTACCAGGGAGATCACCTTTGTCACCAATGGACAGATTGACAACCTTGACATGTATGGGACAGACATTGCACTTATGTGCAGTGGGCTCACCACCTACAGGGCTTCTGAAGTTCAGGGTGAGTGCAAGCATGGGAATTCTGTGTTACTGACCTGGCCTTTTTGTCTCCTGGGGCATGACTAAGGCACAATTGCTGCTCTTCCACCTCAAAACCTACAGACACCAAGGGCTTCAACAGTTAAAGAAAGGGTTTGGCACCTCCACAGATCAGGACTGGAACAGGGTGGGATCACAACCCCATAAATGACCTGAACCAAACCCTTACAGCTCCTTTATGAGAAGCTTAATGAGTGTTTTGGCCCACGCCTGATCTCCCCTGTAATGCCCAGTCAGGAAGAAGGGGTGTTCTAAGAACTGCTGTCCTTCAGGTCAGAGCTTGCTGATGAGTTGACCCAGGCAGCCACCAAACCCTTGTTGCTCATTTCACTAAGCCAAATGGCTTCTATCCCTGGAGGTTTTTCCCTGGGGCAGNACAATTGGAATGGCAGTGGCATTTGGAATGGCAGTTGGAATGGTGATGGACAGGTGAGAAAACCTTAGCCCTTTCCTTTCTTGAACCAAATGGGGGGTCCTATCTCCCTTCAAAGGTGAAATGTCTTCTTTCCCTTGACTTTTCAGTCTCAGCAGATTCCAGGCATCATCCTCAACAACACACAAGGTGGCATCCTCAACAACACACAAGTCATCGTTGGTGGCCAGTCCCAAATTCTGACCATCAACAGCCAATGGCGTGTGGCAATCATTGAGCAAACGAGCAGCAGCGGGTCCTGGAAAACCATCTGGAACTACAACACGGTGAGTGGCAAGGACAGAGATCATTCAAAAACCATCTAAAGAGACTGGTTGCTCATACAACCTTCCCAGTGATGGCAATTGTTTCTTTTTTCTGAATGTTTGGAGTCCATGATGCAGGGTAGAAACCCTCAGCACTTGTTATGGTGTCCATGGTAAGTATTGAATGTAAACAGCAGGAAAAACTGAATTGAGACAACTGAATTATTATATTTTACAGGGTGTCATTGCAACCAAAGTACCACAACAGAACACCTGCTACATTTCCATCATGAACAGAAGTGAGATGCCCCGCTTTGATAATCTGGCCCGCCTGGCACGACAGAGCAGGGTAAGTTTCCAAAAGAGTAGCAGGTTCCTGGACCTGGAGATCTTTGGGCCATTTCTTTATGTGCTTTTTCTTTCAAGACAGGATCAAATTGTCTCTAGTGGCAGGGTTTCTTTTCTCTCAATAGTAATGCAGATTGGGAATTCCTTGTAGGAATGCTTTGCCAAAAGATGAAATGGCCTGCATTATTCCCTTACCCAGCTCTGCTTTCTCTGAGGATGTAGAGCTCAGAGGAACAGGCCTAGCAGGAACCAGATCCCAGCTGTGAACTTGCTGACTGCTGGTATTTGTTTTTTAGATCCTGATTGGTTTTGGAAGACTTACCAATGAGATCACCTTTGTCACCAATGGATTGGTCAACAACCTCAAATCCTACGGAATAGACATCACAGCTATGTGCACTGGACTCACCACCTACATGGCTTATGAAGTTCAGGGTGAGTGCCAGCATGGGAATTCTGAGTGTTAATGACAAAGCTTTTTTTTTCCCTTGGGGTCTGATTAAGGCACAATTGCTGCTCTTCCATTTTGAGATGCAGAGACACCAAGGGCTTCAGCAGTGGCACAAAGGGTTTGGCACCTCCTCAGACCAGGACTGGAACAGGGTGGGATCACACCCCATTAATGACCCAAACCAAACCCTCAAAGCACCTTTCTGGGAAGTTTAACGGGGTGTAAATTTAGACCCCGAGTGTTTCAGGTCACACAATGTGCTTTCCTGTAATACCCAGTCAAGAAGGTTTGCTCTAAAAACCGCTGTCCTTCAGATCAGAGCTTGCTGATGAGTTGACCCAGGCAGCCACCAAACCCTTCTGCTTCTCAACACTAAATCAAGTGGCTTCTGTCCCTGGAGGGTTTTCCCAGTGGCAACAATCCCATTCCCCACCAAGGTCTTAGGCATCAACTCATGGGGTTTTGTCTTTTCTTTTCCAGCTTCCCAAGGATCCCAGGTGAATCTGGGATCATGCATTACCCTCCATGTCCTGAGAGCTGTGGATCTGAAGTACTGCAATAGCAATGGCAATTGGAATGGCAACTGGAATGACAATGGCAATGCCAATGGCAATGGCAACTGGAATGGCAACTGGAATGGCAATGGCAATGACATCTGGAATGGCAATTGGAATGGCAATGGCAATGACATCTGGAATGGCAATTGGAATGACAATAACAATTGGAATGGCAATAACAATTGGAATGGCAATTGG
This sequence comes from Dicaeum eximium, assembly GCA_013396995.1. Classification (NCBI taxonomy): domain Eukaryota; kingdom Metazoa; phylum Chordata; class Aves; order Passeriformes; family Dicaeidae; genus Dicaeum; species Dicaeum eximium. The sequence continues at coordinate 135,438 of VWZP01009164.1, forward strand.
AATGACAATAACAATTGGAATGACAACAGCAATTGGAATGGTAATAGCAATTGGAATGNTGGCCATCAACAGCCAATGGCGTGTGGCAGCCATTGAGCAAAGGAGCAGCAGTGGGTCCTGGAAAACCATCTGGAACTACGGCACAGTGAGTGGCAGGGAGGGGGCTCATTCAAAAAGCGGACAAGGTGACTGGCTGCTCGCACAGCTGGCCCAGATATGGCAATTGTTTCTTTATTCTGAATGTATGGAGTCCACAATGTGGGGCAATGAAACTCAGCAATTGTTATGGTTTCCATGCTGACTTCATTGAATGTAAACAGCAGGAAAAACTGCTGAATTGAGACCACCGAATTATTATATTTTACAGGGTGTCATTGCAACCAAAGTCCCACAACAGAACACCTGCTACATTTCCATCATGAACAGAAGTGAGATGCCCCGCTTTGATAATCTGGCCCGCCTGGCACGACAGAGCAGGGTAAGTTTCCAAAAGAGTAGCAGGTTCCTGGACCTGGAGATCTTTGGGCCATTTCTTTATGTGCTTTTTCTTACAGGACAGGATCAAATTGTCTCTAGTGGCAGGGTTTCTTTTCTCTCAATAGTAATGCAGATTGGGAATTCCTTGTAGGAATGCTTTGCCAAAAGATGAAATGGCCTGCATTATTCCCTTACCCAGCTCTGCTTTCTCTGAGGATGTAGAGCTCAGAGGAACAGGCCTAGCAGGAACCAGATCCCAGCTGTGAACTTGCTGACTGCTGGTATTTGTTTTTTAGATCCTGATTGGTTTTGGAAGACTTACCAATGAGATCACCTTTGTCACCAATGGATTGGTCAACAACCTCAAATCCTACGGAATAGACATCACAGCTATGTGCACTGGACTCACCACCTACATGGCTTATGAAGTTCAGGGGGAGTGCCAGCATGGGAATTTTGAGTGTTACTGATCTGGCCTTTTTGTCTCCAGGGGCATGACTAAGGCACAACTGCTGCTTCTCTATTTTGAGACACGTAGAAACCAAAGGCTTCAGCAGTTGCACAAAGGATTCAGCACCTCTGCTCATCCAGCCCCAAATTCTGCACAGGAAATCCCTAAGG
>VWZP01009166.1:4413-21394 GCA_013396995.1 Dicaeum eximium
AGTTGTGGTGGGCTTTGGCTTAGCTGCAATGCTGGTGGCTGCTGGCATGGTGGGTTTTGGCTTGGCCATGGCTGTGGTGGCTGCTGGTGTTGTGGGTTTTGGCCTGGCTGGGGTTGTTGCTGGGATCGTGCTGGCAGGTTTTGGCTTGGCTGTGCTGAAGGGTGCCTGTGCTGGGGGTTTGGGCTTGGCTGTGGGTGGGAGTGTGGCTGTGGGTGGTGGCTTGGCTGTGGTTGTGGTTGGCAGTGTGGTTGTAGGTTTTGGCTTGGCTGTGGTAGACACTGGTTTTGTGGGTTCAGATTTGGCTGTGGTGGACTCTGGTGTGGGTTCTGGTTCAGCTGTGGTGTGAACTGGTGCTATGGGTTCTGGTTTGGCTGTGGGCTCAGCTTTGGCTGTGGGCTCAGCTTTGGCTGTGGGTTCTGGTTTGGCTGTGGGCTCTGGTTTGGCTGTGGCTGGGGTGGATGACCTTGCCTTTGTTGTCACAGAGGCCGGAGTGGTCTCTTCTACAACGAGTTCTGGTGAGAGATGAAAAGTGCCGTGGGTTAGGGCTGGCTCAGCTGCCTCAATGGGTCCCCTGCACTGAGAAGGACCAGCAGAAACCAGTGAGGGTCTGAAACAGCAGGTGACCCCTCTCAGGTCACTCTAGGCCATCCCCCACTCTGGGGTTCCCAGCCTGGAGACATCTCATGTCCCTCACAACCTCCTGCCATGCAAGGAGCAAATAATGCTGCCTGACAGGGTACAAGCCCCTCCTTATCTTAAGGCAGCTGTCCTGTCTCATGGTCCAGCCCTGGAACTGCAGCTGAAGGGCTTCCTGACAGCTCCAGGAGGGTTCAGAGCTCACACCAGCCCGGGGTCTCAGTCCCAACAGCCCCTCCAGGGCCACGCCTGGCTCTGCTCACTCACCACACAGGTTGTTCACACAGACTGTGCCCGTGGGACACATTTCACACGAGGCTCCTTCCATGTAGGGCTTTTTGCCTTTCACGTTACCCCTGGAAGCAGAAAATGCCAAGATAAAGAAAGCTGAGGAAAGGGGAAACACTCATCCCAGAGAGGGGGCTGATTCAGCTGGAATAGCCCAGCCAAGGCAAAACTTGGGATTAACGTAGAAAACAGATCTTGGTCTCCTGCCACGGCCTGTCAGGGCCTTTTACTCACCAGCCTGACCCCAAGGCAGCCAAAGCCAGGGCAGACAACTCCATGGAGCAGATCCCTCACTCCCCTCAGAACAGAGCAGGGGATGGGCACTGGGACAGGGAATTCTGTCTCACTTCTGCTCCAGATCCCCAGGAAGGTCTACAGCCACCGGCTGCTCTTGGTGCTCTCAGCAGCTCCAAGCAAGTGGTGCCAAGTTTGGTCCCAGGGCTGGGAAGGGGGTACCCAGCCCTTCTCCCACATCCAACCCTTCCTGCTGCTGCAAAAGGGCTTCTCCACCCCAGGCGACGGCTGCTGCCGCCAGGGAAGAACAAGGCCCAGGGCAGGGAGCTGCTTGTACCCTCAGTTAATGGCACTTCAGCCTTTAGCAGCTCTCTAAAGGGGAAGAAGGTCCCTCCCTGGGTGTGTGCCAGGAGCTGAACCAGCACTCAGCAGTCACAATCATGGGCCAGGAACTCCAGACAACCCTTCCTTACTCTGAGACCAACCCAAGATAACAGAAGCATTATTTGGAACTTCTATTTCTGACCAAGGACAAACCCCGCTGTGACATAAGAACTGGGCATTTCCAGCACAGAAACCCTGCTGAGATGCACCAATCCATGCAGGGCCTGGGACTTACGGGGGATAATAGTTGCAAACAAGCAGGTGCATGTTCTCTGTTTCAATTCCATCAATCTTCTCACAAAAATGTGCCCCACAGCCGATCTGATGCGTGTTTGACCAGACCACCTAAGGCAAAGACCAGGGTGGAGGTGAGGGGATTGGGTAAAGGCAACCTGTCCCCTGGCTTTAAAGACTACTCCAAAGACCTCCTCATCCCACAGAGTGTGCCCCAGATCCCACATCCCCATGTTGCTTTGGCATTCAGGATCCACCACCATCTCTGCTCCTACCCAAGCTGTGAAGAAACACTCAGACTTTGTCTCTCTGCCTGAGAAAACCCAGCACCCAGCTCTGCTGAACAGCCACCCTTCCACCCCAGCAGCTGGTACCTGGGTGTAGTGGCCACACATCTGCCCGGCAACGCACGTGGAGGTTGTCAAGTTGTAGAATTTCTCCTCCCCGTTCCAGTCTTCCACGGCGAATTCTAGTTCCAGGGTTGGGGCCATAGCAAAGAGGTTTTCTCCCCGTCGGCCCCTCTCCTTGTTGTGGTCCCAGATGCACTTCTCTGCATAGGATTGAGCAAGGGCCTCCAGCTCCTTGTCCCAGGTCTGAAAGGAGCTCGGTGTCAGCACACAGAGAGGGACACTGGGCTCTCCAACAGGAACAAGGCACTCACCAAGGACCCCTGCAATGTCTGGCCACAGTTTCCCCATTCATGAGGAAAATTCAAACCCCTAGCCAACACAATCCTCAGGAGAGGGGAACTCCATGGTCAGTCCCAGCACAAAGTGAACCTTGGCTTATGGGTCAAACAGGAGAAGGTCAGGGCACCAGCACAACTCTCACAACCTCTCCTGGAGCTCATCCAATGCCATCATGGAGCATCCTCAACTCAGCGTGGAGAAACCATGAAGTTGTGGAGGAAGGAAGGAAACCCACTGTGGGTCACGCCAGAGGGGTCTGGGGCCATTCCTCCTCGCCCAGGGTGGGGATGGGAGGGGAATGGGACACATCTCTCCTGGCAGCTGGACAAAGCCTGGGAGCACACGCTCCTGGGAAACATCATCTGTTTGCCTGGAACCGAGACGTGGCCGCCTGGCTGCCAGCCAGGAGCCCCCTCTGGAGCCACAGCAGCCCCACCACCAGCTGAGCCCCTGGCCACAGGGATGTGCAGGAGGAGAACAAGGAGGAGGAGGAGGAGAAGGTGGAGAGCTTTTCTTGCAGGCATGCATAGGGGGAATCCTACACTGCAGCTGTTTAGACCATCCTTGATGGAGAGAGCAGCTTGGCTGGTGGAAGGCAGCCCTGCAAACAGGGGGTCCTGAGGGGGGACCTTCCTGGACAGAGCCAGGGCTGGATCCAAAAGGTGCCAGACAGGAGGGCATGTCACCACTGGGGTGTTGAGGGGATGAGGACAGGCCCAAAGGCACTGGGGGGAGGAAACACCTGGATGGGACACAGAGTATTGGTTCACCTCCCACCATGGCCCCAAGCCACGCTGACAGAGATGGCTGGAGACCCAATTTGGGGAGCACACACCCCTCTCCCTCTGACATGGAGCTGGGCTCCCATAAACGGGGAACTCACACCTGCAGATTTGCCTCATTAGTAAAGGGGCTTTAGGCTACAGATTCCCGCCTTTCAACTAAATATTTCCAGAGCATCCAGCCCCATGTCCCAAAAGGAAGCACGGAGTGACCTCAGCCAGGCACAGTGCCATGGCAGCAGGTGAAACCAGAGGCAAAGACAGCCCAAGCAAAAGTCCCAGGAGGGAGGTGAGGATGGTGTTCTCATGGAAAACCTCTACCGAGGAATCATCAGGGCTGCTGTGAGCTAAACATTTGCTGGGCTTCAAAATGAAAAAGCCTTTGGCTCCAGACCGCGAGCAAGTCCTCTGTGTTCAAGCAGGAGCAGGAGCTGCAGAAGGAGCATCTCAAAGCACAGGGGCTGCAATCAAAGATTCAGCCAGGAGCAGTCCCCACAAGTTTGGCATTGACTTAAGAACTCTGAGAGATGATTTCCCTCAGGCTTTTAAGACTTTGGCTCCAAAGCCCTGACACTCAGTTTGCTGTGCCTGCTGGGTTCGATGGGATTATGGTGCTGAGGGTTCTGTCTCTGTCCCCCTTGAGTCTGCAGTCACTGGTCTGGCCTTCTCTCCCTGAATTTAACTTTTTGCTTCTTCTAATTGTTACTCTCCCATTTACCAGCCCACAAAGGTTTTACTCATTCTGGGCAACTTCTGGGCCCGGCAGGGAGGTGTCCTACAAGCACACTGTGACCTTAAGAGGAAAGGACTCCAACTCTCCATGATAAACAATTATCCTTCTCTGTGTGATTTGCAAACAGGGAGGAAAAATCACATGTGGTGCAAGATAGAACTTGATAGCCAACTTTTAATCAAATCAAGAGTCTGAACAAGACAAAAGCAGCACCAAGCACCAAGTTTGTTTTTGGTCCTACTACAGGTCCCACTGATGTGGGTCCTGACTTGATTTCCCCAAACAAAATAGGGGATCTCACATCTCCAAGACACCAAGTCATGGTGAGGATTAGGAGTGTGATAAGCCCAAATAACTGAAAGACTTTGACTGACAAGTTGACATTCCCTCCAACAGGTAAAAGTAGCTTCACCTGCACAAGGCAAATACACAGCACTGTGTGATGTCCCACACAGCAGCATTCCCCCACCACCTCTTGGACACAGCCATGGCAAAGTCTCCAGCTCGTGGCACCTGCTCATGGCAGGGTCTCACCTGCCCTTCCTGCCATCACAGGGAGCTCCAGCAGGCACTCATGTGATGAGAGCTGCATCACTCTCATGAAGAGCATCTGGGGACGCACGTCACACTTAGGAACTTCCAGAAAATGATCAAAGGCAACTCTAAAGGTTAAGGAAACTCTTCTCTTCAGAGGCAGTTTAGGGAACCCCTCCATTAATACCTACTTGTAACCCTACACTAGAATTGCTCTGCCTCCCCTAAGGAACTCCCTGATCCGTCCTTGCATTAAGATTGAGCCTTGGACCACACAAACACCCCAATATTCCTCTGTAATAAAAGCCACTTACCATCTTCATCATAGCCTTGGCAGGAGGAGAGACCTGGGAGCGATATTTATTATGCTCATCCAAGATGATCTTCTTTTCTTCATCACTCAGGGACCAGCTCAGCTCCAGCACTGAGAGCACCAGGAGAACGGGAGGAAGACCTGAGCTCAGCATCGTGCAGGCAGCTTCTGCTCTCAGCAGCCCACGGCTCTGGCAGTCAGATTTAAAGCACCTCCCAAGAGCAGGAACACCCAACAGCTTGAAGATTGGGGAGGAAATATATTTTTTAGAGTTTTGAAGCCATGCAGAACACACCCATCTCACATATCAGCCTTGATGGAGAGGCAGCAGTGCCAATGAACACGCAGGGTCCTCTCCCTGGGACAGACCCTGTGCCTGAATCCCAGTCCCTGGATTGGCACTCTCCATCCAAGCCTCTGCTGCTCCAAACCTCAGCCATCCCCTGAGCCCTCAGTTACGGATCCTCTCTTTTACCTCCTGTTCCATTTCTCCTAATCTGTAACAATAATCCCACAGCAATTCACAAAGCCCTGTTTTCACACGGGTCTTCCCCTGTCCCTGGAATGCAGCTGCGTTAGAAACAAAGGCAACAAGATGCAATTGCTGAGAGCAGCTGGCAGCACAGCAACTCCCCAGGCAGTCAGAGCCCACCTCGGCCAGCCCCGTGTCTGTGCTGGGGGGACAGCATTTGGCAGCTGAGAACAGCCCCCGGGCTCCCCCAGCCTGCTGGGAACAGGGGCAAGCAGAGGTTGATGCCTCTTCCCTGAACCATCAGGAGCAGGGGGAGCAGGAGAGGAAGAACAGGGTACAGAGATGAAATTGCCCCAAACAGGGGAGTTGAAAGTCTGCGGCAGCCCTCAGGGCTGGCTGGAATAACCAGCCCATGGCTCTGCGGGACCGGCTGTGCCCCCTCCCCGCAGACACCTGGAGGGCTCAGCATCCGTGTCCCGCAGCCCCCGCGCCCGAGCCGGTCTGGCCGAGCCCCCCGGGCTGCTCCAGGCTGGGCTCCCCATCTGCGATTGTGCAAGAGCCCGGCCCGGCTCCAGGAGCTCTGCTGGGATCACAGCTTGTTAGAGAGGATCAGCGGGTGGGCAGCTCTGCAGAGCGGAGCCAATTTAATCACACGCTGCCGGCTTTGCCTCCCCCCTCCCCTCCCCACTCCCCAGGCAATGCTTTGTCGGTTCTCCTCTGGTTTTGGGCCACACAGATCACCTCTCTCACCACAACAGCTCTCCTACTGTCCCCCAGATCTCTTAGCTCTGTGTGTTACCTTGTCCTTCACTAGTTCTGGGGTCAGCCAAACCCTCAATTGTCCAACAATTCCTGCAAGTGGGGTCTGAGGCCAAGATCTCACGAGGTCTTTAACTCAGATGGTCAAACCAGAGATTCCCATGTATTGCTAAGGAAAATCTGTCTCTTGATGGAGACGCCTCAACATATTTGTTGATCCATATGTTGGATCTCTGGAGACCTGGAGAAACATCTAGAAAACATCAACATGGGCTCCAGCTCCTGCTGGCCAGCTCACTGAGGCCTGGCTTACAAGGAACGAGGCAGTGCTGACAACAATAGAGCCATGGAATGGTTTGGGTTGGGAAGAACCTGAGAGCTCATCTCATTCCAACCCCTCTCCATGACAGGAACACCTTCCACTAGACCAGTGCAGGTTCTGACCTCTCCAAACGTGATGTGGAGATGCAGAGCCAAGCTCCCCATTGACCCTGGCCCTACAGCACCCTGGCTGAGCCCTGCAGGAGATAGCATAGCAACGAGGATGAAGGAAAATGGGATACAAAGATCTTGTGGGGAAGAGCAACAGCCCTGGAGGAGTCATCACCAGGGCATGTGGCTCATGGGGAAAGGTGAGTAAGAGCTGATGCCTTTGGCAAGCGCAGGGCGGCTGCCAAAGGGGTGCAGGGCCATTTCTCAACTCCCAACCTGCCCTGACGGCTCCTCCTGGAGCCAATGTCTGAAGCATCAAGATCAGCAGTGCAAGGTCCAAGCCCCACCCTGGAGCTGACACGCTGGTGTCCAGCCGGCATTAGGTAAGCGTGTGTGGAATGCAGCTTTCCTTCTGCTCGCTCAGGAACAGCCCGTCCCCCACCCCGGGGAGCAGCGGCCACTGCACGGGGACAGGAGCCACACACCAACCCTGCCAGGCTCTGCCCCAACCTGCTGCCTCCAGAGAGGCCCCACTGCAGCACAGTGACCAAGCCTGGGCTGCCACTGACTCACGTCTCGAGGGTCTCCAGCAGGGCTGGCCGGTGTCTAACAAGGCTCCTGCACTGCTGTGGGAGTAACAGAGCTCTCTCTTCTCCCTACTCGCCCGGATTTATGAGCTCTGGAGGAGTTACCATCCTCCACACCATTCATCCATTCTATTATTTAAAAATGCTGGGACACAAGTGTTCACTGGGAATCCCTCTGAGCTGGGCAGGGTGAGGGTGGGGTATTGTCCAAACCAGTACAGTGAGTGCCAGGGAGAGCTGAGGTGGGGGAGGCCATGGTGAGACACTCTGTGCGTGATTCATCTCATTGTGTCTGTCACCACAATGCCTCAATGCTGCAGGAACAGCCCTATTCCCCCCAATTCCACCTCAGCAGGTGACAAGGAGCACCAGGCTCTCTATGGAAGTCCCAGCCTCCTGCAGCCTTTCCAAGGACCTGTGAAACTGCAGCTCAAGATGAGAAAATGACCAGGGCTCACTGGCAGCTCTTTGGCCAAGGCATCAAAACCTCCCCTTGGTCATCCCAGTTTTGTCATTGTGGCCTCACCTCTCAGTTTCCCACCATGACAATGCAGAAGGTGTGAGCACCACTCCCATCTGGCAGCTGAAGACAGGAGCTACACTGGAAATTGTGCTGCAGACTGGGGCTTGGCAGATTTGGCCAAAATAGATTCCTTGCCACCAGGAGAACTGCCCTCCTGTTTTAGTTTTGCAGATGGTCGCAATGGCATGGAAGGGCAACACCTTTTAGCAAAAAGCAGCCAGGAAGCAAGATCAAGAAAGGTGGGTCCTCCCCAGACCCTCTCAAGACACTTGAGAGCACGTTCAGCCCAAACACTCTGAGGGAATACTTGGAAGCTGGATGGAACTGCCAGCAGCATAACCCCAAATGCAAATACCCAGCAGGGTGTGTGTGTGCTCACCCCAACCTTTCTGACCCATTGCATTCATGGGAGATGCAGGAGCTGGAGCAAAGGAACCTCCTCTCACTCAACCAGCAGAAAACACCTCTCTGTCCCTGCTGGAAATAGGCCCAGGGATGGAGTGAACCAAGCAGGTGAGGTTCATCAAGAAGCCAGGCCTCATAAACACCACAAATCCCACCATTTAACCCAAATCAGCACAGCTGATGGGTAATGCCTTCTCCTCCTCCCACCACACAGGGCCACGGGGCTGTAAGAACCTGGCAGAATCTTTGCCAGGCTCACCCCAGTGCCAGAGTCCCCTTTATGCCAACCCCAGAAATGGAGTGGAAGTGCTGCAAAAGTCTCCCTTGAATGTTTGTGTGCACTCCCCTGTGCACCACACCAAACCCTGCCCTTGCCTAAGCCCCAAATTCAGGATTAAGCCAAACCCCCCAGATGCCTGTGTGGGCAGGCTCAGCCCCGCTGGCCCGGGGAGCAGGGCAGGAGGAAAGCGGATTTCCTTCTGGGCTGGAGTTTGCTGCTGCAAGGATCTCTATAAATAGGTCCTTGCACAGCAGCCTCTCTCCACAAGTCAAAACCTTCAGGAAAACAAAACTCAGGAGTTTTCACGAGGTCCATAGCCCCATACCAGTGATAAAACACTTCAATCCTGGAATGATGTTGGTGGCTGTTACTCAGCAGCACCTTTGTGCCTCGATGGCCCTCAGCAGGGTGGGGGATCCAGCACTGCAAAAAATCAATCAGGGCTTGCCCGAGTGTCCTGATCTTCATGGGAGGAGAAATGGTTTTCTGCTCTTTGTAGTGATTCCAGAGAACTTCTAGGGAATGCTACACTGTCCTTCACACAGATGCAAAACCAGACGAGGGCCTGAAATGCTCTCCCAGCTGCGAGCCCTCTCCCCTCACACGGGTGAGGAGCAGCCTCTGGGGCTGTATTTTTATCGTCTGTCCATAAGGCAGGGATGGGTTTCTCCCGCAGCGGCAGCTCGGCACAGGAGCTCAGCCTGCTCCCAGAGCGTGCAGCAGCCACGGCACCTGGGCACCAGCTTATTTTTACTCTGATTCTTAACTACACCTGAAGCTGGCGATGGAACCAAGCTGCGAGCAGCGGGCAGGGTGTGCGGGGCGAGCTGAGCTGCCCAGTTCTCAGCGGGGCCTGCCCGGTGCCATCTGCTGGTCACGGCCTGGCCGGGCTGGAGCGGGCAGGGAGCTCCGAGCGCCGCTGGGTCCTGCAGCACGGCTGGGGCTGCGGGGCTGCAGAGCCACCACTGACCTGTATCTGCATCACCTGCATCTCTGGAGCTGGGTCCTGCAGCACGGCTGGGGCTGCGGGGCTGCAGAGCCACCACTGACCTGTATCTGCATCACCTGCATCTCTGGAGCTCAGATTGTACCAACGCATGTGGGGATTTTTCTCCCTGACCACACACACACAGGTCAGACATCAAGCAGGATCTGTATTTAAATTCAAATACACTGAAATTATGCAAAGGACGAAGTCATGCAGGGAAAAGCTACATGAAGGAGCTGGTGGCCTCTCTTAGCTCTGAAGGTTTCTCTTCTGTGCGTGCACACAGGTGCAAGCACACGCGTAAATAAATCTGTGGCAGCGGCGTAACTGAGGAATGGGACATGTGCCAGAGAGCAAGAGAGAGGGAGGAGGAGAGAGGGAGGAGGCAAGGGCTCAGAGTGTGAGGAGAGGGGATATCAGGTGGGAAGTACTGGCCAGAGCTACACCAGAACCAGGAGGAAACAGAAATCCTCAAAGGCCACTCTATTTGGACAAGAAGGGAAAGAGGTAAAGTATGTCCAAAACTGAAAGAAACACACTGGGAGGGAATAGAGCATTTCTGCTGGAAACTCATCCCGACAAACACCAAAGCCAACCACCATGTCTCATTGTCCCCAAGGGTCACCCTGCTGTCCCCAGGGCCAGGCTGTGGCGGGGCCTGCCGGCCACACGGGCAGATGGGTGGGAGAGCTCAACACTTCCAGCCTGGAAATGGAACAGAAGCCAGGAAAAAGGAGAAGCGTCCAAGGTCACCAGCGTTATGGCAAACACCCTCCTGCCCTCAGGTCTCCTCAGGAAGGGGACAAAGTTCCCCCAGGACTGCCGGCTGCCCTTGGCTCGCCGGGGCTGCAGCAGAGGAGGCAGCGCAAGGAGGGAGCTGTGAATTGTCCAAGGAGTCTCCTGAGCCTACCAGGGCTGTGGAACAACCAGCACTGAAAAAAGCCTTGGTGAGGGGTGCAGGGCCAGCTGAGGAAGACCCTTCAGAGCAGAAGGCCCACCAGGATGGCACTGGGGAGGAGGAAGAGCGAAAGCCCCAAGCAGGTACTGGGGGCTCCACCTTTGGGCGGATCCACACTTGTCTGGTCCGAGTTTGTCTCCAGTTCTTCTGTGTCCAGGGCAGATACAGAAGGAAAAGAAGAAAAGATGAAGTTAGAGGAGAAGATCCTCTCTAGTGAAGGAGCTAAGAGGCTCTCTAGTGCCTGCCTCTACCTCTGGAGATGGGTCTAACATGGGCCCAAAGGAAAGAGTCACCCTGGTTGCCACAACAGGATTAGGTATTTTTCTCTGGCTTTGTGGTTGTGGCAGTTTCTGGCTGTGTCTTTGCCATTGTGGCACATGCTGGTGTTGTAGCAGCAGATACTGGCTTAGAGTTATGGTGGGTTTTGCTGTTGTGGGTTTTGGCCTGGCTGGGGTTGTTGTTGGGAGAGTGGTGGCAGGTTTTGGTTTGGCTCTTGTGATGGGTGAGAGTGTTGGGGGTTTGGGTTTGGCTGTGTTTGGCAGTGTGGCTGTGGGTAGTGGCTTGGCTGTGATTGTGGTTGGAAGTGAGTTTTTGGATGGTGACGTGGCTGTAGTTATGGTGGCCTCTGACGCTGTGGGATCTGGACTGGCTCTGGTGTGTACTGGTACTGTGGGTTCTGCTTTGGCTGTGGCTGTGAGTTTTGGCAGGGCTGTTAGGATGGATGAAAGAGACGCAGAGGTGAAAATTGCCGTGGGTTAGGGCTGGCTCAGCTGACCTCAGTAGATCCCCTGCACTAAGAAGGATTAGCAGAAACAAATGAGGGGCTAAAACAGCAGCAGACCCCTCTCAGATCCCACTGGGCCATCCCCGACTCGGGGTTCCCAACCTGGAGACATCTCATGTCCCTCATATAGCCTCCTGCCCCACTAGGGGCAAAAAAATGCTGCCTAAGGGCATACAAGGCCCTTGTCCAATCCTTCTCATCTTGAGGCAGTTGACCTCTGTTAAGAGCAGCAATTGCTCCTCATGTCTCATGGTCCAACCCTGGAACTGCAGCTGAAGGGCTTCCTGACAGCTCCAGGAGGGTTCAGAGCTCACACCAGCCCGGGGTCTCAGTCCCAACAGCCCCTCCAGGGCCACGCCTGGCTCTGCTCACTCACCACACAGGTTGTTCACACAGACTGTGCCCGTGGGACACATTTCACATGAGGGTCCTTTCCAGTAGGGCATCTTCTCCTTTATATTACTCCTGGAAGCAGAAAATGCCAAGATAAAGAAAGCTGAGGAAAGGGGAAACACCCATCCCAGAGAGGGGGCTGATTCAGCTGGAATAGCCCAGCCAAGGCAAAACTTGGGATTAATGTAGAAAACAGGTCTTGGTCTCCTGCCACGGCCTGTCAGGGCCTTTTACTCACCAGCCTGACCCCAAGGCAGCCAAAGCCAGGGCAGACAACTCCANCAGCAGCAGACCCCTCTCAGATCCCACTGGGCCATCCCCGACTCGGGGTTCCCAACCTGGAGACATCTCATGTCCCTCATATAGCCTCCTGCCCCACTAGGGGCAAAAAAATGCTGCCTAAGGGCATACAAGGCCCTTGTCCAATCCTTCTCATCTTGAGGCAGTTGACCTCTGTTAAGAGCAGCAATTGCTCCTCATGTCTCATGGTCCAACCCTGGAACTGCAGCTGAAGGGCTNACAACTCCAAGGAGCAGATCCCTCACTCCCCTCAGAACAGAGCAGGGGATGGCATTGGGGCCTGGAACTTACGGGGGATAATAGCTGCAAACAAGCAGATGTACGTTCTCTGGTTCGATTCCATCGATCTTCTTACAAGAACTGCTCCCACAGCCAACACGAGTTGTTTCTGCCCAGACCACCTAAGGCAAAGACCAGGGTTGAAGGTGAGGGGACTGGGTGAAGGCAGTCTCTCCCCTGACCTTAAAGGCTGCTCCAATATCTTCCTCACTTCCCAGCATGTGCCCCAGAACCCACATCCCTATGTTGCTTTGGCATTCAGGATCTTCCTCCTTGCCCCTGTCTGAATCACCTTCCCAAGGTCATATATTCCAGTGCCACAGATTTCCTACCATATAGTCTACCCAGGCAGAGCATCACCACCTCTGCTTTGGTCTTGGAACCAACCATCCGTCTGTCCGTCTGTCCATCCATCCATCCATCCATCCATCCATCCATCCATCCATCCATCCATCCATCATCCATCCACTTAGCACCACCATCTCTTCTCCTCGCTTCTACCCAAGCTGTGAAGAAACCCTCAGACCTCATCCTCCTACCCAAGACAAGCTGGCACTGAGCTCTTCTGAGCAGCCAAAAAAAGGGCTGCAGGGCTTGTCTCAAAAAAGGTCTTCTCCAAAAGGCCGCTCATGGCTGACACCATGCCCAGGCCTGTCTCTATCATTGTGAATCCCACCTAGTTCCCTGTCCTTTTGCAAATAATTTGGGAGGAACTGGGGCAGTGGTACAGCTCCTGTCCCAACAGCCCCTCCTCCCCAGCAGCTGGTACCTGGGTGTAGTTGTCACACGTCTGCCCGGGGAGACACTCGGATGTTGTCAAGTTGTAGAATTCCCTCTCCCTGTTCCATTCTTCAATGGCCAATTTTACATCCAGGGTTGAAGGTGTAGCAAAGAGGTTTTCCCTGCCTGGGCCCCCATTCTGGCCCCAGATGCAGTGCTCTGCATGGCCTTGAGCAATAACCTCCAGGTCCGTGTCCCAGGTCTGAAAAGAGCTCGGTGTCAGCACACAGAGAGGGACACTGGGCTCTCCAACAGGAACAAGGCACTCACCAAGGACCCCTGCAATGTCTGGCCACAGTTTCCCCATTCATGAGGAAAATTCAAACCCCTAGCCAACACGGTCCTCCAGAGAGGGGAGCTCCATGGTCAGTCCCAGCACAAGCCCTGGCTTATGGGTCAAACAGGAGAAGGTCAGGGCACCAGCACAACTTTCACAACCTCTCCTGGAGCTCACCCAACGCCATCATGGAGCATCCTCAACTCAGCGTGGAGAAACCATCACAGTGCTGAGGGTTCTGGCTCTATCCCCTTTGATTCTGTAGTCACTGGTTAGGTCTTCTCTCCCTGAATTTTTGGGTTGCTTTGGTTGCTAAACTCCCATTTACCAGCCCACGAAGGTTTTACTCATTCTGGGCAACTTCTAGGCCAGGCAGGGAGGTGTCCTCCAAGCACACTGTGACCCAAGAAGGAAAGGACTCCAACTTTCCAGGATAAACAGTTGTCCTCCTCCTCCCCATGATTTGCAAACAGTGAGGAAAAATCACATGTGGTTCAAGATAAAACTTGATAGCCAGCTTTTAATCAAATCAAGAGTCTGAACAAGACAAAAAGCACCAGCTCTAGAGCTCAGTTTTGCTCCCACTGCAGCCACACGTGATGTTGGACCGGGCTCGATTTCCTCAAGCAAAATAGGGGATCCCTCACATCCAAGGCAGCCCTGCATAAGGCATGGGGAGGAGTAGGAGCATGATGGGCCCAAATAACTGACAGACTTGACTGACATTTTGAAGTTGGTGCAAATACAGAGCACTGTGTGATGTCCCACACAGCAGCATTCCCCCACCACCTCTTGGACACAGCCATGGCAAAGTCTCCAGCTCGTGGCACCTGCTCATGGCAGGGTCTCACCTGCCCTTCCTGCCATCACAGGGAGCTCCAGCAGGCACTCATGTGATGAGAGCTGCATCACTCTCATGAAGAGCATCTGGGGACGCACGTCACACTTAGGAACTTCCAGAAAATGATCAAAGGCAACTCTAAAGGTTAAGGAAACTCTTCTCTTCAGAGGCAGTTTAGGGAACCCCTCCATTAATACCTACTTGTAACCCTACACTAGAATTGCTCTGCCTCCCCTAAGGAACTCCCTGATCCGTCCTTACATTAAGATTGAGCCTTGGACCACACAAACACCCCAATATTCCTCTGTAATAAAAGCCACTTACCATCTTCATCATAGCCTTGGCAGGAGGAGAGACCTGGGAGCGATATTTATTATGCTCATCCAAGATGATCTTCTTTTCTTCATCACTCAGGGACCAGCTCAGCTCCAGCACTGAGAGCACCAGGAGAACGGGAGGAAGACCTGAGCTCAGCATCGTGCAGGCAGCTTCTGCTCTCAGCAGCCCACGGCTCTGGCAGTCAGATTTAAAGCACCTCCCAAGAGCAGGAACACCCAACAGCTTGAAGATTGGGGAGGAAATAAATTTATTACAGTTTTGAAGCCACATGGGACACACCCGTGTCTCATATCGGCCTTGATGGAGAGGCCTCACTGGGGCTGGTGCCAACGAACATGTACGGTCACTCCCCATCCTGAATCCCAATCCCTGGATTGGCATTCTTCATCCAAGCCTCTGCTGCTCCAAACCTCAGCCATCCCCTGAACCCTCAGTTACGAGTCCCCTCGTCTACCTCCTGTCCCTTTTCTTGAAATCACAGAATTTCAGAATAGCTGGGGTTGGAATGGCCCTCTGGAAGTCATCCTGTCCAACCCCTGTGCAAGATCACCTGAACAGGTGACACAGGAACACATCCTGGTGGGTTTGGGATGTCTCCAGAGTGAGAGACTACATAACTCCCTGGGAACTTGTTCCAGTGCTCTGCCACCCTCCATGGAATAAAGTTTTTTCTTGTCTTGAGGTGGAACTTCTTGTGTTTTGGGTTTATGGCCATTGCTCCTTGTCCTGTTGCTGGGCACTACTGAAGAGTCTGACACCATCCCCTGACACCTCCTGGATATATCTGTATGGATTGATGAGAACCCCCCTCAGTCTTCTCTTCTCCAAACTAACCAGGCCCAGCTCCAGCAGTCTCTCCTCATCAGAGGGATGCTCCTGTCCCTTAATCTTTATGGCCTCCATTGGACTCTCTCCAGTAACTCCTATCTTTCTTGAAGTTGAAGACCAGAACTGAACACAGATATGGCCTCGCCAGGGCAGAGCAGAGGGTAAGGATCACCTCCCTGACCTGCTGACGACACTCTCCCAATGCCCCCCAGGATCCTGTTGTCCCTCCTGGCTCCAGGGCACACTGCTGGCTCATGGCGAACTCATGGACCCCCTGCTCCTCTGCAGAGCTGCTCTCGAGTAGGTCACACCCAGCCTGTGCTGGTACCTGGGGTTATCCCTCCCCAGGTGCAGGACCTGCCTTTGCTCCTGTTGAACCTCATTAGGTTTCTCTCCATCCAACTCTGCAGCCTGTCCAGGTCCCTCTGAATGGCAGTCCAGCCTTCAGGTGCATCAGCCACTCCCCCAGTTCTGTATAATCACCAAACCTGCTCAGGGTCCATTCTATCCCTTCATCCAGGCTGTTGATAAGTAAGCTGGATAAGACTGGACCCAATACTGATCCCTGGGGAATGCCACTGACTACAGGCCTCCAGCTGGATTCTGATCTGCTCACAACCCTCTGAGCTCAGCCACTGAGCCAGTTCTTCATCCACCTCATTGTCCATTCATCCAACTCACATTTCCTGAGCTTATCCATGGAGATGTTACAGGACACAGTATCAAAAATCACACTATCAAAAATCACAGTATCTCTTGCTGGCATCCCACCATACACCACTCACTGCTCTCCGCTCATCAACCCATCCTATCATGCTATCATAGAACGCATTAGATTGGTAAAGCAGGATCTCCTCTTGGTGAATCCATGCTGACCACTCCCAATAACCTTCTTTACCTTCAGGTGCTTGGTGATGATCTTCAGAATGAGCTGTTCCATCACATTTCTGGGGATGAAGGTGAGGCTGACTGGCTGGGGGTTTCCCAGATCCTCCTTCTTGCCCTTTCTGAAGACAGGAGTTAACATTGGCTTTTCTCCAATCATTGGGCACCTCTCTTGTTCTCAAGCGTTTTTTAAAGATGACGGCTAAGCAACAACCTCTGGCAGCTCCCTCAGCACCTGTGGGTGCATCCCACCATGGATTTATGAGTGTTAAGTCTGCCTGGCTGATCTCTCTCAACTTTCTGTGACCAAGGGGAAGTTTTCCTTTCTCCATCCTTCATCTCTTCCAACTTCTGGGACCCCTGAGGGCTTCCCTCAGCAGTAAAGACTGAGGCAAAGAAGGTGTTGAGTAATTTCACCTTCTCTGTGTCTTCCATGTCCAGGACACCCACTGGATTTAGCAGCAGCCCCACATTTTCCCTAATTTTCCTTTTGCTGCTGATGTACTTGGAGAAGCCCTTCTTGTTGCTCTTGATATCCCTTGCCAGACTCAATTCCAAGTGGACTGTGGCCTTCCTCATTGCATCCCTGCATACCCCAAACATGTTCCTATAGATCTCACACGTGTGCCTGTCCCTTTTTCAACATCCCATAAATTTCTTTCTTCCATTTGAAAATGGCTAGAACCTCATTGCTCTTCCATGCAGGTCTCCTGCCCCCTCTGCTTGATTTCTGGAGCATGGGGACACACTGGTCTTAAGTTTGGATGCTTGAATATTGACCAGCTTTCTTGCGCCCCCTTCCCTTCTAGAGCCCTATTCCATGGGATTCCACTAAGCTGGTCTTTGGAAAGGTTGAATTGATTCTCTGGAAAATCAGGGTTCTAGCCCTGCTACTGCTTTGCTTCCCCACGCAGGACCCTGAGTTTCACTATGTGCTGGTTTCAGTTCGAAACCGGGCGGAAACACCAATTTCGTGTCGTGGTTTAGTTCGCCAATTCTGAATTTCCCCAATTTCAGTCAAATTGAAATTTTCCCAGCCAAATG
>VWZP01009166.1:21532-47609 GCA_013396995.1 Dicaeum eximium
TTTTCTCGCTCTCGATTCGAGCTCCCCTCCCCCTGCCTTCCTGTCGCAGCCGACGGAGTGGGGCCGCGACAAACTGGCCGATCTCTTTCCACCCTTCCCCCGCCGCCTGCTGCTGCCTCCGATGGAATGAGGGTGGGGGGGAACCGTCCCACAGCCGCCGGCTGGGCCGGGCCTGCGAAAGGGGCCGAGCCCCCCCCGGCCTGGCCCCAGGGAGCTCTTACCTCTGGGACACCCTGCCTGGAAAAAGAGAGCTCCTCCTCTTCCTCCTGAATTTCCACCTAGGATTTCAAGTGAGCCGCCTACAAATTCTTACCATTTCCGGGTAAGCCTCAAACCATGACACACTATAACATGCATCATGACAGGCAAGGCTTTCCCCAACCTTCCCATCTTCAACCAGTCCCTCCTGGTTTGGTAGTACAAAACAGAAACACACCTCTCCTCCGTGGCTCCTCCACCACTTGAATCAAGAAGTTATTTTCAATGATCTGTAGGAACTTCCTGGACTTCCAGCCTGTGCTGGGCTCTGTTGTCTCTCCAACAAATATCAGGATGGTTGAAGTTCCCCAGGAGAAGCAGGACCTTTAACCATGAGGCTACTTCGAGCTGCCCATAGGAAAATCACATCAACTTCCTCCTCCTCACAGGTGTCCTGTAGTAAATACCCACCAAAGTGTCACCCATAATCTGTAACAATAATCCCACAGCATTCACAAAGCCCTGTTCTCACAGAGGTTCTCCCCTGTCCCTGGAATGCAGCTGCGTTAGAAACAAAGGCAACAAGATGCAATTGCTGAGAGCAGCTGGCAGCACAGCAACTCCCCAGGCAGTCAGAGCCCACCTCGGCCAGCCCCGTGTCTGTGCTGGGGGGACAGCATTTGGCAGCTGAGAACAGCCCCTGGGCTCCCCCAGCCTGCTGGGAACAGGGGCAAGCAGAGGTTGATGCCTCTTCCCTGAACCATCAGGAGCAGGGGGAGCAGGAGAGGAAGAACAGGGTACAGAGATGAAATTACAGAATCACAGGGTTGGAAGAGATCTTTAAGATCATCAGTCCAACCCAGCCCTAACACCTCAACTAAATCATGGCATCCAGTGCCACATCCAGGCTTTTTTAAAACACATCCAGGGATGGTGACTCCACCNAGCATCAAGATCAGCAGTGCAAGGTCCAAGCCCCACCCTGGAGCTGACACGCTGGTGTCCAGCCGGCATTAGGTAAGCGTGTGTGGAATGCAGCTTTCCTTCTGCTCGCTCAGGAACAGCCCATCCCCCACCCCGGGGAGCAGTGGCCACTGCACGGGGACAGGAGCCACACACCAACCCTGCCAGGCTCTGCTCCAGCCTGCTGCCTCCAGAGAGGCCCCACTGCAGCACAGTGACCAAGCCTGGGCTGCCACTGACTCACGTCTCGAGGGTCTCCAGCAGGGCTGGCCGGTGTCTAACAAGGCTCCTGCACTGCTGTGGGAGTAACAGAGCTCTCTCTTCTCCCTACTCGCCCGGATTTATGAGCTCTGGAGGAGTTATCTTCTTCCACGCCTCAAAGTTTGGCTAAAATAACTGAATTGTGAAGGAAAGATGGAGATTGTTACTGGGAAGAAAAGAAAGGAGGGACAGGCAGAGCTTTTCCGTCAACTTTGTTCAGAGAACCATTCTAAAACCCACAGAACATTTCCCAAAATGCTCCTTTTTCACAAAGTGCTTCTTATGACATTTTTCTAACAAGAGTGTTCTGACTTTTCATTTAAAATTACACTCCCCTTAGAAAAAGTGCCCTAAAAAAGATTAAATAACCCCTCAATAGCTGACATGCAACATGAAAATAAATATCAGGAAAAGGGTCATTAACACTTGTATTTAATTGCAAAAATTAAAAACTTTTTTATTCTTCTTACATACAAATCTCATTTATTTACATATTTTACAGGCTTTTCCCAAGTATTTACAAAGTTTGCAATATATTAAATTAGGACCATCCATAAAATTCTGCATTAAGTGCATATTCACATTCTCTTTTTTTTAATCCATCACTAAATTTAGTGTTCAGCATCGAAAGAGTCTTTATGCATATATAGCTTTACTTCCCAGCACCTCTGAGCCTTTAGAATGTGGCTCCCCTCCCCAAGACAAGGAGATAATGCTAAAAATAAATCACCTGCTATTTGTTTGAATCTCCAAAGCAAAGGGAAGTCCAGCATCTCCCTTGTCTAATTCAGCAGGACACTAAATCTGCCCTTTACAAGGAGGAGGTTCCTGAAGAGGAGGATATCGAGTTCTACCTATAAAATTTACCAAGAAAAGAAAGTTTGGTTTCCAGGAAGCAAAAGCTCTTTGTGCACCCATCAAAATGGCCTCACCCCAGGAAGTGTTCAATTCTCATGGGGCCACAGGACTGAACGTGGACCTGGGATTGGGGTGTGTGGAAATTTCCCTCCTGGAGGGAGGAAACAAGAGGGTTTCAAGGCAGAAGGATCCCCTTTTCTGAGACACTGGTGTTTATAGAGCTCACATCTCTACCATGAGATGCTCTCCTGCTCCCCACCTCATCCTGCTGCTGCTGATGGAGCCCAGGAGGCCATGAGGGAAGAGAGGTGCTTTGATCCAGCCCAGACAAACCAGCTTCTCCTCTAGAACATTGCAAAAACAGGCCTGCTGGGAGAAACTGAATTCTGGAGACTCACGGGAAATCTGACTCAAAGCTCTCCAGGGCCTTGCAAAGAGACCCCTCAGGGGAATCAATGTGTGCAATAACAGTGGGCAGGGAAAAAAATGAAAAGGAACAAAGAACGCAAAAAAAAACAATCAATAGAAACTGCCCGGTTGGCTCCCGTGGGGGCCGCTGATTTCCTGGTACTGAAGTAAATCATAATAATCCTTTCTCCTCCTTTCAGTTACCCTGAGTTCAGGACTGACTGACAGCACCGGTCAGTGACCCCTGCTTTGGGGAGCAGCTTTAAACCACGATCCTCCTGCCCAGCTGATGGGGACAGCTCGTCCTTCCAGCCTGGCAAGTGAAGAGGTGACCCCTCCTCACCTCTGCCCACTGGGCTCGTGGGTAGTACCGATTTCTGGGGTGATTTCAGAGCAGCTTTGCAGCCTTTGGGATGTGGGGTGAGGAGGAAGCCATCTCCCAGCTCACAGGCAATGAGCTCTGAAGCACACAAAAGGATTTTGAAATCTGTTAACTAGGAACTTGTGTGAGCTAGGCAGAGTGGGAGATTGTCCAAAGGAGCACAGAGAGTGCAAAAGGGGAGCTGAGGTGAGGGAGACCATGGTGGGACACCCTCTCCATGACCCATCTGATCATGGCTGTGAAACCTCAAAAGCTGCAGGAACAGCCCTGTTCCCCCCAGTTCCACCTTAGCAGGCCACTAGGACCACCAGGCTCTCTAGGGAAGTCCTGCAGCCTTTCCAGGGACTCTGTGAAGCTGGAGCCCTGGATGTGGAAGATGACCAGGGCTTAATTGCAGTAAAAGTATCAAAACTTCCCTTTGGCCATCCCAGTTTTGCCATTGTGGCCTCACCTCCAGGTTTCCCACTGTGGCTCCTTGCCTGCCCTGGGATGTGGAAGGTGTGAGCACCACTCCTCTGGCAGCTGGAGACAGGAGCTGCTCTGGAAGCTGTGCTGCAGACTGGGGCTCTGCACTTCGGCCAAAATCAGCTCTTTATCAGCAGGAGAACTGCCCTCCTGTTTTAGTTTAGCAGCTAATTCCTTACAGCTTTTGGAAGAGGAAGAGAAAATATACCGGAGAGCTGAAAAACAAATGATGTAAGCTCCGAAGGGAGCGAGGTTGGGACATATGCAATGTATCGCTGAGACAGAGCTGGAAACTTATGCAGAGCCCATAAAGTGCACTTGGAAAGCTGCTCTGCAAACAGGCCAGACTCACCAGCTCCTGTCCAACCAGCTGCAACTCTTCGAGGAAGGGAGAAGCACTACGTGAGAACACTTCTGCTAAACAGGCACAAACCTGCCCCTTCCTCCCCCTTCTCCCCCCAGTCCAAACAGCAACTGTAAATAGATCCATTTTCTCTGCTTCTTCCCGAAAGAGCCAGACAGCCACAATGGCTTAAGTGTGACTCTCAAAATCCAGGCATTTCACAGACACTTGGGAATTGTCTCCGCAGCTCTTTTACAAGTTACAGTCAAGGACACTTAGCAGTGACAGTGTCACCAAACCGCCACAATCTCAGCAAGAATGGCTCCAGCAGCATCTTTGAGCAAATGCTTTACAAAAATGGGTCAGATACAAAACCAGTAAGAGGTGAAGTAACCTTGTCAGCCTTTGAATTTGATTTGAGAAGCTGCCAAAGTGTAAATAGCAACAGTCACTAATGAGGCCCTAATTCTGCCATCACCAAACTCCCAAATTTCCATTAACTAAGACCCAGGCCTTAAGAGGAGGGAGAGGGGTGTTGTGTGTGTGTGTGTCTTGGCATGTACAAGATTGAATGTAGTGTCATGAGTGTGAAATACACTCCAAGCAGTGGGAATAGTAATGGAATTTTTATTAGTCCAATTCCCTTTAATACTTTGTAACAAATTATATTAGTCCTTTTCTATCCTGAGAGAGCCAGACTCTCTCCCTTTGGTTCTACTAGATCTGGTGTGTGTCCAGCACGAGGGCCATGCACAGACTGACACAGGTGCTGGGCTTGTTCTCATTGTTTTGATAGGAGAAAAACCAAAGTTATGCATAGAAATGTTTGTAGTGTCAAGGCCTCAGACTAAATTCTTTGGAGCAGGAACTGTCCTCTGCCTTACTCTTGTACAGGAGCCAGACGTGGTCATCCCACTTGGCAGCTTTTGTCAGCTCCTAATCAGATTAGCACAATGTTTGCTCCCATTCTCCTCAAAAACAAAGGCTGGACAGACATTTTCCCAATCTGTCATTTTACATGTACCTAAAATATTTACAGAGAAAAAGGCTCTTGCTCCTGAGAACAGAATTAATTCACTGTCAACCAAAACCCCTCCCAACTCCATATTAACGAGTGTGAGAGTATGTCCTGAACTCCAGCCCTGGCCTATGAGTTCAGCCTGACA
The DNA here is from genome assembly GCA_013396995.1 of Dicaeum eximium. Classification (NCBI taxonomy): domain Eukaryota; kingdom Metazoa; phylum Chordata; class Aves; order Passeriformes; family Dicaeidae; genus Dicaeum; species Dicaeum eximium. Next base: position 26,577 of record VWZP01009166.1, read on the forward strand.
CATCTGTAAATGATCTTCAGCAGTGGGATCAGACCCAAAGGATCAGACTTGGAAGGGACCGGAGCATCCGCAGCCTGCAAAGACCGAACCTGAGCCTCTCTCAGGGCACTGGAGACAGCGCTGCTCCAGCAGCAGGAAACACGCAAAGGCAGCTTGGAAAGCATCCAGGAAAAACCAACGTTCATTCCGAAGACAGAGGTCCAGGTATGGAAGGAGTCAATGCAAACATACGCCAGGGAAGAGGGAGGTTTCAGGTGCTCCCAGAGGTACCGTGGGCTGGGAACGCAGGCAGTGCCTCCAAAAACAAGGAGCAGCTGAGAACGGCTGTGCAGCCCTTGGTGTCTGAGGTGAAAGTTGGACAGAGCTGCTCTCTCCCAGCCCCAGCTCCATCCAGAACTCCTGCACCGCCAGCACCACTAACACGTGTTGGTGTTTTTGCAGCAAAGGAAGTGGAGGTGAAGAAAAGCACAATTACCGTGATTTGACTCACTCACAACCTGCTGACAGAGAGCTGCAGAAGGGTGATCACAACACAGAGAGGCCTGAAGGGATTCTTTTGGTACAAGAAGGATGCAGTGGGTGAGTTTCTGCCCTCAGGTTCAAGGCTCTCCCCAGCCCAGGAGCCAAGATCAGCTCTGCAGGGCTCCCACAGCTGCGGACGTGAGGGAGAGCTGGGACACATCACCAATTCATTCCCTTTATAGAACTGGCCTGACTACACAGGCTCAAAGCTTCCTCCTCAGGAGGAATGTACACAGAAATGTCACACACCCCATCCACTCCCAAACCCCCCCAGGAAGTTTCAGAAGTGCTATAATCCACAAAGAACACAAGGTGAATCTCATCCTGAGAAATCCATCTGCTGCTCCTGGAAAAAAAACCCTTTGCTGCAAACCCAGGGCTTACCTGAGGGGACAGGGAGGGTCATAAATAGCTTGAGCTTCTCCCAAAATACATTTGAGGAAAGGCAAAGGATTACCTCAAGGGTCAGGAAAATAGTCATTTTTAAACACTGTAAACATGCAGGGTGGCAAAGCTGCCTGCCCCAGTTGCCCCGGCTCGCTCCTCTCAAGGCGTTGTCTTGGCTTCAAAGCTGAAAGTCTTCTTGTCCTGGGAACAGCTCTGTTTTCCCACCCCAGCATCCTTAGCTGGCAGCTCCATCACAAATCACTGCTGGCTCTGTCCCTCTGGCCACAAAGCTCATTGTCCAGTGCTCTGTGCTGGCATAACCTTGGGAAGAGGCAATGGAGAGGCTCTGTTAGATGAGCCCATCCTTAATGAGTGCTCCGATTTCCCACAAAGGGATGTGGTCATGCTGGAGCTCTTTGGAAAGACACTTCCCTCAGAGGGTACTGGGTTTGTAATACCCATTGTGTACCCACACTGCTCAGCTTTGGCCATCTCCTGGTACCCCAGTGTGGGTGTTCCAGGCCACAAACTCCCAGTCCAGGAGGATCACTCCCTGTGCTGTGACAAGCAGGCACACATCAGTTGGGAGGTGACAATGGCACAAACTACCATCCCAGGTGTCAGACAGAAAAGACCCAGATGGAAGCAGTCTCCTGATTCCAAGAGCCCTCCCAGTCCCTGCACGCCACAGCTCTGGTACTCACCCAAATCCCCAGCTTCCAGCTCCACCTTGAACATCTCACAGTGCCCTCTGCACGTGTCCAGAGGTGCAACAGTCAGGGTGAGCTGCCCACTCCCAACAGCGAAGAGGCCGTGCAGGCTGTAACTCTAGAACAGGAGGAGAGGATTTCAAAAGCCTGGCCAGCTTTCCTTGGCTCTGTCTGCCCAAAGCAGGGACAGGTCACTGCCCTGCAGGCAGGTGAGACAGCAAACAACACACTTGCTGCTCCACCAGTTACCAACAGATCACAGAATCTTAGCTGCATGCAGGTCAGCTGCATGCAAGGGTTCTCCTCTCCTCCAAAGCAAGGCAGGGCCTGCACATCCCCACAATGCAGGAAAACACAGAGGAGGAGATCAGGCCAGAAGCCTGAAATGTGTCAGAATGAGTGAGACTCACTGCCAGGAACAGCTCCTGAAATGCAACTCTTAAAACAGTTCTGCCCAACTGTGCAGAGAAGGACCTCACCCAGCTATAGAGCAAGGCCAGACACATGAATGGAGCAGGCAAGGGGTGTTGGAACATGATGATCTTTAAAGTCCCTCTGTTTCTGTGACATCTCCAGCTGCCAAGGGAGATGGGCACAGGGTATCTCCTGCCCCAAGCTAGACACAACTGCTGGGAGGCACAGCCACCTTGAGATGCCACTTTACACAGGGAGAGACAGATCTGATACAACCCCAAATGCTCCTTTTCAGGACTGTATCAGCTAAAAATACCCTGCAAAGCTCACAAAAACTCAGAGCTGCTGGAAGACAACTCACAGACAGGAAGAGAATGCCTTTGGAATTAATTTCTCACCTTATTCCCCAAATCTGGATGGCGGATGAGGAAGCAGCTCTCCAGGGACACTGTCTTGGAGAAGGACAGCAAAGAGGAAGCGGGGAAAAATTCCTGCAGAATCCGAGATTTATTCACAGCCTTGTTCCTAAACAAACCAGCCCATATTAAAGAATCATGATACAATGATAATGTTTGGCAATAATTTTATCTAGAAAGTAGCTTCTAAATGCAAACATTCATTCTTAATAAACAGCATGACAGACTAGCCCTGGGAGTCAGGAGCAAAATTCAACCTCAGCCTCTAAACCTGTGCTCCTTCCCACTTTCCTCTGGGCTCCTGCACCAGAACCATGAAAAGAGGGAACATACAGATTCTGATGGATACCTGAACTTCATTTCCTTCCTCTTTTCCCTTAAAATGATCCAAATCATTGACCAGATCCATTAATTACAAAAGATGCAGAGAGGTGGCATCATACACAACCATAACTGAACCCACACAGCCAGGCAGGGGGGATCCAAAGCTATTCTCTAGACCAGGAAATGTAACTGGAAAAGGCCAGATGGGGCTTGTTATTTTTACATCCCTGTCTAGGGGACTGACATGATTAATTCTTCTGTGCCTTGACCATTCCTCTACCAGTGCTTACTCTTAGACCTTAGAGAGCTCTGAGTTTTTCTCAGGCCTTGTTCACATTAAAGGCTTTGGCAAAGAGCTTTTGGTTAACAGGGGCAGGATTAGAGTTGGCCATATTTTCTGCACAAGACCCAGCAAAATCTGCTGGATTTTCTGACTTTCCATTACTTCTTAGTGTTTGCAGAAGTCATGGCACCTCTCCTCAGTCAGCACCCGTGGTGGAGGATTTCCACTGAGCAGACAGAGGTGATAGAAATGTGAACCAGTTGCCTCAGGTGATCAGATTACAGCCCAGATGATTTACAGCCTGAAGAACAGGACCAGGCAGTCCCTGGGATAATTTTATCTTATAAGGGGAGCAATAGATGGAGACCAAGCACCAACTCTCCATTTTTAGTGCAAAAGTCTTGTCCTCAGAACAAATCAGTGCCAGCAAGCAGAAGCAACCTGCAACCCACTCCTGTATGCCTTCCCTCTAGTTAAACTGCAACTTGCAGGCATTGGTGGTTCACACAGGCAGAGCCTGAGCATCCCTACAGAAAGGATGTGTCCATCCATCACATGTTTTGTCTGACTCACCAGGGAAAGAAAAATGGGCAGCTCCATAATTCAGCTGAATTTTCTTCTATTATAACCTCTGCTAGCTCTGGATCCTGGGACTGAAAATGCTTCAGTTCTTCATAGGAGAGATGCTGCCCTGTCTTAAAGAACATGAAACAAAGATAAAAGCTTTGCCCACAGAGTTGCCCCCTGCTCCCATTTCCCTCCCACCAGAAAACATCCAAGAGCAACAACCATGTGGACTGCTAAGTGTCCAAATACAATAATCATTAGTCAGAGGAACAATGCAGGGAGCTCTCTCCTCCCACATCTTTACACTGGGGTGAAATGTCTTCTTAGACACATGTCCTGAATGGGCAGTTTGAGTTCATGGGTGGAAACACTGGGCAGGGGTTTTGGGCTCGTGCTGTTCAAGAGCTTGGACTCCTCACCCAGCCTCACAAATCCCTGCGTTACCTTGATTAGAAAAGGCTGATGCCTCTGGAGCTTTTCTGACAGCTCTCTGAAGTCTGTCACTATCTGAAGGCTTTTCACAGCAGAACAGACTGTGCAGTTTGCAGGAAGTGCGGAAGTGTTCTGTCTGCAACCTGCTGCCCACCAGTCCTGGCATTCTGGGGAACAAACAAGGGAAACCTGTTTAGTAAGACCAAAAATGGAATGGAAAGGAGACAAATTCAATGATGAACTCATTATCCCTAACATGAAACACTGATAGTTCTTATAGTTTCTGATGGCTACAACTCAAGAAGAAGCAGCTTCACCAGGCAGGGAACTGGAGGGAGTGCTTCCAGCACATTTTGGAGCTACAGCTGAAGGTTGTGAGCCATGGGAGAGCTTATGGAAATTGCACTTCTCTGTACATGAGGCACACAGGCTCAGCTACCCTTCCATGGGCAACACAAGGATGGCAACCATCATATAGAGTGTAATTAAACTGAAACAAGTCCATAAGCAAAAGAGCAACCCAAACGTTTTATCGACAAGGTAACACCCAGTAAACAAAGAAAGATCCAGGCTGGAAAGAGTAACTCCTACATGGTTAGCACTGGTGTCATGAACCCTGCTAGGACATACCTGAAATCATCACCGTCCCCTTTACCCCTGTGTTAATTTAGAAATACTTTGTCCCAGGCAATGGTTGCCCCATTTCTGATGTGCAGAAAATGCTGGGGAAATTTCAGATTTTACCAAGACATGCTGCTGCTGTTTTCATTCATCCCATGCACTTGAAGATGAAATTGGGAGAAAAGTCCCAGCATGAGCAACCCCTGGACCACAGCCACATTCATTTGAAATTCCAAAAATTGTTGTTACACCACAATCAGCTGAACTGGCCTACAACGAACACTGAATATGTTTACATCTTCAAAAATGTAATTTTTACATGAAAGAACAACTTGATGCCTATATCCAGCCTCCCTCCTCCAACTTAACAGCTCTCCCAAAAACACCAAAGCAACATTAAGAGAAGGGACTTGTTGCAGCAGGGAATGAGCAGGACAATGCTGAACACCCCATGCATTTGTATGTAAAGGATGTGCAGAGCAGCCACCACACTGAAAGGGTGTGGTTCTAATTTACAGAACCACATGAAGATCAAATTCCAGCTCCTGGCCCTGCACAGAGACATCCCAAACTCCCACTCTGTGCATTCCTGAGAGCTCGTCCAAATGCTCCTGGAGCTCTGGCAGCCCCAGGGCCATACCCATTCCCTGGGGAGCTTGTTCAGTGCCCAGCACCTTCTGGGGAAGAATCTTTCTCTGATATCCAGTCTAAATGCCCTCAACACAAATTTTATATCTGGAGATACAGCACCAGGTTGTGAGAAATGGGATGGAAATTCCACTTCAAACACAGATTTTATGGCAGTGACAGCCCTGGTTCTGCAGCCTTAATCCAATGGGAGAGGCTTAACTTGGGCAGTGGCAGCAAACCCATCCCAGGCCTGATCTGTCAGGGTGGGTCAGGAAAAACCCAAGGTCTGGGACACATCTCACGTGAAATATCCAGGGATCTATCCTCACCAACAGGCCCACCCTGCCAGCACATGTCAGAACAGCTCCAAAGTCTCCTGGACACTGCTGCAGGCAAACTGGGAAAACGGAGGGGATGGCAAAGAGAGAAAGAAGAGAGAAGTCTGGCTGAAAAATCAAGTTGGGAAACAAGGATGCACAGAAGCTTTTTGGGGCAAAAAAACCATGCACAACCTGCCTGTCACTGCCACTGCAATTTTCCAGCCACACTCACGCTCCTGCACAGGGCTAAGAAGGGATAGGGAAGCTCTTGTTTTATTTTCCCCTCTGACATCTGCAACTGGCCACGAGAAATGTTACAGAGCATTTATGTTCATTGGGACATAACAACAAGGAGCAGACTGGGATTCATTTTGCTTCTTTCTTGCTGAGCATTTCCAACTTCCAAATGCTGGATTTCCCACCCTTCTGCTGGGATATGGACTAAAAGGGATCAGAATGTAATTCCTAGTCTTTCTGGAAGACGCATCTACACTGCTTTCAGTGAAAGGGGAAAAAAGGCAAAACAAAGTGTAAAATCCTTCTTGCAAGCAGAAGTCCCACTCCCATGAGAAACTGCTCCAATGTACTTTCCCTCCCTGCTCACAAGAGAAAAAAGAAAATCTTTGTTCCACTGCCTGTAGAAACCTTCAGTTTTACAACAACAAAAAAAACTCAACTCACAAAAAACAGCTGGTCAGTGACATGAAACAAAAGGCTGAAAGATCTCACCAAAGAAAGGGCAGTCGCTGTGAAGAGAACACGAAAACATCTCTATGGTCTGTCATCAGACGGGGCGTAGCAAGACTGTAATTTCTCTCTGGGCAAAACTCAGAAACCTCATCCCCTAATCGTTAAGCACAGTTCTCCCCAGATTTTCCCTCTGGGCTCAGGGCAGTACCCCACCTCAGGGCAGTACCCCACGGAACAGGATGCTAATCAGCTTGACAGTACAGAGCTTGATTCCTCTTTTGAGCCAGGCTGGGATATTTGCATTCTCAATTGCTCGATTCAGGAGGTAATTTCTTTTCCCCATGAATAACCAGAGCAGAGCACTGGTTGAGACGCATTTCAAATGCTGCAAGTGGGGTTGTGGGATTTTTTTTTTCCTAGTAATTAATCTTTTAGATTTATTGTGGAGGGTGTTAGTCTGTGCACCAGCATGTGTGTGACTGGCATGACAAGTACGGGCAGCGCCTGCCCTTCCCAGGGAGGGCGGGAGGAGATGGTGCACAGAGGAGCCAACTGCCACTGGGGACTAGGGCAGGATTTTACCCAGGATGCTGATTTTCTCTCCTTACCCTCCCTGCATTCCTTTTACATTATCACCCTGCCTGCCCAGACACCCTGGGGATTGCTCCGGTGGAAGTCGAGCGCGCTGTCTGTGCGCACACACGGCTGCTCGAGGATGCAAATGGAAGATGCTCTGTTCATCCCAGCACAACCCTCACACCATGGTCCCATCCACTCCCATCCACACGCTGAAGTGCTGGGCGTGGGCAATTATCCCTGTGGAGCTGGAGTGCAGGAGAGCAGCTGTAGCTGTGACACATCCAACTATCCATTACATGACAGAAGTGTAGCCAACTTCTCTCTGCTTTCTCACCCCTTTTTGAGGGGCAGCCTTCAGTTTGTTCAACAGAACTTCAGTTCCCCATCGGCTATAACCACCTAGTATTTCCTTTTATGTGTTATTATTTCTCCAGAACAAGAGCTGCTTTCTCCCCCGTGTCAGGAGAGCTCCTAGCAGAGCCAGGGTTGGGACTTTCAGCTGCTAACACAGCACAGACAAAGATAACAATCTTCCCTTAAAACACATCTATGATTAATGCCACAAGGAGTTTATGACTCTACTTTCCACTATGCAAAAAAATAATTTTTAAGTCACCATCAATTTAAAATGAGTACCCCGCCCTTCTTGGCTGTTTTCACAGAGGATCTCCCAAATTTTTGGCTGCCCACACTACTAGAGAGGGGTGTGTGTGCACAGCCCCAGAGATGCTGGGTGTGGATGATCAGATTGTAAGCTCAAGGTTCCTGAGAAGACCTGGCCCTGCTTCTGCCCATTGCAGCAAAGCAAATTAACTTATGGAAACTAGCCCACATGGATCTGCGAGCAGGATCTCAGCAAGCCCTGCTCTCTTTAGGGACCATAGAAAGAGCACAGGATCAATCTGCCAGTGCAGCAAGTTCAAAGGGAAGCCTCTAGCAGGGGGAACTTTTGTTCCTGCAGCATACAGAGCCAAGGGCTGCTCCTAACCCTAACAAAGTGTTCAAAACACAAAACCTCCTGCTTGTAGCACTGCAGGTGCTGAGGCAGTTTGCTTGCTCCCCACCAAGCTGGTTTGGTCCCTAGCACTCAGGGCTGCAAGGCTGAAGCAATTTCTACCAGTCAAGCTCCAGCCAGGTCTGCACAGGGAAGTCTGGTCCCAGGGAAGACCCCCCAGGACTTCTCAGCCCCCCAGGTCTTGTGTCCGTAGGGGCTGTTGCTGCTGCCATCACCCACAGTAACTGAAAGGAAGCTCCCCAGAGGATTGGCTAATGTACTGAGCAGCTCCACAATTTGCAAAGGCTGGTTCCAAATCCCAGATTCCTCATTCTGAGGATGAGACTATTCCCCAGATCCACCACATAATTCACCAGGGCCAATCCTAGGAATATCTAAGCAATTTCAGCAAACATCGGATGAACTCAGGGCTTCCAAGAATGGCTGTGCACTGAATATTCCCCAGACATTTCTCTGTCCTTTCTTGTAGGTCCATTGTACAAACCTGGGTGTTTCATTAAAAGGGAATTCTGCCCCTCTGCCTGCTCAGGTGAGACCCCACCTGCAGAGCTGCCTCCACTCTGGGACCCCACCACAAAAAGGACCTGGAGCTGCTGGAGTGAGTCCCAGAAATGCCCCAAGGGCTGGAGCCCCTCTGCTCTGGAACCAGGCTGGGAGAGCTGGGGCTGTTCATCAGGAGAGGGAAAGGCTCTGGAGAGATCTTAGATCCCCTTCCATTGCCTAAAGGAGATCCCAGAGACCTGGAGATGGATCTGGGACAAGGCATGGAGTGTCAGGATGAGGGGAATGGCTTACTCTGCCAGAGGGCAGGGATGGATGGGATATCGGGAAGAAATTCTTCCCTGTGAGGGTGGGGAAGCCCTGGCACAGAGTGTCCAGAGAAGCTGTGGCTGCCCTATCTCTGGAAGCTTTCAAGGCCAGGCTTGATGAGGCTTGGAGCAACCTGGGATAGTGGAACAATTTAGGCATCAATTCATTATCATAATCTATGACACAGGTAAATCCCATCATTCTTACTTTACACAGGTAGGAATTCCAAGCTCTGTAGTTAGCAGGTGGCAGAGTTTGGAAGAGGCATTTGGAGCACTTCGATGCACAAGCAATGTTTCCATCTTGCTGCAAATTCTTCACTAGGCTAAAAACTAATTTGATCATTTATAATGTCTTGTCAAAGGCTAAACTCCTGGGCTCTTAAGTAACTCAGGCAGGAAACATAAGGATTATTAATTACAGCCTGCAAGTCCTGATTAAGGACTGCATCACAGTGGGGTTTTAAATATAGACCACAAAGAGTGTCCCTGTTCAGAACAAGATCCTCACCCCTCCCTCATATTGAACTTTTATTGTAGCTCTGGGTATACTGAATATATTTATGCCACCAGAAGAAAGTACCTCCCAGTTTGGTTCACAGCATTTTTAGGAACAGCCAGGAACAAAATAACAACTACAAAAAACCCCATCAAGAACCCCTTTATTATTGTTCTGGGTAGAAGTCAACAGCTTGAAGAACTACTCGTTCATCTCACTAATGGGTAACGGCTGCTCCACCAGCACAGGGATCATTAGTCAACCTCAAACAAAGCACAAAAATCATTTTGATCCAACCAGACATTGTGAAATCAAGTCTGCTGAGCCGAGCCCAAGAGGAATTCACAGTCCACTGGGGCAAAAGAGCATTATTTCCAGGAGAAATCTGCACCTACCAGTCTCAAAAATGGAAGGCAGGGGCCAAGCTGTCAGGAAAGCATCCAAAGTCTGCTTCAGCTGCACCTCTGGTTACCTGCCCCAGCGACAGCTTGTGCTGCATGAGCAATCTGCCTCGGAGGAACAGCTTTGAAAACAAATCCCTCCCAGCTGCTGTCACCTGCCTGTTGGTGGCCTCAGCCTGTAAAAGGTTTGACATGTCTGTGTCACAAGTGCACAGAGGGCTCTGCCAGGCTGCTAAATGCCTCTGCAAGAGGCCACCTATGGCAAACACTCATCCCAGGGAAGCAAATCCAAAGTAAGGATTCACTCTGCAAATGAGGAAACAAGAAATTTTGAAGGCTTCACAATATAGAAGTAAAAGGAAGAGTATTTTGTGTTCCACAGCACCACAATGGTTTGGGGTTAGTTTACTGCCAGCAAACCCAAATAAACAGCCCACTGGCTGAACCAAGGCCAAAGTAACAGAGTATGAACAGCTTGGCACCACCCTGCCCTGCAAAGTCAGCCGTTTTTTTCCCCTTTGAACAAGCCAACACATGTCTGCTGGTTGCTCTCAGGTTATATCATAAAAGGCTTGTTTACACACACAAAAGATCAGATAAACTGGCAGCTGTGCAGTGATGGGAGGGAGCCCTGCACATGCTGTGACCCACAACCATTTCCAAATGCTTCAGCCCCCAAAACGGGTGCATGAAAACACACATAAAAACAAGAGCAAAAACCAGCTCAACTTTGCTGAGGGGAAAAAAAATAACATCCTTTGAGAGCAAGAGGAGAGGCAACAAGTTAGAAATCAGATTCTGCCTTACCTCCCAAACAGCCTTATTGCACAACCCTTCATTCAGAGCAGGCCCATGCTCCTTGGGCTCAGGGATTCCTGAGCCCATGGGTCAGACAAGGAGTATGGGCTGCAAAGCCCATGGGGAAAGGCTGGATGAACACCTGGGTGCCCATGCTGGTCTCAAGAAGCAGCAAGTCTCCGTGCAAGGCAGGCGTGCTGGATGCTCCCCTTCTGCACAAAGCTGTGCCAAGGATAAAAACACTCCAAGGCTGGAGTGAGAGAAGCATAGGGAAAAGTGTTTTGCATGCAAAGGGTTAAGATCAGAGAATAGACAGGAACTGGCCAAGTGCCAAGGCAAGCCTCCAGCTAAACCCAAGGTGGGCCAGCCAAGAGGCAGAGGCTGCTGCCCTCTCCCAGTAACCAGCTGCTGTCCTCCCCCAGTAACCCAGCCTGCTGTGACCCATCCCCACAAATAGCTCTGGCACCCAGCAGGCTTTAGTAACACAGTGACAGGCCATTTACAAGGTGTTGCTAAACACTGCTCCTCCAGCTGGGCTCCTTTCTCTACAATAATTACACATAAATCCGTAAACATGATTTTAGCCCTACTGGCCTAGGCAAAAAAGGGTATTTAACACTTTTTCTCCAAGCTGGGGATAACTTGCACAGGATCTGTTTTCCAGCACTGAGGTCCATGTGTGCTTTTGTCTGATTTTAGGTGTGCTTAGCAGTCACTGACCCAGCGAATTCTGGGCTGTGCAGGATGAGTGTGCCCAGGACCAAGTATCATTATTAAAAGCAAAGCTGGATTTTCCTTGAGGTCACTCCCTGCTACCAGTACAACGTGCAAATTGTCACGGTGGGCCACAGCCCATTCCCCACTGACAGACCTGCTCTGCTGGGGTTTTTGAGCTGCAAGGACTGAACTTACCATGGGCAGACACACGAGTTAATGTGAGAGCAGCTTAATGCTCTGCTCATGACATCATTGCATGGCTGGCAGGGAACAGTTACCAACCAGCTGACATCAAAAATCATATTTAGATATTAACAAAGCTACAGGGATGACACAGTTGTGAAGGAAAGAAAAATCAGAGTCACCACCAGTGTGGTTTTAAAATTTCTGTTAAAAGAATAGAAAACCCCTTTTCATTTGGCTTTACTGCAGACTTTGAGAGCTCATGTATTCCTAATGCTTCCTAATGCTTGCAGGGGAGGGAGGAGCCCTATTTTGTACCCCTATTTTGCACTGGAGAACTGAAACACAGAGGGAACTGTCCATCCCAGCCCATGTGAGAAATTAATCCAGAATGCACAGGTCCTACATTTCCCTGGAATAGCATTAGATAGCTGTGAGTTAACCCATGTGCCCTCAGAATACACTGTGTTCCTTAGAGCAGGCAGACCCAGAGGTCTGACACCCTCTGCCTCTCTGGGGTTACAAATGAAGGGCAGATGTGCCAAGAGCTGCAGGCCCAGAGCAGCCAACGTGACCCAGCACTGGGGCTTTCACAAGCTCTGCATAAACACCAGCTCAGGAAGAGCAAATGCAAACCACGTTTCCACAGACCTTTTCCCCAACCACAGCGACCTTGCCCTGGGAAAACAGCTGGAAGAGAGGCACAGACCCAAGGGTCTAAGAGTCAGCTATCAAGGAACAAAGGGTGGGAACACAAGGTTCAATATGGGAATTGATCCGGAGCAAAAAGTCAGCAAGAAAGAGAGCACAGAGACAGGCAAAAAGGAAATTTACTTTGGACTCAATCCTATAAACAATGCAAGAGAGTTTTGTGGATGCTGCTCTTCACCTCAGCTGTTCAAAGGTCCACCCACAGCCACTGACAGACAGGCAGCCCTTGTCACCTACAGCACAGCTCTTGGGTGGAAGGGACAAGGATAGAGGGCAGGTTACCATGAGCAGGAGGGAGGGGGAGCACATCCTGCACCTCTGCACCTCCCAAAGCCTCACCACTACTGTGACTGGAGCTCTTGGCTCTCAGGGGAAACCCAACAACTGAGCTGCCCTTGTTCTGCAATACAAACCTGGCTGCTCAGCCCACGCCTCCAACCTCAACTCCGGACACATTAAAGCTGCCCCAGTGCTCAGGAGGGACAGCACAGCCCAGGCTGCCCCTGCCTGCCCAGGCACAGAGAAAGGAGCCAGACCACCCGTGTCCACGCCACGGCAACGTGTGCCAGCACTGCCGGTGGGCCACGGCAGCCTGCAGCTGACAACAGGTGGCTTTCAACAGGAACAGCCTGAGCTGGCTTTGAACTGGTGCCCAAGCACAAAGAGCTCCAAGCTCCATCCTCAGCCCCCTCAAAATTTTCTTCCCAGGACCTATGTAGGGAAAGGAAGAGTCTGTATGTGAAGTCCCTTCATTAGTGGTTTTCTCTGCTGCTCAGGCACAATCTCCCTTCTAGAGACCATAGACTCACAGGGCATCTCATTAATGCATATAAATATCTCCAAGGGATGCCAAGAGATGTGCCAGACTTTTCCATGGTGCCTAGCAAGTGGACAAGGAGCAATAGCCACAAACTAAACCACAAAAAGTTCCACCTCAACCTGAGGAAGAACTCCTTTCCATGGAGGGTGGCAGAGAACTGAAACAGCTGCCAGGGAGGTCCTCTCTCTCTCTGTACACATTCCAAACCCACTTATTCCAGGTGACCCTGCCTTGGCAGTGGGGTTGGCCTGAGTGACCTGCAAGGTCCCTTCCAACCCAAACTGTTCTGGCATTCTGTGATCAGAGAACACCAGACCTGCCTGCAAGACCTCCTGGACTTAAACTCTCATCAACAAATAAGACACAAAATGCAGCTTTACTCCCTCCCTTCAGCAGACCACAAGCTCAAAATTAGGGGCAAAATAATACAACACACACAAAGCAGGGCTGAAAGGGCTTGGGAGAGCACTCAGCCCCAAGCCATGAACTCCCTCTTCCAGATCCCTGCTGGATGGCTTCAGCAGTGCCCTCTCAGCAGCAAGCTGTGACAGTGACACCAGTGTCACTGGGACAGTGTCGGTGGCCGCAGCTGCCTGCTGGGAAGCCAGGACATGAGGGATTCCCACAGGAACCCAGCCAAGGTTCAGGCTGGGTGCTGCACTCTCCCATTTAAATAGCCAGGGTCTTGTCCAGTTCCTTTTGCCGAGGCAGGATCAAAGTCACCTCCAGCCAACCCCAGTCAATCTGTTAATTGGGACATGCTGTGGCTTCCACCACAACCTAATTCTGTGGAAAAGAGAGCAGGAACTGCCCCTCCCCTCCCTTTTCCCCAGAACTGGATTGCTGCCCACCCTATTGCTCATGGCTTCTGAAGACTTACAGAACTCACAGGCATGAAGGATTTTATGTGCATTTAAATAACAACACTGTATCCTCCCTCTCCATCCATCCTTCCCTCTTCCCCTGTTCCTCTGGATGTTTCCCCATCTCCTCATCATTCAGCTGGTTTTTCCAAAGGTAGGCCAAAACTGCTCCTGCTCTTATTTATCTTTACAAAGGAGATCCTCATGGTTTCAGGCAGCCCTTGTCCTACAAACCTTTAGCTGTGCCAAGGAACCTCCCTGGGCTTTTCTCATCCAAAGGGACCCTGTGGCATCTGAAGGAAGAACCCGTCAACTTTCTGGGCAAAATCTGACTGAACAAATACAATAGAACCACAGAATGGTTTGGGTTGGAAGGGACCTTAAAATTGATCTTGCTTCACCCCGTGCTATGGGCAGAGACACCATTCACTATCCCAATTTTCTCCAAGCCCTGTCCAACCTGGCCTTGGACACTTCCAGAGATGTGGCAGCCACAGCTGCTCTGGGCAACCTGTGCCACAGCCTCCCCACCCTCACAGGGAAAAATTTCTTCTTAACATTCAACCTGCCCTCCTTCAAATTTAGGTCATCCCCTCTTTGTCCTGTCACTCCTGGCCCTTGTGAAAAGTGAAATGAGCATTAAAATTCCCATTGGATTCCATCTCAATACAGGAGCAGGGGGGTGTTCACCCATGGAAAAGCTGGAATGGATTAGCAGGCTCCTAATGTCAAGTGCTTATCAGAGCCATCTTCTCACCTTTGTTTTTCACTCCCAGAGATATGCCAATCTATAAGGAGTAAGAGGAACAATGGGGGATACCCTGTCCCACCCACAGAAATTGGAATCAACAGGAATCCCATGTCAGCGTCATTGGAAAAGAGGGAGGGAGAGAATGCAGAATAGTGCTGGCATTTCAGGGAGCCCTTTTTAGCTCTAGCAGGAAGGTCAGAGCCAACACAGACAACTCCAGCACAATGAGGTGCCCAAACTAAATATAAACCTGACAAGGGCATGGCTACAGGAGTTTGTTTTTACAGTGAGCCACCAGACCATCAACACTGTGCCACATCCCTGCTCCAAACAATTCACGGCTTTATCATCACTGACAGTCTTTGTGTTCCAGCAGAGGCAGAGCCCAGGCTTACATCCACCTGCCAGTCTAAGTCAGTGAAATCATTAACCAAGAATGAGAAATAGCCAAAGTTTTCCATTTCTGTTATGCCATTCTAGTAAAATCTAGGCTGTTGCTCTCCTGTGATGGGATCACCTCACTGGGAACCCTTATCTGACTTCCTCATACACACACACACTGCCCTCAATGTCACATAAACACGACAGCACTCAATCCCCCAGGCCTTTCCCAATATGCCACTTAGCAAAAACTCTCTTAACCAGGCCACAAGTTGAGGTTTTTACACTTTGCTCACAGATATGAAGATTTGGTTGAGAAACCGGTTTTGCCTCACTCAGAAAAACAACAAAAAGTGACATTTCCCTAGCAGAGCTATCTCAGTTCTGGTTCTCAGAAGTGCAAAGATTTCTAGAGGAAAGGGAACTCTTGCGGAATAAAGACCTGAGGTGTCAAAAGCAAGGAAAAGAGAATGTGCAAAAATAAAATTATCAAGTTAGAGGTAAAATATGCTTCAGTCCCAGTGAAGCTAGAACTCAGGATGCTATTTTTAAGTACAGTGGTAGGAAAAGAGAAAACCATGATGCCAAGCCAGCAACACATTTGTGGTGCCCTGGAGATGCTCGAGTGACTCTCGTGGCTGGTATTTAAGCTGGTATTTCTTGCTAGGCTTATGTTACAGCGGGGAAAACACTTCCTTACTCTCCAACATGTACTTCTTGGCAATGGGCAGGGACAGCAGGCGGATGTGCCCGACGAGGGAGCCCCAGGCCTGGGCTCTGGAGAGCGGCGCTTCGGGTGGCAGCGGGTTGTAGGGCTGGATCACCAAGTAAACAGTCAGCAACACCAAGCCCAGGGTGAGCAGACCCTGTGAGGGAAAACAGGCATGGAGTTAATCACACTGCAGGGGGCTGAGGTGTCCTCACACCTGGACACTCCTTCTGCTGGTACCAAAGGGCTGTGGCTGTGCACCACAACATGAACGCTCTCATTTTTGCTGTGCCTCCTCGTTCAGCTGCAATGCTATTTATGTACACAGAGTTGCCAGCCAGTTTTATTATTAGGGCTGTCCAAGGATGAAATTAAGCAGCCTTCAAACCCAAGCCACACAAACAACTTTGTTCCTGTATTTTAGCACTGCAAATAATCCAGCATGAGATCAATCAGGATTATCTACAGATAGTTCCTTTTCCTCCCTACCTAATCAAATAAAAGCCTGCACTCCTGCCATGCCTCTTACACAAGGAAAACCCTGTGGCTTTTGCAAACATCCGTCAAGCCTCGAAACACTCTGGCAGAGTTGGAACCAGCTCCCTCCTTCATACCAGAATCCCAAATAAGCCTTAAAGAGATGACATGACGCATTTCTCCCCCTGGCCAAAGTCAAACTGAATCAACAGCAAAAACAAGAACAGAAGCTGAAAGTTCAAATTTGCAGTTTCCTGTTCTCCTGCCTCATTTTACAGCTTTTTATAGGACACGAGGAAGAGAGCTTGAATTTTTTTTCCAAATAAAATCCACTGCAATGGATTTGTAGATATGACACCAAAGTATTACTGAATATTATGTCAGTGGGAAGCTTTTCAGACTTGAAGCAAACATCTGGTCTAGTGGAAGGTGTCCTGCCCATGGCAGGGACTTGGAACTAGATGATCTTTAAGATCTCTTCCAACCCAATCCAGTCTGGGATTGAATGATCTCAAACCTACCTAACAATAGCATCCTTTCACCCACTTTGCAAAAGTTTTTACAGAATCTTTTAGTTAAGGCTTTTAAAACATTCTTCTACCATCAAGCATGATGATAATAGCTTTATTTCATAGACCAGAAGGAGAATAAAGACACGTAGAAGTTTGTGGCAGAGTCAGAAAGAGAGCCATGTTCACTTCATTATTCAACCCTGAACTTCAAGGATCTCTTTCCTTCCTCACATTTCCATTCAGGATGCCAACACTAGGAATCTCAGTCTGAAAAATCAATCCAGATCTCATTATTTAATAATTTATGGCAGAGGAAGATGTTGACAACGTAAATTTACCGCACACATGAGCAATTCCAAATCTTGGGCATCTCCTGTTCTCAAAGCAGCTCATGGCATGAAGGAAGGAAGCTACACTTCACAGCTTTTTAAATAAAGATCTTGGAAAATTCATCAAGCAAATGCAATGAGAAATAAAAAGCTCAGGTGCAAAGGAGAACCCTGTGTTCATGCACAGAAGTCATCTTACCTTGTAGAGAGCCATTAAGACAGGGTACCGTGGAGGGCCCCTCTGGGGTTCATTTCTTTCCAAGAGTTGCTTGATGAACTTCTCAATGGCTTTTTCTGACATGCCACACTGGTGGCCAGTCTGCCTCACCAGATCAATGGTCTCAGAGAGCTTGTCATAGATGCTGAGCTCGTTGGCCGAAAGCTCCATGGCCTCCGAGGAGAAATCCCTGAGGAGAGATGGGATGCGTTAACAGGAGTCAACAGCAGCGTGTGCACAGCCATCCCAGGAATGTGGCAGTGCCCAGGAAAGAAGGAAGGCTCCTCTGGAACAATCCTGCTCCCAGCCAACAGCACAACATTGAGCTGCACTCCTAATAGTGTCTGCTGCTTCAGGATCTCCCACCAACTCAAAGAAGCCGTGAAATTTCCTGACAAGAGCAGAACCGGCCGAGATTCGCAGCTTATGTAAATGAACAAAGCTCCCCAGAAATCCATGAAACTCTATTTATTCATCTATTCCACATGAATCTGTCCCATAAAGCAATTGCTCACCAAGTACAAAAGCCAACAATACAAAGCTGATCATCACACGCAGCAGCCCTGCTAAGCCCTCCTGCGCTACAATTTCAGTCACTTATTTTAACCCAGATTAATTTTCATTAAATCCCCCGTCAGCAATGGGACAGGACAGAGAAACAAGCAGAACGTGTGGGGCAAAGTTCAGCAGTTTTATAATTTGTTTAAATTTTCGCAACCTAATGTCCAGGCCAACTGATTATTGAGTAACAGCAACGTGAGAGCAGCCGCTCTGCAGGCAACAAAGCCCCCTTCCTCTCCAAGTTTGCCTGCAGGTCAGAGATGCCACAGGACTAAATATCCCAGCAAGAACTGCATTGTGCTGGGTGACAAAATGGCATTTGACAGCAAATTATTTCTCACTTATAAGAACACATCCATGAGAGATCAACATTAAGTTGCAAAAAAAAAAAAGGTATATTCCTCTACCACTTCCACTCTGCCACAAAGGCCTCTTTGAGAGCAGCTGATGGGCTCAAGAAAAGATGTAAAGGAATTGCTGGACAAGGTACAAGCTGCCAATGTGAGACTCACACTGTAAAAATTTTTCCCATTGCCTGGGAAAAACACTGGCACTGCCTGGGGGAAAGGCAGATTCTGCAGTTTTGCTTTGCCTCTTGTTTCTGAAGTGGGTAACACTAAGCTGACCAAACTGGGCCAGTTGGGAGAGAGTTGAGCAATGCTCTGCCCTGAAAGCACAGCCTGAGGATCATCACATAAAAACACAAGAAGCACGATGGCTAATCACAGCTGAAAATTGAAATCACACCCCTGCCCCCATTTTGCTCTACAGTTTCCTGGCCCCAGGAACCAGCTCATGAATCCGCTTCGCCCAATTCACCCCTTTGCTCCCCAAATTCTGTCCCTGCATTGTGAGAACTGTAACTATTCACAGGGCTCTGCACAGCCTGCCTGGGAGAGCACAGACCTGCCCTGCTCACCTGAGCACACACTGAGCAGCCATGAGTAACGAGCCTTCCAAACTTAGCTTTGCTCAGCTGGAATTTGTTCTGGCTGCTCCCACAGTACAAATCAGCCATAACTCTATGTACAGATAGAACAAGAGACATGATAAAGATTTGAACTCTGATCTGCCTTTAAAGAACTGGCTGACAGCTCCTCCCCTAAACCACGGGCACCTACAAGTCACAACTCAAGCAAGGGTGATTTTATTTTAATATCTTCTTTTTAATGCAACACTAGGATGTATTTTCAAAAACCCCAGGTTTCACAGGACTACCAGCTTCAGCGATTGCTCCTCTCCCCACAGAATCTCGCCTGTTCTGCCCTTGCACACTTGTTTATGTGGTCACATGGAGCATCAGATCTGGAAAATTATCTGGCTGAAAAATAACCCCGATTTGTTTGGTCAGCAGCTGCCTAAGCATTCAACTCCAGCAGTTAATGTCAGATGTTATATTAACATCAGTGTCAAATTTCTAGCCCCAGCCACGGAATCACCAAAAAGGTAAAAATGCCAAATTAAAACCCAACTCCGAGAACATCCTGCACTGCATTGCCAGGTTAATTAGCTCCTGGCCCTCTTCTACCGACATTCCCTGCATTCCATGCAAATATTTGTCCCAGATCTTGCCACCTGAGCAGCCCCGCGGGCAAGCAAAGCAGGTTGGGTCAATAATATCTCATATTAACCTCTCCAAGACAAGGACTTTTTTTTCTCATCTGTAAAGCACCTGCCACACACGTGACAATAAAAACAAGCCATTGCTTTACTAACTCTTTCATTCATGCAATACCCTGATTCATGGAACAAGCAAGAGCCAGCACATCTGCAGGATATTAAAGGCTTTTTTTTCCCCCTTCCAGCTTTTCTGGTTAGTCTAGTTGCCTGGACACTGTAAGTGGTGTGCTAAGTGGTCTAGAAGATTATCTAGTGTCCTCTGGCTCCCAAGTGCCAAAGCTTTTCCCCTGAAGCTGTCCCGTGCAGAATTCCAGCAGATTCAACAAGCTTCTCCTGCTTGCAGGATCTGCCTGGAACCACTTATAACAAACATCCCCACAGAAATGCTGTGAAACACTGTGGTTTCCCCTTTTCCAAACAACAGAAAAATCTTGCTAAAAATACAACACTGAGCTACATCCCAGCTCCCACCCCACTCCATTTACATTCCACTCTTGAGCAAACACCTTTGTAGACAACCCCTGTAAATCACAGACACTAAAAACCCAATCCAGCTCCTTGACTAATTCAAGAGTAACTCAATCCTCCAGCTAGGAAATAAGGCATTATGCTCCCACATCGTTGGGAGAACAGATGAGGCCTTAAAAAACAAGTAACAACCCATTATTTCCCTTCCTATCCCTGAGATACAACCGACAAAATAATAACAGGCTACTGCACCCTCTTTGCACCACACACACTGAGCAGGGTTCATCCCTTGCAAACTCCTTAGAGAGAGGCCTTTGAACGAGGAGCCCATATATTATTCTGTTTCTTTGATAAACTCCACCACCCTGGGAGGAATCAGCACGAACAGAAACAGTGATGGCACTTGGCTTGCAGGGTTTTCACCCCCCTCCCCAGTTCTGCCCACAGACCCCACGGTGGTTAGCCCAAGGCTTTAGAAGGTCAATATTTAGACAGAAACGCTGCTGGAGGAGTCTTTAAAAGGGAAAGCTGGCTCGCCTTGCGGGTGAACCTACAATGATGTACATATATGTAGATATAGATATAAAAATATATTCCCATCTGCTTTAACACTCTTGGTGCCGCCTCTCTCGCCCTGCCCGGGGACCGGGGACCAGGTCCCAGCCTTGCGCGGAACCCCTCCGGAGGGACCCTCACCCGGCCACAGCCCCACGGCCTCGCCTGTGCTCCTCTGAGGCGGAGAAGCCCCAGCCAGGGGGCCAGTCTTAAAAATAAATCAATAAACTAAGCAGGACACCCCCCGCCCCCGGCTCCGGCCTCCACCAGCCGNCCACACTGCCCGGGGAACCAGCACCGGCCCGGGACCGCCACACCGCCCAGGGAGCCCAGCCCTGCCCGGGGAGCTCAGCCCTGCCCGGGGAGCCCAGCACTGCCCGGGACCCCCCGCGCCGCCCGGGGCCCTCAGCACCCGGCCCGGCCCAGCCTGGGACCCCCAGTACTGCCCAGGACTCCCGATACTCTGCTCGGCCCGAAGTCTCAACACCCCCCAAGACCCCACCAACACCTTTCCCTCCGCTGCCCCAAACACCCCTCAGGACCCCCCAACACTGTCCCGGGACTCCCGACAACCCCCAGGACCCCCCAACACCCGAGCGGGCCCCAGGGCCTCGCAGTGCCACAAACACCCCTCAGGACCCCCCAACACTGTCCCGGGACTCCCGACAACCCCCAGGACCCCCCAACACCCGAGCGGGCCCCAGGGCCTCGCAGTGCCACAAACACCCCTCAGGACCCCCAA
>VWZP01009166.1:47676-70710 GCA_013396995.1 Dicaeum eximium
CTGAGCCCACAGCACACCCAAGAACCCCCAGAACCCTAAAAACCTTTCACAGCCACATCTCACAGCATCCCTAACACCTCCGTCCACCCACCAGCACCCCATTAGTCCCCAGTATCACCCCACAGCCCCCCACGCCCTCCACCCCCAGGAGACCCACACAGTGCCCCTTTGAACCCCACTTATCCCCAGCACCGTGGGGGACATGGGTGCCCACTCCCACAGGTCAAGTGACAAGCACTGAGCACACAGTTAACACCCCCTAAAAAATGTGGGAAAGGCCTAAATATTGTGGGAAAAGCTTTAAGGAGTAATGGGCTGGAGATGGGGCACGAGAAGGTCCGTGGAGGCACCCCTGGCATGAAAAGCTTGGGAGAATGCAGGAGCAAAGGGTCTCAGCCTCACCCTGCTTTCAGACGCGAGCTTCAGTACTTAACTGCAATTAAACATATTTTCAGTCAGCTCTTGATTGTGGGTGTGATGGGTGTTTTCAGTATCTCTCTGATGCATTTTCATAGAATCCTAGAATGGTTTGGGTTGGAAGAACCTTAAAGATTGTCTCATTCCACTCCCCCTATTCCACTAGAGCAGGTCCCTTTAGAGCAATCTTGTTTAAATTTCAGCCTTGTTTAAGTTCTCGGCCTCAACAACTTCCTGCAGCGCTGAGT
Organism: Dicaeum eximium; assembly: GCA_013396995.1. Lineage (NCBI taxonomy): Eukaryota > Metazoa > Chordata > Aves > Passeriformes > Dicaeidae > Dicaeum > Dicaeum eximium. Next base: position 48,342 of record VWZP01009166.1, read on the forward strand.
TCTGCAGATGAATTAAACATTGCAAGAAAAAGGACTTCCTCTACTCAGGTTTGGATTTCCTGCCCTGTCAATCCCAGCCCAGGGAGTAGGATTGTCTCCTCATCTCGGTTTTACTGCCTTTCCAGGGGAATGGGGTTGAAATTCTGGGAGACCTTCCTGGGCAAAACCCAAATCCCATGGCTGGGGCACTGAAAGCTGAAGATTTGTTCCAACTTGTCAGAAGCTCGTGTGGGTTCTCGGCTTCCAAGGTGAATTAATCCAAGCAGGATGACAGTAAATGCCCGCTGACTTTGGGCTGGTATCCGAGATCTTCCCAATCTTGGCTTGGCTGAGGCAGCTCCTCTAATTCTTGTGGAGTGCCTTGAGGGATTTCAAACAGCTTAAAAGGAAACCACCTGATTTAAAAAAAAAATCCTGTGGTCCAAACAAGTATGCATTTCCCTCTTGCTATTAATATCCCAGGCCTTGATCCTCCTCCAAATACTTGTGCAGGCGTTTAATGGCTTGCAAAGGAGCGGTGCCTTTGATCCCAGAGTGGGAATGTTTGCTGGGATGTGAATTATTAAAGGTGAAAGATGCTTTCAAGTGCAACATGCTGCCCATGTTTTCCAATGTGATTTATTGCCTGCCCAGTGTTTCTCCCAGACTGGCAATGAAAAATTCATTTCCAAGTTTGGCAGGGAGGTTTGGAGTGGAGTAACTCACGCTTTGGGCACAAACTCCATCCTTTTTTTCTAGAGATGATTTCCAGGGGAATAAGATAGGCATTTCCTTCTGCCTGCTCTTCTGGGAAGCCTTTTTTTTTCAGCTCCCACTTTGGGCCCTGTTCGAGCTCCCTGGTCCTTCCCTTCAGCAGCAATATTGCAGTGGGGAGGAATTGCTGCAGCTGCTGCCATCTAATGGGAAAATTCAGCTTCCACGGCCTCAACTCTTCATCTTGGAATCAAATAAAACCATTTCTTGCACAATCCTGCTGCCACTCGGCCAAGCAGCACCTTCCATGTGCAATCCCAGCATATTTAGGCAAAAGGAAAAGCTGATTTAATGGGTGGCTTTGCATGGGGAAGTGTTACAGACCCAGTAGAAAGTTTTTGGGTTGATCAGGCAGAAATGTTGTTTCTCTTATTATGGATCAAATTTGCAAAGCACACTTGGATTTATATGATTTTTAAATAAAAGAAGAAAGAGTGAAGAGAGTCCCAAACAATAAGAAAAAGCCATTCCAGATATCCGAAATAGCAAACCCAGGCACAGCTCTGAGCTGAGCCAAACAAATCCTTCCTGAGGAGCTGTTCCATCACCAAAAATATTGTATGAAGAAATACAGTAAAGAGGGATGGACAGGGAATGGGAGCATTAAATATACTGCATTAAGAAAATAAAGTGTTTTAATGATGGGGCCAAAGGAAAATTACACAGGGGATGGAAACTTAGGGTACAGAGGTACTGGAGTGATAAATTGGGGTCTGCAGGAGAAATAAATCATCCCTACAAGACTCAGAAATTCCAGAGTTGCTGAAAAGCTAGACCCTGGCTGGTGAAGCTGATATATATATATAAAATATATATAATTATATATTAAAATATATAGCATTGCTAGAAGCCCAACTCCTGTTGTCACTTTATTTTTCTAAAGCACAAACTGGCTACTATTATGCTTTGCCATTATGTACATATAAATAATAATGGCAACAAAAAGCAAACCCAACTAGGCAGAATTATTTCCACAAACTCTGCACATAAGGACAGTCTTTAAATACACCTGTTGAACTGCTGGGAATTTACATGGAACATATAAAATACTAAAATATAGCACTTGTATTCTTATTTATTTTGTCTCTATGTCTTTTCTTTCTGCAAAAATATAGTTCAATAAAGCTGTAAAAACATTTTTTAAACCCCCTTGAAATTGCGACATGTGCTTATTTAGGTTTTTCAAGCTGGATTTAAAACCAATTCATTACTTCACAAACAGCAGAAGGGCAGGATGCAGCAGTTTCTCTGCCCAACCTGAGATTAGCTGTAATAGTCCAGAATTCTTCTCTGGGGACAACACAATGAAAAAAACCACTTGCCAGCATTTATCTTCTTCTTATCTTGGACGTGCTCTTGGGACTTTTGAATTTATTTTGAGGAAAATATTCAGTAGTTTCTGTCAAGCCCCATCACTGCTCACTGGCAGGATAAACCAAGGAAGGGAAAAATTAGCTTTACGTTGTCTCATTGGAGAGATTCAAGTGCATTTAGAATATACTGAATATCACTGTTCCTGATCAATCCAATCAGATTGCAAAGCCAGAGCAGTCCCCACAGCCCAGAGCACCAACAGCACTAAACCCCCTTGTTTTATACACTTGGATGACTTCAGGTTTTCATTTCTTCTGTCTCACAGCTTGGGTTTACTCCCTGCTGCTAGTCCAGTATCGTTGCAGCATCTCAGACCGAGCTGGGTTCCCTTTCTGCCTCTTTTCTTGGCCTGTTTTTGGTCTCCAAAACAAAGTGGTAAAGTTCCCTGAGAAATATCTCGGAAGGCTGGTGTGCTCTGCAGGAATGGCAGCTTTTGCTGTCAGCATCCAAGGAAGATCAGGCAAGGAAGACACACAGGAAACGATAAGGCCCAAGGACTATTTTTATGCTTTTCTGGCTGTTGGTGCAGTTTCAGATCAGTGTGTGAGGTGTCTAGCAGCCCATCACCAGCAGCAGCCCTTTTTCTTCTGGGTTGCCTTTGGTACCTCTTCTGCCTTATTTTTCAATTCATCTTCATGATCTTTGAGCAACCTGGGAGAAAAGGAAGCAAATTAGCTGGGCATTTCCCCCATATTTTGTATTGCTGTGCTGTTTGTCTTGATAAGCCTTGGTACAAGAGGCTCAGCATGGCTGAAAGGAATCAGAATCCTTCCAGTTCCATGTGATCTGAGAGCTGTGGATGCTGCTAAAAATGCCAGCCTAAATCAAATCACAGACAGAATATGTTTCAGTCAAGCCAGGGAGAAATCAACAGCATCCCCAAAAGGGTTTAATTCACCTCCTTGCAGGGCTGGTTGTTCAGGAGACAAGTTAGGGCAGTGCTAAGTGCTCATCCCAGCATGTGCTGCCCTGAGTTCTCCCTGACATTTGGGGATGGAGTCTCTGGTGACGGTGACATCACAGTATTTGGAGTTAAAAAAGCAGGGAGGGAGCCCATTAAATTGAGGACAGCTGGAAAAATCCAAGCACATGGCTCACCTGATGAAGCTGACCATGGACTCGAAGACGTTGTGGCCCGAGGCAGCGCTGCACTCGTAAAACATGAGCTGGTGCTCCTGGAAGACACAGACCCCAAACAGAAATGTAATGTTCTTGCACTGGAATAGCTTAATGTTGGAATAAATAGCCATGGGACAGTCCCAGTCAAGGGGAAAGAGGAGGGAATCGAGGAAACAAATAATTCAATAACTTATTTACTGGAACATGAGGGTGAAATCCAGATTTTCTGGTTGCTACAACACCAGCTTTTAATACCAAGGAAAAGGCTGACTATGCAGACAGAAGAATTTTAATTATGGGAGAGAACACAGAGAGAGGCATAACTAGATGTTCCCAACTCTTTTGCTTCCTACCAGTTTGGGAAAATGAGCATCTATCCCTCATCTCCATTAGCAAAATTGGTCCATGGATTCTGGCCCAAATCTCCTAAGCTTTAAAATTAAAAGTGAGCTTTTAATTTTAAGCATCACTTTTTCAGAAAAAGTGAGCTTCTTCTCATTCTCCTCACCTAATTTCTATTAGCCATCTATATTTGAAGAGATTAATCAAACTTTGATAATTTCTGTATCTTTAAAAGAGGATAGTGCTCATTGGGTTTATTATTTTCATGATGCTGGGAAGGTACTTAACACTTCACAGCAAAGACAAGCAGAGCTGAAAATGCTTTCATTTACAAATTCAGTTCTATAAACCAATTTACTGGGATGGTAGTGAGGCAAAATTGAAGTTGCAAAGGGAAAGCAAGGCAGGGAAGGCTGAGAGATGGGTTCAGAGAACATTTTGTCAACCACTGATGCATGAGGGGTAAATTAAGGGTTTTCCTTTTCTCCAGCTGTTCAGGCTGGTGGTGTCCATCCTTTGCTGTCCCTGCCTCACTTGGGTGGCTGTGCTTCACCACCTACCTTGGCCAGGCATTCACCCTCCTTTGTAGGGACCTGTCTCTGGGCAGCACAGTCAGTTTTGTTCCCAAGAAGCAGAACAGCAACTCCATCCTCTGCTTCTTCCTGAGTAAGAAAGAAGGGAAGATCAGGACAGCTTCAAAATCTTCCTTGAATCCCAGCTGGTCAAACTGTCTACACATATCCTGGAACAAACACCATGACTGACACCCATAGATTTGGGCTAATAACTAAACTTTAAATTCTTATATCAGTTCAAAAGCATTTAAGAATTTTTTTTTTACTTAAATCATCTGCCCATGTCTATTAACAAGACAGAGCAATGGATGAGTTACACTTGTAATTAATTCACTTTGTGCTTAACTGCAGCAGTCTCTGAAGGTGCTCTGGCTGGGATTTACAGGCACCAAGAGAGGCAATATCCTATTTTGTTTCAGCATTTTTAAACACTGGCTTTGTGTCAACTGGAAATCTCTGAAAAGAAGTTTTTAATAAGCCTTCAATCACCTCCCATTCCCTAGGACCCAAAGTGGCCTACTCTTGATGTAAAAGCAACATTTTCCATTCCTTTGCACTAGTTTTTAATTGTTTAAGAGTTGATCATTACCTTACTGGTGCTATCAACAAATTACCCTGGGAAGCACTGCCAACGTGTGAAAATCATCTAAAAAACTTAAATTTTTTAAGTTTTCAAAACTTAAAAAACTTTAAGTTTTTAAACTGACTTAAATCCTCCACGAAAAGTTATTTTATAATGAAAGGAATGCAGAACACGCTTTCCAAAGGGCTTGGCCACTCCTATCAGTCCCAAGAGCTCGGGACCTCCCCCACCTGGATGCAGCTGAGCCAGTAGCGCACGTCGGAGAAGGAGCACTCGGAGGTGATGTCGTACATCAGCACCACCCCGTCCGCCCTCCTGAAGAACTGCTTGGTCATGCTGCGGTACCTGCGGGCATTTTGGGTGATCACCAGCATGGTCTAAGGAGGTTCTGCCTAGGAGTGATGTGAAAATCCTAGTGGAAAAGGTGGGAATGCAGGTCTACAAAACAGACAAGCCCCAGATTTGGCTCTTGTCCTGATGGTAGGGGCCACACAAACAGCCTGATTGCCAGTTCTATCTTAATTACTTCCTTTATTGTGCTTTATCAGATCACATACTGTACAGAGTCCCTCCTTGAGCAATCTCACCTTTGCTTAGCAAAGCAAAGGATATTCATTTCCCCTAAACTACAGGGAAAAAAACCCAGGTTGTGTCCTTAAGCAGCATAGCACCTCACCTCTCCTGACCAGCTGAGTCCCACAGGCGGAGAGCAAAGCGCTTGTTATCCACAACGAGGTTTTTGATCTGATAATCCAGTCCTGGAAGACACAAAAGAGGATATTTTGATACTGTAGAGTTCTGCCCTGTGACAGAGGATGGATGGAGAAGAAACATGGTGCAGGGTGGTCTGAGGCTGCAGCTCCAGGGGTGGGTCCTGGGTGAACCTCTGGCTTTTAGATGTTTAATCACCGGATTTTGGGAAGGTCTCTCATCTCATGATGAATAAAACCTGGTTGGTGAAGAGAGGAGAATGGATCTGAAAGGCAAAGCAGAGAGAAAAGCACTGGGCACTGTCGCTGGTGCTCTAGGAAGGACAAGGAGGAGCAGCATTTCCTGCCCATGAGCATCCAAGAGTGGGGACTTGGTGGTTCTGCTTGGCCCCTGGGGACTGGTTGTACAACATGCTTGGCATGAGCTGTAACGGGCATGTGGTGACCTCCAGCAGCTTGTGGGGTGGAGGAAAGGGAATTGGAGCCGTGATCCAAGCGAGTGCTTGGAGAGGGGCTGGAGGAGACCTACCCACTGTGGCGGTGAGGTGGGGGCTGAAGGTGTCGGTGTGCAAACGGTGCAGGAACGACGTTTTGCCCACGTGGGAGTCCCCAACAAACAGCACGTTGTAGAGGTGGTCTGGGTCCAGGGGAGCTTTAGGACAACCCCTTGGGGCAGCTTCTGCCCCACCTGCAGTCACAGCCCCTGGCTCTCCTGGGCTGGGCCCACCTTCCTGTTTCATTTTCTGACCAAACTCTTGCATCTTCTCTCGTTGACCAACACTGAGGTCTTTGCTCTGTTCTCCCAAGAGCTGCCTTTGCCCCAGTGAGTTATCTCTGAGGACCATCCCCAGCTGATCGCTCCCAGCACCTTCTGCTCGCACTGTCGTGTGCAGTGTTGATGCTGGTGGCACCTCTTGCTTTGGATGCTCAGCAGGTCCAGCAGCCGTGTGCTCCGGTTCCATCGCGAGTGGTGTCTCCCCCTCTGGCTGTTGGGCCACTGTGTGAAGCCTCCCCTCATGTCCCTGTGCTGAAATCTGCTCCTGAAGCTCCCTTTGGGCTGCCTGTCCCGGGGCACAAAGCTGCTGCACATCTGGAATGAGAACATCCTCCTGCATAATCGTTTCCAGCTTTAGGGGGCTGATTTGTGACAGCACCTCAGAGACCAGGGAGGCCAGTGCAGTGTCATCATGGCCCTGGTTTAGTCCTAGACCCTGAGTTTTCACTCCATTCCTTGCCCCTGCCTCCAGCCTCTCTCCCTGTGCCACTTCCAGACCATGAGCTCCATCCAGAGGCTTCCCCTCTGCAGGAGCCCTCTCTCCCTGCAATAATTCCTGTGCCTCCAGAATCTGCCCCTCAGGACTGATGTATGCTCCAAGTTTTGCTTCCAGACCAGGGACCTCTGCAGCAGTGACAGGCTCAGGACACAAAGCAGCCTCAGCTGGAGGGGGGACATCTGCAGCAGCTCCTTCCCATGGGTTTGCAGTGGGAGATGAACCCGGAACTGCCTCCAAACCCAGAGTCAGGCTCTGCTCCCCTTCCCACACCCCAGTTACACCCAGAGGTGTCAGACCTGCCTCCGTGCTCCCTCCTGAGCCTGATCTGGGCATCTGATGATCTGTGAACAGCTGCACATCAGCATCAGTGCTCTGGGCCTCCAGTGTGTCCAGGCTTTCAGCCTCCTCCTGTGGCTGTACTGCTCCACCCTCTCCCAGTCGGCCTCGTGCTCCTTCTGGACCAAGCACAGACTCCTGTGGCATCCCATTCTCACCTTGCCCTTGTGCCCCACCCTCATCCTCCTCATTCTGAAGGGCTCTTCCCCACTCCCCTCCCCATGGAGGCCCTGGGCTGAGACCCACACACAGCTGCAGATCTGCCTGGGCATCCTCTGCCTCCCCTGCCACTAACTCTGCTTTATCCCCCTGATCCAGGGGATGAACCTCTGGATCCACACTCCCTCCCTGCTCTGTCCCTGAGGATCCAGCCTCACCCAGGGGCTGCAGATCTGCCTCTGTGCTCCCTCCTGAGGTCAGGCTGAGCTCATTCCCCTCTGCAATCAGCTGCACTTTGGCATCAATGCTCTGATCCTCAGTAGTGTCCAGGCTTTCAGCCTCCTCCTGTGCTTGCATGTCTTCATCAGCCTCTCCTCCCTGCCTGAATCCGTGCAGATCAAGCACAGGCTCGTGTGACAGCCCATGCTCACCCTGTCCTTGTGCCCCATCGTCCTTCTCCTCAATCTGAACATTTGTTCCAATTTCTCTTCCCTGTGGGACTCCTGAGCTGAGACCCTCTGACAGCTGCGTGTCTTCCTGGGCATCCTCAGCCTCCCCTTCCACTAACTCTGCTTTATTTACCTGATCCAGGGAATGCACCTCTGAATCCCTTCTCCCTCCCTGCTCTGTCCCTGAGGATTCAGCCTCACCCAGGGGCTGCAGATCTGCCTCTGTGCTCCCTCCCGGGGTCAGGCAGAGCTCATCCCCCTCTGCAATCAGCTGCACTTTGGCACCAGTGCTCTGATCTTGCACTGTGTCCAGGATTACAACCTCCTCCACTGGCTGCACACCTGCATCTGTCCCCCTTCCCTGTCTGATGCTCACTCCAGACAGGTGAGGCACCAGGTCCTGCATCAGCCCACGCCCACACTGTCCCTGTCCCCAGCCCCCAGCCCCATCCCTGGGCTGCACAGCTGCCCAGTGCCCCCCTCCCTGGGGGGTTTCTAGGCTGGCAGTCACACACAGCTGAGTGTCTGTCCAGGAGTCCTCTGCCACCATTTCCACTAACTCTGCTTTATCCCTCTGATCCAGGGGATGCACATCTGGAGCCACACTCCCTCCCTGTTCTGTCTCTATGGAGTCAGTCTCGTTTAAGAGCTGCAGATCTGCCTCTGTGCTTTCTCCTGAGGCTGATTTGAGCTCATCCCCCTCTGCAATCAGCTGCACTTTGGCATCAATGCTCTGGTCCTCAGTAGTGTCCAGGCTTTCAGCCTCCTCCTGTGCTTGCATGTCTTCATCAGCCTCCCCTCCCTGCCTGAATCCGTGCACATCAAGCACAGGCTCGTGTGACAGCCCATGCTCACCCTGTCCTTGTGCCCCATCCTCCTCCTCCTCCTCCAGCTGAACAGCTCTTTTACCCTCCCCTCCCCATGGGCCTCCTGGGCTGGGACTCTCATGGAACATCCCATCTTCCTGGACATCCTCTGCCTTCCTTCCCAAACCCTCTTCTTTATCCTCCCGATCCAGGGGCTGTACCTCTGAATCCACACTCCCTCCCTGCTCTGTCCCTGAGGATCCAGTCTCACCCACGAGCTGCAGATCTGCCTCTGTGCTCCCTCCCGGGGTCAGGCAGAGCTCATCCCCCTCTGCAATCAGCTGTACTTTGGCACCAGTGCTCTGGTCCTCAGTAGTGTCCAGGCTTTCAGCCTCCTCCTGTGCTTGCATGCCTTCATCAGCCCCCCCTCCCTGGCTGAATCCATGCAGATCAAGCACAGGCTCGTGTGACAGCCCATGCTCACCCTGTCCTTGTGCTCCCTCATCTTCCTCATTCTCTTGGAGCTGAACAGCTCTTTCCCCCTTCCCTCCCTGGGGGGTTTCTGGGCTAAGACTCCCACAGAGCTGCAGATCTGCCTCCACCAGTTCCAATGCTTGAGACTTACCTGGGAACAGCCCACACAAGTCTGGGCTGCCCACAGGTGTTTCTGCAGGGGAAAGACCCTCACTGTGCACTGCAGCAGTCCCTATTTCTTCTCCCTGCCCTGCCTCTGGTTTATCCTTCTCCAGCTGCACACCTGAATCCACACACCCTCCCTGCTGTTTCCCCGGGGATCCAGCCTCATTCCAGACCTGCAGATCTGCCTCCACCTCTGCTAGCAGCTCCATGTGGGTGCTGATCTGGTTCTCCATCAGTTCCACATCTGTTCCCACTCCTCCTTGGCCATGGGTGGGTGGCACAGCTGCTGCCAGTGGCTCCAGAGCACCCGTGCTCCCTCTCCACCCTGTGTCTCCCCTGGCACACTCACCCTGCAGCTGCTGCTCTGCCTCCCTGGGCTCTGCTTCCTCCACCTCCTCTTCCTCAGCCCCAGCTCTGCTGCTCCCTGCACACTCAGCTCGGGCTGGCAGCACCGCCAGTTCTTTGGAGTCCGTGGTCTCTCCCCAGGGCTGCACCTCTGTCCTGGCACCCTCCTCATCCAGCACTCCTGGGCCAGGAGGCACTGTCACCTCAGGGACACCACCCCCATGGGCTGCTTCACCCCAGGATGGTGGGTGTTGCTCCAGGTGCTCTCCCAGCTCAGTTTCCAGTTTCCCAGGGAGCCCTGGTGCTCTGTCAGCCCGTTCCTGCAGCGCCGTGCCCGGGGCCCGTGCACATTCACGCAGCGTCCTGCCTGGCTGCTGTTCATCCATGGCAAAGCACTGCCCCACTGCCACACCTTCCTGCCCAGCCTCAGGTGCCCCCAGACCTCTCTGGCTTATCTCCACTACCTCAGCTTCTCCCAGGAGCTGTGGTTTTGCCCAAGCTGTTGTTCCCTGCAGCCACCCTGCTCCCTCCACCTCCATCGGCACCTGCTCTCCTGCCTCCATGCTCTCTCTCAGATGCTCAGCCACATTCAGCACCATCTCCTCCACACCAGCACCCTTTCCTTGCAGGAATAACACCCTCTGTGCCTCCTCTGGGCTCTCTGCCTGCTCTGCCCCTGGCTCCTGAGCCGTGCAGTGCCCAGCTCCTGCAGACGCACCAGCCTGTGCCACATCCGGAGCACGGATCTCAGCTGTGGCTAGTCCTTCTTGCAGGTCTCCTTCCAGCAGCTCATGATGGATGTGGCCAGGGAGGGTCTCCTGCAGGACTCCAGGGGTTGTTTCATGGGCTGTGGCTGCCTCTGGCTCCATCTGGGGCTCAGCATTGTCCCAGGGGTGACAGGGAGTGTCTGCCAGGGCAGGGGGTGCACCCACTGCCTGTGCCTTCAGATGTTTGCTCAGAGCTGCTATTGCATCATTCATCTCTCTTAGCAAAGAGCTTTGGTCAGAGACACCTTCCTCTTTCAGACGTTCTGGGAAGGAGTCCTCTTCTGCAGAGCTTGCTTTCTGTGGGGCTCCTGAAAGGTTTATTTCTGCTGGCAGCATTTCCCAAACCCTGGAAAGGGCAGAAAATGGGGGCAATGAACCAGCTCCCAGGTCAGGCTCCAGCTCCCTCCCATCCCCAGTCAGTCCCAGAGGGTCTCTGATCTACAGCCTCACCCCATCCCTCTCCAAACCTGATTTTATTTCCCCTCTGGGTGCACTTGGAGTTCACACAGGCAGCAATGGGGGCAGGGGAAAGGGGGATGCACACGTAGGCAGCCAAACCTGGGGCTGCATCCTGGCCTCTTCCCAGTACCCATATTGACATTATCAGACAGGAAAAGACAACTCTCAGCCAGTACAGCCAGTTCCTGAGCCAAGGGAGTGATGAGCTGGGATAAGAGATGTGAGCTCCAGGGTGAGAGATGAGTGGGTGGGAGAGGAGTGCTAAAGGACAAAATATCACTGTTTGCCTGGGGAGGGTGGAGGGAGGGCCTGGGGCTCAGCCCCAGCTTGCAGACCCCAGGGGCACACAGGGGAGCAGCAGGACCCCTTACACTTGGTGGGTGCTCTTGGCTTTGCTCTCACTGCTCTGGGATCCCAGCCTGATCCGCATCTCGGAGCGGAACTTCTCGCTCGTCCCAGGACTCAGCTGCAGGAAACAGGGTGGGAAGAGGAGAGAGAAAAATGCTTGGTGAGGAGAATATCCACCTGAAATGATGTGGAGTTCTCTGGCAGGTATCCAGCTGTACCCACCGAAAATCTTGGGGGGTACCAGAAGTAAGGTGCTGCAACCCCCTCCCATCCCAAACATCTGCACCAGTCCTGTTTGAGAGAGCTTTTAGGGGAGGCAGAGCTGCAGGAGCACCCCGTGCTCTTCAGCTCCTAAGCAGTCCCAAATGGAACAGCACAAGGCCCTGGACCCCCTGTCCTGTCCCCACACACCCAGCTGAAGTACCTGTGGGGACATTGGCACCTCGATGGGTAACTCTGCCACCACTCTGTCCCTGCAAACACAGAGCACAAGGGTCAAAATGGGAACTCCATCCTCTCCAGCACATCCACCCCAGCACCAGGGCTGTCAGGGTAGTGACAGAGCAGGTCAGCAAAACCCACAATCCTTGGATCAGTCCTATTGAGCCCTCCGCGTGAAGGACACCCCCATCTCTCTGGCACTGCCCTCCAGGGACACATTCAGTGCATGGTGCTGATAATTCTCCTTTTTCCTCTGATGCTTTGCACACCAAACCACGATTAACCTGCACCATGGGTAGCACTGAAGCACTGTGATGGCTGAAGCCCATCCAACTCATTCCCCATCCAGGAGGAAATGATGTGTGTGGGGACACGTGAGTGACACACCATCACTCAGCCACTCACCCAGGCTCCCCCATGTGCTCCCAAGCCACCGTAGCCCTCATTGTCCTCAGGTGGCCCTGGCTCTGCTGCAGCTGCTGGTGCAGGTGCTGCAGGTGCTGCTGCAGGGCCCGGTTGCTCTCCTCCAGCTGCTGATTTTCCATGCTGGTGCCTTCCTGGGAGCTGTGGAGGCTGCGGCAGCGCCGCTCCAGCTGTGGGATGGCAACCAGGACACTCAGAGCCTGCCAAAATCCCCCCGCACAATAATCCATAACCACCTCCTCCAGACCTGGGGCTGAATGACACCTCCCTCCCCCTGAGGATGGTGGGTGGGAAACTCAACTTGTGTCCTCTGGGGATGGAGGGGAGTGCGGGGATGGGGGTGGCAAATGTGGTGTGGAGGGTCCTGTGTGCCAACCTGCAGCAAGGGCTGGTGGGGACACACCGGGACCAGCTGTGCAGCACCATGGGGTTGTTAGAGCACAGCCCAGAGACCCCTGACACACAAAGGTTGGGTCATCCCACCTCCATCTGTGCCGTGACCAAGCGCTGCACCTCCCTCTCGCTGGCATCCAGCACTCGCTGCAGCTCCTCGCCCTGCTGGTGCCTCCGGGCCACGCTCTGGGGTGGCACAAGGACGCTGGCACCCACTCAGCCATCGGCAGCTGCCGAGGGGGTTTGGGGTGCTGGGTCCCCCAAACAAGGGGACAGGAGCACCGGGGACCCACCTGCTGCTGCAGGCGCAGCTGTTCCTGCTGTATCTGCTGCTCCAGGACCTCGCAGAGCTGCTGCACGTCCTTGTCGTGCTCGGCCACACGCCTGTGGGGACAGCAGGGCCGGGGAGGGGTGTGAGACCCTGCTTCAGGGGGTGCAGGCCCTGGGACCCCACACTGCCCTCGGGAGCTCAGCCTGCGGCTGGGCTCGCCCTGAGGGTGTCACCCAGCACGGATGTGTCCGGCAGTCCGAGTCCGGCCCTTTTGCCGTCCCATCCATGACTGTAGAGGGAGCCCGACCCCAAACTTCAGCAAAACCTCTGCTCCAGCCACTGGTGGATGTTCCGAAAGCACCCAGGTTTCTCTGCGTGGCTGGGGTGGCCCTCCAGGGCCCCATCCCTGTCCCCATCCCTCCTGTCCTATCCCTGTGCACCATCCTGGGGTGACTCACTTGTTCAGAGTCAGCTCCAAAGCCTCCTTCTCGCTCCTGGCTGCTTGGATGCGCTGCCTCATCTTGGCCAGGAAATCTTCCAGGTTGTCCAGCAGCTGGGGCTCATCCTGCCGGAGCTTCACCCAGAGCTGCCAGATCTCCTGTCTGCAGGGACAGGGGTGTTTTGGGGTGAGCATCCCCCCTGAAACCCCAAAGCCAGGCCAGCTGAGTGATTTAACTCACACCTTTTGAGGTGTGTGAGGACAGATGAGCACTGGGGTCAGTCGCTGGGACCCTGCTCCTGTGCTCAGGCCAAAGGCACCTCCGAGGCATTTCTGGGCTCCCTGCCTGTGTGGGGGTCTCCTGCCCCAAGCCTTTCCCCCTCTATCCATCCTGCAGGACACCCATGGGTGCCAAGCAGGGCACTTACTCTTCGGAGAGGTTGCTTGTGCCCAGCTGCTCCATAAAGGCAGCAAAGTGTCTGCGCTCCTCGCTGTCCACTCCTTCCTGCCCCGGGGCGGGGAGGAGCAGCCGGACCCTCCGGGACGCCGTCTTCCGCCGCCGGTGCTCCCTGGCAGCTTTTTGGGAGCTCAGGAACTGCCCTGCTGACAGATATCCCAAATCCTCAATGCCCAGGCAGGGCAACAGCAAAGCACAAACCCCAACACTTCCCCCTCCACAGCTTCAACAAAGTGGTTCAGCACAACAGGACCCCGCTCCAGGTGAGCCAAGGGCTGAGAGCTGGTTGTGGGGACGATTCATCCTGTGCCACACAGCGAAGGCAGCATCTCCCATCCCCCAGGAGAGCCCCAGGACTGTGTCCAGGATCAGCCCAGGCTGCACTTACGGAGCCCGGCCATGAACTCCTCTGTGCCCAAGCGTCCGGTGCCAGCGGCATCCAGCCCATCAAACACGAGCTCCAGCTCCTCCCTGCTGCAGGGCAAACCTTCCTCCTGTAATTTCTGAAACCAGAGCAAATCAGGGTAAAACCCACCCATCACACCATCTCCAGTCACCCTGGCAGTGCTGGACCCCAGGAGACGCCTCATCCTCACCTGCACGTCCGAGCGGGTGACGACTCCGGCCTGCTCCGTGTCCCTGTCGCTGAGGAGGTGCTGCACCCTCTGCACTATTTCAGATGCCCACGGTGGCTCCTCACCGGGGCTGGGCGCTGGTGCCGGGACCTCTCCCGAGCCCTCCCGCAGCTGCTTGCGCCGGCTGGAGCCCAAGCGCCGGCCCTTGGTGCCCGCCCGGCGCTCGGACATGGCCCCGGCCTAGCGGGGACTGACCGGGCCCGGCCTCGCTGGACACCTTTGCTGCAGCCTGGTGGGAAACAGCGGAGAGGCACCGAGCTGGGAATTCATTTTGCTGCTGTCAAGGGCCCAAGTGCCCATTGCTGAGGGGGGTTTGGCAAGAGGAAGGGAAGCCTTTATCTGCGACTGCCCGGGGCAAATGGAGCCTGGACCTGCAATGGCTGCCCCTGCCAGCCATCCCAGGGGCTGCCAGCCCAGCTCCCAGCTGCTGAACGCTCCCAAGTACCCATCCCAAGTCTGCCCAAGCTCTTCCCTGGCTGTGGAGGATGCACAGGGCACCAGCACCAGCAAGGGCCACGGCCGGGAGGTGACACCAGCAAAGGACCAGCCAAGGTGATGCTGGAGGTCTGAGCAGGACGTGCTGGTTGCACCTGCCTTCTCAGAGCTCAGCAGCACCTTTTAAAATTCCTCCCCCAGTTTTCACAGCTGTGAGTCACCTCCGGGCAGAGGTTTCCATCACACTGCTGCTCGCCCAGGCTTGTGGGGCCTGAGCTGGGGACCTCCAGTGCCCTGTCCCCAGCCTGGGTGGGTGGCCGTGTCACCAACAGCCCCCACGCCATCCCCAAGGGGGGCTGTTCTTTGTGTGGCAAAGCTGAACCTCCGAGGGAAGGAAACCACAGCCGTGGGGAGCGGTGACGCAGAGCCGGGGCCGTGCTTGGTCTGGCTGAGCCCAGCTCTCCACTCCCAGCCTGGGGAGATGTCAGCTCCTCCAGCCCTCTGCCCCCTTCCTTTTGCCATGAGAAACAGATCCTGCTAAATCCCAGTGTACATCAGAAATGAGAACAGGGCCCAGAAACAGCCCCAGCCCCTTAAAGCAAGAGGGTCTTGTGGAGTTGCTGGAGTCCCACAGGACCAGAAATACCCTTGTGATGGTCCCAGCCTCTAAGACAGCAGAAGTGGGAGCCCTGGGGAGCACAGGGGTTATTTAAGGCATGGAGAAGCCCCTGGCTCCTGTTCCAGCCCCAGGATAGGTGACCTGAGCCCACAGCATGATGGAGGTGCTGGACAAGCAGGGGAATGGGATGGGATGGGATGGGATGGGATGGGATGGGATGGGATGGGATGGGATGGGATGGGATGGGATGGGATGGGATGGGAATTGTGTCCTCCCAGCCAAGCAGGGCCCCCCATGGCATCACCAGCTCCCAGTGTCCTGCCTCCCTCCACAGCACCCTGTGCTGCTCCCAGCCCTCAGAAAGGGCCCCCAGCCATGGTCCCTCACAGGCAGCATGAAAAAGCCCCCTTGGATCACCAACAGCAAGAAAAAACCCTTATTTCCCTCACTTTTCTATTCCTTAAGGTGATGCCCGAGCTACCCCCAGAGCAGCAGGACTTACCTCCCCAGGTGCCAGGGGGATGCTCAGTGTGGGGCACACGAGGCCCGGGGGCTCCCCAGGTCAGAGCAGATGCTGGTCTCACCCCGAGGGCGCCCGAGCCGAGCTCTCATCTCTTACTCAAGGCCCTTTCCGTTCTGGGTGACACCAACTGCTGATGCTCACACATTTCCTGTTTGCTGTGTTGCAAGTGGGGTGTGGGAAGGACCCATCCAGAGGGCCACAGAGCCCCCAGAGTCCCCAGATCCTGAGGCAGCTCTGCAAAGGCACTGCTGGTGCCATCAGGAAGGGCAGCCAGGTCCTCTCCTTTCCTGGTTTGCAATGGTCTGGGGCTGGGGGGTGTTTGCACTGGGGGGAAGAACAGCAGGCAAACAGCAAATGTTGTTTTAAGACTCTAAAAAACCCAAAACACAATATTATCTATAGCCCCTGGATTATAACATCCTACCAAAGACAGAACAACCTGAAAATCCCCTCTGAGGAGGCTCTTTAGTCCCAGAATTTGAAAATGTCCCTTCTGTGCTATTCTCTGGTGGTTTTTTTTATGTTCCTGCCTGAATTATAAACTTGGCTTTAAATCCAGCACCAAACCCACTGGCTGCCCATGGGCTGCAGTCACTGCTTCATGAGGGGACAGGGGGATCAGATGGATCACAGGCCTTTTGAACTGCAAAACCTGAAGAGAATTCAGGCAGGAGGAAACACTTATCTCTAGGGCATAACTCGAACAAACATCCCCTGGCTCACAGCAGATCTGAGCCCAGGCTCCCAGGGCAGGAGCTCTGGGGTGGAAGCTGATGCTCCAATTCTCTCTGCCCATCTAAACTGGTGAAATCCTTCACTGGGACCCAGCCACACCCTGCTCAGTTGCTGCTTAACCTAATGGAACAGCAGCCAGCTCAGGTCCATCTGCTCCATCAGGGCATTTATGGGCCAACTAAAAGCTCAGCTGGTTCTTCTCCACACTCTGGGCAAAGCTGGTGCTGCTCACCCCAAACTGGAGCATCCCGTGGGTCAGGCCGGGGGCTCAGCCTGCAACCCCCTGCAATGCTTGTTGCTGCACAGAGAAGGCTGGATTTTGGCTTTCCCCAAGGATTTGAGGAGAAAATTTTCCCTTTTGAAGGGAGAATCCTAAATATCCCTGGGAGAGCTTGTTTTGTTCCCTCTGCACAGGAAGACTCTGGCATGGTGCTTCCAGTGACAGAGCCGTGCTGGCAGCAGTCACCAGAGGGCACAGCCAGGAGAGAGGGCACAGCCGGGAGGGAGGGCACCATCCAACCCAGATGAGATGCTGGAAGGTGTCAGTGAAAGGACATTGAATGTGGACAAGGGAAGGGAACCACCTCACCCTCCCCCTGTGGGTTTGACCCTCAGCATCCTGCTCTGTGCTGAGGCCGGGCTGGGGTGGGAGCAGCAAAACACAGCCTGGGCTGAAAGTGGGAGGTTTCCACCCATTCCCCAGCTGCTGGGAGCCCATCACTGCTCTGTGTCCCAAAGCTGGGGGGACACCGTCCTGGAGTGTCCCAGGGACTCAGAGCTCAAGCCCTGGTGCCCAGACCCTGGCTCTCCCCAGAGCCACAAACATGGACAAGGGGGTTTCTCATTAATTTCTCATTTCCTTCATTGCTACTGCTCCTGGCAAACAGGAGGTGACAGCAGAGGGGAGCTCCTGGCAGCAGCCAGAGGGGTTTGGAAGGACTGACATAAGGGGAAAGATTACAAGGGGATAAATGTGCAGGGTTTGACTTGGCAGCAGCTCAAAGGCTGAGCGAGTTTCAAGGGCCATGGGCCTGCACAGGTGTCACCCCACACTCCAGGGACAGGCAGGTGCTTTAGGGATCCTCAGCTGAACAATGACACGAGGTTGTTCATTGCAATCAGCTTTCTTTTCATCTAGATCCTCCACAAATCAGGTAATTTCTCACATTAACCAGAACCTGAGTCTGCATCCAGGCCTTGGTCAGTCCTCCAAGGAAGCTGCAGTGGTAGGGACATCCCTGACTCCCAGGGGATCTCAGTCCCACCCAGGAAATGCCACTGCAAGTTTCTACCAACAGTGCCACCACGTGCTCTTGTGTCCCCATCCCTTGTGGGCCTGGGCACCCAGCACCCCTTTAAAGGGGTAAGGGAGGGGGAGCAGCTTGCCCGTGGCTAATGGCCACTTGCACCACGAGACAGGGTGCTGAGGGGGAACAGGGTCACAGTGGGGAATGATGGGGACAGCAGAGGAGCCACCATCATACAGGGGTCCTCCAGTGACATCCCACACAGATGGCACTGGCATCTGCTGGGGACATGGTGGCAGCACCAGACCACTGTCCCCAGGGAATGGGGCAAGGCTTTATCCCTCACAGAGGCAGATCCCAGCTCAGGGCTGCACACCCAGAGGGATCCCCAGCCCCTGGAACACCCTCCTCCCCAGCCAGGCCCTGTTCCAATCACCCACATTAACCCAGAATTCCTTTGCACAGGTGTTTATTCAGAGTTAACACTTACAGAAAAACAGGTATTTCCCCTTTCCCCACATACACTTAATAGCATTATTTTAAATATAAATAAACATTTAGTGCTGGGAGCTTGGCAGCTTCACCGACAGCAAAGTGCATCGTGGTGCAAGGTGGGAGATCAACCCTGTCCCTTTTCTTCCTGGGACCATCTTGCACCAGTTTCCAGAGTCCAAATCCAGCAGAGCAGGAGATGAACCCCATGAAAGTGCCGAGACCTGACAGTGTTGAGTCCCCTGGGGACTCATCCTTCAGTGCTGGAGCTGAGCAGCCTCTGCTCCAGGCCATCCCTTGGTCCCAGAGCAAAGCCAGGTGAGAGACCTCTCCCTGCCAGCCCCAAAGGAGAAAAAGTCCAGAAAAACAAGCTACAATTCCTTATTTCAGCATCATCCCTGCTGGTGAGCAGGACTTCTTCCTAGAGGAGCCCAACAGAGCCAGAGCAGGGGCTCCCCAGCCTGGTGTCAGTGTTGAGGGAGGCAGGGACATGGGGACAAGCAGCACCACTCAACAAGCCAACAACAAGGTAAGAAAGTGGGATTTGGGGCCAGCAGAGTGCAGGGGACCCCAAAGCCTCCCGGGGGCAGTGTTGGTGCCCAGTGGCTGCTCCCGGGGAGTCACCCCAAGGCAGAGCTGTGCAGGAACAGCTCCCTCTCCCCAGAGCCGTGGGGAGGAGCAGCCTCCACATCACTCTGCTCCCACACACCCCCATGTGCCGGCAGCCGGGGTGTCCCAGGGCTCTACAAGCCACACCAGTGACTTTTCTTAAAGATATCTGGTGCCACCAGGTGGTTGGGACACAAGTGTCCCCCAGGACCGGCCCCTAGGCAGGGGACAGACCATGGCTGGACAGCAGGATGGCACAAGGACGGTGTTTGGAGCCCCAGGCACAGGGCAGAGGACACTTTTCTGCAGGCAGGGCAGTGCCTTGGTCCCACCAGGTCCATCTCAGTCCTCCTCCAGCCCCATCGTGGGGCTCCTCCTCTACATTGCACACAGTGAAGGTCCCTCAGGACCCCAGAGCTACTCATAAATAGGGAACTACAGACTCTACATGGCTTTGTACAGGTGAGCACAGCACAGGGCAGGGCAGCCACGCTCACCCCCGGCGTCGGCAGCTGCCCCAGCGAGTCACGGCCGGGGCCGGGCAGGGACGATCCTCCTCTTGGCACTGTAGAAGTCTGAAAGGAAGAAGGAAAGGGTTGGAAAGTGTCCCCAGCCCACTGGGAGCAGCAAGGCAGGAAGAGGGAGGTGTCCCCAGGGAGGCACCCCAAAATCAGCCCAGGTGGGTTTCACCCTAAAGCCCCCACCCGAAGCTGCTGGAGAGCAGAGCTGTAAATCTGCATCATCTCTTGTTTGTCTCATCTGCAGTTCCACTCCAGGCCCTGACCATAGAGGATAGGAAGAAATTTTTCCCTGTGAGGGAGGTGAGACGCTGGCACAGGTTGCCCACGGAGGTTCTGGATGCCCCAACCCTGGAAGTGTTCAAAGCCAAGCTGGATAAAGGCTTTGAGCAACCTGGTCTAGTGGGAGGTGTTCCTGCCCATGGGACCTCAAAGATGATCCTTAAGGTCCATTCCAACCCCTTAATATTCTGTGATTCTATGACTGGGTCAGGCCATTGGAACTGATGGTGATGAATTTGGGGGCATCTTCAGCTACAAAACCCTCAATGCCAGTCCCCTGCACGACCCCCAGCAGCCAAAAGGCACCCAGCTGGTGGCCTCTTTCCCTTTGGAAGATGAGCTCTGCTTCCCTAGGAGAGATCCAGGGAGGTGAGGCCCTTCCCCATGCCCAAGACTCAGGCAGGGCTCTGGCACCCAAGTCCCCTCTGTCTGTCCCTGCCATGCCATCAATGCCACCAAACCCCCAGGGAGTGACACCAACGCCAGCGCTCGCCTTTGATCGAGGTCTGCCCACGTTTCAAGCTCTGCAGGGAACCAGCCTTGTAAACCTTCGAGCTCTGCTGAGCCTCCTCGGTGCAAATGCTGCCAACACGGTCCTTGGGGGGGACCCTGTGGGCCAAGGAGCTCCTGCTGTCGCTGCTGATGACAGCCCTGACCAGGCTGTGAACCTCCTGGGACGGCTGCTCAGCCACCAGGATCCTCTCCCACTTGAACGGCCCTTCCAAGGGAGTCTCTGTCTCAAAGTTGAAGTTCCAGCGCTGCTGAGCTTCTTCCAGCTGTTGTTTTATCTTGTCCTCAAAGTCATGCTGGAGCTGCTCGTGGTCCACGGGGCCAAAGAGGTTCCTGCACGCCTTGGTGCTGCAGGGGGCCTGCCCAGCCCTGCTCTGGGACAGCGGCATCGCGGCGGCTGCGGAGAGACCAGAGCGAGTTATGGGGGTTGGGATGACAGGAGCAAGCACAGGGGAGTGCTGGCCACCAGGGCAAAGCACATGGTAGCCAAGGTGGGACAAGCTGGGCTGGGTCTGCAGTGAGGCAGCCCAGAGGGCACTGACACATCTGGATTCTGACTCTGGAGATTTTAGCAGAGCTTGAGCATGGCTGAGGTCAGACACAGCCCAGTGTGGGACGGTGCAGATGTCAACATTCCCTATTCCTCCTCCAGCAGACAAAGCTCTGCCAGGTCAGAGCATCCAGCACCCCAACGCTGCCACAGGCACCACCCACAACATCCCTCTGGGTGCCAACCTCAGAGCCACGCCAGGATGATGCTGCCCTGGTCCCCAGACACTGCCCAACCTGCTCATTCCCACTTCCATCAAGGGCAAGTTGGCACACGGGCAAGTGAAGCAACAGGATGTTTTTCTGGCCAGTTTCTTCATCTCAAGAACTCAGACCCAGTGGTAACAAAACCTTCAAGCAACTGCAAGAACATGCCACAAGCTTGACCACTTTGTTAACCACCCTCCTTATCTGCAAGGAGCTGTTGGGTAACCAGAAACAAGACCTTGTTTGTTTTTTTTCAAATCGGTGCCAAAAGCCTTGACCTTCCCAGAAAGTGGCAAAGCCTTTCCATCCGAGCAATCCTTCCCCCGACAGACATGTGGGTATAATGGACCCCTCACTACCTCCCCACTCATGAGGAACCTTGAAGTAGAGTCAGAATTGTTAAGGTTGGAAAACACCTACAAGATCGAGTCCAGCTGATAAGAGTCAGCACTGCTCTGGGATTTGGGTTTTCAGAGCTAAGGCTTGCCCTTGCTGTGACAGCCACACTCATTAAATCAGCTTTAAAAAGGAAGATTCACAGCTCCCATTTCCCACCTTATCTGGGACTAGGCCACAAAAGACCCTCCCCAAACTTCCCCAAGAAATGAGTCCTCAGCCTCCTGCAGGGAAGATTTCTCCCCAGGTTCAGTGCCTGCAGCCCCTCTGGACTGCCTTCCACATTGTCTTCCCCACATTCCACCCCTTGAAGCGTGCAAGCAATGACTGGATGTGGCACTCAGAGCTCTGGTCTAGTTGACAAAGTGAGGATCGGTCAGTCAAGGATCTTGGAGGTCTTTTCCAATCTTAATGATTTGCTGATCTTATTACCAGGCAGGGCACCAACCCTGTGCCAGTGGGCAGCTGGGGAGTGCCCAGCCCAGGGGCTGGGGGCCACATTCAGTCCCTGTGGCCACTCCTGTGGGCACCCTGTGCTCAGACTCAGCATCCCCGAGTAAAAATAGAAATCCAGCTTCCTATCTCTGGGCGGTCTGAGCACACAGACAAGGGTGACCTCACTGCCAGGCAAGTCCCAGCATGTCCAGGCAAGCCCGGGCAGGTAGTGGGAGAGGGACACGTTCCGTCACCCTGACCAGACACCCCCCAGCCCTCCCCACCTGCGACACGAGCCCATGTCCCCGTTCTCAGGTCACCGACGCGACTCAGGTGCCACCCTGGAGCCTCAAGATAACACCCTCGCCCTGACTCATGGCTGCAGATTGCCAAAGCCACCAAGGAGGGAGGGACCAGGGCCGGGTCATCGTCCCCTCCCACGGGGCTGGTGCCGCTTCCAGCGACCTCTGCCCAGCAAGAGCTTCGAGGCTCCCGGCCGCGAACCCCAAGATTTGGGCGAGGCAGCGGCAGGTGCGCGGCCTCTTCCAGCCGAGCTGGGTGCTGAGAGCACCCCTGGGGGACACCCGGCGGGGCTCCGCACACACCTGCGACACCCAAGACCAGTCACACCAGTCTGGGGAACGCTGGGCGAGCAGGAGGGGCTGGGGGCACCCGCAACCGAGAGCGGCTGAAGCCGCTGATCCCGCGCAGAGAA
>VWZP01009166.1:70997-88136 GCA_013396995.1 Dicaeum eximium
CCCACGGCAGCCTGTACCCCTCACCCCCACCGCCCCTTACTCTCCCATCCCCGTTCCCGGTCCCGGGAATGTGCGCGGTGCCAGGGGAGACCCGGGCATGGCAGGACCGTGGGCACCGGGACCCCCTTGCTAGGGAGGGCGGGGATCTGTCTCAGGGGATACGGGGCACCCCCTCCATGGGAGTGTAGGGACGCCCCTATAGCAGGAGATGGAGGGACCCCCATCAGGGGATAGGGGAGCCCCTTCCTGGGTGGCTGCAGGGACCCAGAATCAGGGACCGGGGGAACCTCAGCCAGGAGACACAGGGCCCTCCTCCAGGGAGGTGCAGGGATCTCCCCAGCATGGAATACCGGGACCCCCATGAAGAGATGCAGAGACTCCCTTCCTAGAGGGGTCGGGGGACAGAGAGACGCCCCCATGAGGGATGCAGAGCCCTCCTTGTTAGAGGATACAAGGAGCCCCGGCAGTGGATATGGGGGTGCCACATTCCAGCCGGGAGATGCAGGAATTCAGCCAGCTCGAAGGGGGTCCCGTCCTACCCGGGCTGTCCCACGCACTGGGCTGCTGTAGGAAGGAGATTCATGGATTAAGGAAGGGGTGGCTCAGCCGCTCGAGGTGCCAACCTGAGAACCACAAAGTGATGATCCTCCCCTGTCCCCCAGGCACTGCCCAACCCATCCTGGGCCACCCCCAGCCTCTCTGACTGGATTGTCTCCCCCAGTCCTGGCTCTGATCCACCAGCTGAACCCCAGCACCCGCTGTGGGTGGAAAAAAGTGTTTGGAGTAGAATCTGCAGCTCTGAGTCCTGCAGATGTCCATGCAGGGATGAGGAGGAGGAACAAGTCTGTGCATGTCCGGCAGGAACCTGTGGCAAGGATTTGAGATGTGCGGCTTAGCTGGAAAATGCATCCAAGTCCATAGGCAGGAAAGGTGTGAAGGCAGGGCAGCTTCTGCTGGAGTTACTCCTGGAGGGCCCCTGCCCTGAGCCTGGTCCATGGGTCCGTCCCTGCCCTGCAGCCAGAGGAGGGAAGGGATGCAGGGATGCCCTGGGAGCCAGCCCAGCGGGCACAGAGCCCTGTCCTGCAGCCCCTCCTGGCCCAGACCTCACAGCTCAGGCACACAGACACAAACACAACCTGCTGCCGTGGCACAAGGAGGTGACAGCACAATTCCAGGTGACAAAGGCCATGTTAAAGTAATACCTTGGGAATGCCAGGTCTCCTCAAAAGCCCCTGGAGGCAACAGGTGCCAGGGTGCTGAGGAGGACTCTTGGTGTGCAGACCACTCCTGCTTTTTCTAGCCGGACCAGCAGCTTCCCACTGGCCAGAGCAGCTGGAAAATATGTTTGGGCATGTTTGGCTGGAGGCTTCCACATGCTGCAGGAGGATTTTGCAATCACTCATCCCCACTCTGTGGAGCTGGGCTGTGCCAAGGTGCTGGGATTTGGGTCAGTGGTGGCTGCCCAGCCCCGTGCCTGTCTCCAGACTGGCACAGTTGGATGGACAGGAAAAGTGAAAGGAGGATGAGGAATGGGAAATCATCTTAAATTCATGCTACACACCGCTGAAAACCCATCCTGGAAAGCTGCAGTCTGGACTTAAAGGCTCCAAAATTCATCCTGTCTTTCTGTTTGCAATAGGCAGAGAGAGGAGGGGGCAAGTTGGGACAGGGAAGCTGTCACTGGTTTTTCCACCTGGGAATGATTTCTGCTCCTGGGTGCAAGGAGCAGCCTTCAGAGCCTCACTGCAGAGGTAGCTGCTGGGTGCTTGTGGATCATTTCCTTGCCAAGCTCCAGCTGCAGGTGTGGGTTTGCTCCCGCTGGATGTGAGGGATGCAATCGGCACCGCCCCAGCCGCAGCACCGGGGCCATCCCCCGGGTCAGTGCAGCTCCAGGGACACCTGGCACTCTGGCATGAAGCAGCATTTACCAGACATGCTCCGTGCTTAAAACACATCCCTTTTTTCCCATGAAAGGCCCCCACCCCCCCAGTGCACAGAAGGAAATGGGAACATCAAACCAGCAGCTTTTTGAAGTGGCAGAGGAAGGAGCTTGTGCAAGCCAGAGCGGCCCCACAGCCACTGATGCAAGAGTGAAGGATTCAAAAAGTGAGATAAGCGACCAGCCTGGCTGCTGGGAACATCCCAGTTCCACCAGGGATTCATCCCAGCACTAAACCAGCGAGAAAATCAATCAGATGTAGATTTTCCCTTCGGAAAGTAACTCTGCAATTCTCTCAGTGATTTTTTGGTGTGGTGAGGGTTCAGTCCCCCCACCCTGGGATGGGGGTGTACGGACAGGTTCCTGGCTCTCCACTCTCGCTTCCCTTCCTCCGGGAGAGGGGAGCTCCGGCCGCGCCGGCACCGGAGGAGACCTCAGCCAAGTGAGTTATTGGAAATGGGAAGTGGGGACGGGGATGGCGTCAGGGTCTGGGTCAGGAGGTCCATGGGCACGTCTGCAGTGGCATTACCAGAGAAAAAAGGGGCGGGGTGGGGGCGGGGAAAGAGTGATTAAGACGGCTATACAGGAACTTAAAAAAAAATAGAAAATCCCTAAGGTGATTCATGATGTTTGATCCCACAACACGGAGGAGGAGGAGGGCAGACACAGGACTGGGGACCAGGATCAGCGCCGAGGGCTGATGGGCTATTTCCTTCTCACCATTTATAGCCACGGTGCGGGATCTGTCACCTCCCTGTCCCAGGCTCGCTCTCCCCAGGGCTCCCAAAACCCCACCCGGGAGGGGTGTGGTCGTGGGAGAATCCATGTTTATAATTTCCAGAATAACCCGTCCCAATGCCTGGAAGCAAAAGGAATATATTAAACGATTGCAGATTTCACAGCCTTCAAAGGCACCTCCTTCCCAGCACCGGGGGCACCCAAATACTGAGCAGCGGCCGCTGCCTCGGCCAGGGAGCGCTCGGGATCATTTAATTCCCAGGGGATGTCCCCAGGTGGGTCCCGCAGAAGCCGAAGGGAGTGGAAGGCTCAGCAGACACGGAAGCAAACGCATTACTCAGGGCAGGCAGAGCCGGAGTGTGACTCAGCCTCCCTCGGCACGGCCAGGGATCCGTCACGGAACGTGCCCGGGCACATCGCTCCTGCCTCCGAGTCTCGTCCCTGTCCGTGTCCTGCTCTGACTCGGGAAGCAGCACCCCCAAAAAGCCACGGGGTGGGAATTCCAGCGTGGAGCAGGGAACGGCTTCGGTGGGATGGAGGAACCAGGGCTGGAATGCTCCAGCCTTGGATAGGATGGAGAACGGGGAAATGTGAACGTGGAGCTGAGTTTACAGGAGTAACACACCGAGGTCCACCCCGTGCTCATCAGGACTGCTTTGAACGCACACAAATTCCTGCGTGTAGAGATTTGACATGGTTTTGAGATTTTGTGGTCAGAGGTCTATGTGAAGAGGGTTTTTTGGGGCAGGGAAGCAATATTCCCATTAGATAAACCAGCATAGAGGGGGAAACAGCAAAGATTTGGGCAGATGAGCATCCCTCAAGTGTTTTGGAATGGAGATGGCAGAGATGAGGGCACACTTATTTTTCAAGGTGAGATAAAGATAAGCTCTGCAAAAAGGTGAATTTCTACCCAGGGAAACACTCTGAATATGGGGGGCACTAACACAGGACCTCTGCCCCAGCACAGAGAGTAGGGAGATAAGCACATGGGCTTGGGGTTCAGTCCTGCACAACACAGCATCCTACACCCCAAATGTCCAGACAGGGCTGTGTCCTGCTCCATGGGGCACAGGGGTGATATTTTTTTCCTCCTCAAACAGCTTTTATTTTCCAGAACATCCCAGGCAGGTGGACATTGCTCGACTCAGGACAGCAGATTGCCAGTGACAAAATCTTGAGTATTCCGGCACTAAAAAGCCTCTTCAGCAAGATTCAAATCACCAAGAGTTTTTTCTGTGTGTTTTTTTTTTTATTATCTCTGCTAACAAGCTTTTTTCTTTTAAGTGGGAAACGTGAAGGCTCTTAATGAAACCCTCACGCTCCAGCAGAAGTCTAAATGAACCCAGTGTTCAGCTGGAGGGCGTTTATATCCCAGCAAAGCCTGTTTTCCCATCAGCTCTTTGAAGTGCCCTATTAAGTGATTTTATACTAATAGGATTTTCCCAGGAAAGAAAGACAAGAATGACAAAACGCTGAATGCTTGATTAACTCTGCCCCTAAAAGAACTCGGATCGTGTTAATTGACTGTTCCCCTGCCATATCCAGCCCTTGTTTGCCCCATTTATGAAGGCATTTTGATGAGACACCAGACCCAGCAGAGTGGAAATAGAGTCCCACCAAGCACAAATAGGGGATGAGACAGTCCTAAAACAAGGCCTTTGCTTACTGGAAATATTCCTGGATGTGGGAGCCAGGCTATGAATCGGTCGCTTCATTCGGCCCCTCACTCATTTTCATCCAAGATTGTTTTTAGCCCCATTCATAGTCATTAACGTAATTGCTTCACTGACTTTCCATGAGCAGCTTGGAAGCTTTGTGGGGTTTTTTTGCTGGCAGCAAAGGC
The DNA here is from genome assembly GCA_013396995.1 of Dicaeum eximium. Classification (NCBI taxonomy): domain Eukaryota; kingdom Metazoa; phylum Chordata; class Aves; order Passeriformes; family Dicaeidae; genus Dicaeum; species Dicaeum eximium. The sequence continues at coordinate 75,521 of VWZP01009166.1, forward strand.
CTCATTGTTCGGAGTACGGCCGCAGTACCTGGCTCCAGACCCTGCACCCGGCTGTCCCTTTATTCCCTCACTGCTCCAGCTCATTGCCCACGCCCGGAGCGCGGCAGAACCGGGCAGACGCCCCGAGGGGACACAGACACCCTGCTGGGAGCCGGGGCCAGCGCTCCAGCCTCTTGCAGCGCTTCCTGCAGGGAATAAGGTCCATCCAAAACGCCCACTGGGGGTTATTTTGCAGCCAGCAGTTCCCCAGTGGCATCTCAGTGAGGGCAGGGGGAGGAGCAGCAGGACCTTACCCAGCAGGAGAAGCGAGGGGAGGGAGTGTGGGGCAGGATTGCTCCTGTCCATGCCTCTCACAGGTGCTCAGCCCTCTGTGCAGCCCAGCCCGTGGAAGCTGTCAATGGATGTAACTTCTTCCCAACGCACAGCACACGTGGCACGGTGCTGCTGCTGAGGGATTTGCTGCTCTCCGAGCCATGGGTGGTTTGAACCCACTGGGAGCTCGATCTGACCCTTTCTAGCCATGAGAAGGAGGTGAGGATGGGGAGCTCCGAGTAAGCACTTGCTCACAATGTCACCTCTGAAACAACCCCGATTCCGTGGGGCACCCTCTGCCTGCAGCACCCAGACACCAGGGTGGGGTCTCCACTCTCAGATGCTGAGTTTGGGGTTGTCCCACACAAACCTGGGCTCTGGGACGTGCATGCTGGCCCACTTGCCCATCCCAACACCTGCTGGCTCAGCGTGTGTCACCCTCTCCTGGGATCTCCAGCCACACCTTTCGGGAATGCCCCCGCGTGATTCACTCTGCCCTTGTGCTGGGGGGCGAGGAGTGGGGCTGGGCGTGGGCAGAGGGAGGGAAGGGGCAGAGCCAGGGCCAGGCAGACCCTGAACATGTCATGAAATGGGATCTGTAGGAGGGCAAGACCAGGACCTCAGACAGACAGAGCCCTGCCTTGCCTCATGCACAGCCCAGAGCACAAGAGGCAATGGGAGGGGACAGCTGAGGTGGCAATAAAGACAGAGGTGATGATATGGCAGCTGCCACCTTGACACCGGGGTAAGGGTCGATTGCACTCTCCCTCCTGCATGTCAGTCAGCCAGAGCAGGATTTCTGGGAATGGAGGAGCAGCTTTCACCCCACTGGCCCCCAAGCTGGGCCACGGGGGTGGACATGCTCCACACACCAAAGGGGCTCTGCCCAGTTCCACAGAAATTAAAGTTGGGGAGTTCCAGGTGCCAAAATAAAACCTTTCTATTTCAGTTTCAGAATAAAAAGAAAATTTGCTGGAACTTGGAGCTGTGGTCACCAGTGACACAGAGGCTGGAAACAGGGTTTAAAATGTTCTGTACTTCACCCACCAGCAGCGATGCTGCACCAGAGCCCTTCCCACCTCTGCACAAACCTCAGCTTTGCAGAACACGGAGAGATTTATACATTATCAATTGTAAATCCACAACGGGAGCAGGAAGGAGGCAAAGGGAGAGGGATGTTGTAAAGCTTGGGAAGTGCCCCTGTGCTGAGCACTGCTAAGGCCACACCTTGAGTACTGGACGTTCAGTTTTGTTCTCCTCAAAACAAGACAGACATTGAGGGGCTGGAGCGTGTCCAGGGAAGGGAATGGAGCTGGGGAAGGAGCACCAGGAGTGGTTGAGGGAGCTGGGAGGGCTCAGCCTGGAGAAAAGGAGGCTCAGGGGGGACCTTGTGGCTCTGCACAACTCCCTGCGAGGAGGGGACAGCCAGAGGGGTCGGGCTCTGCTCTCAGGGAACAGGGACAGAATGAGAGGAAACAGCCTCAAGCTGCACCAGAAGTTTAGGTTGGATATTAGCAAAAATTCCTTCACCAGAAGGGTTGCCAAGCACATGCATAGGCTGTCCAGGGCAGTGGCAGAGTCACCATCCCTGGAAGTATTTTTTAAAAAGTGTGGATGTGGCACCTAAGGACATGGGTTAGTGCCGGACCTGGCAGTGCTTGGGGGAACAGTTGGACTCAGTGATCTTAGAGGGCTTTTCCAACCTAAATGATTTCATGGTTCTGTGAAACACTGAAAATATCTATAGGTCAAAAAAATACCCCAAACATTCCTGTCAAACATTTTCTGCACAGGGGAACTCCTGACTCCAAATCTGGCGGAGTTTCATCCACAAGTTTCTGAGCGGCACATGGCAGCCAGGCAGCTGCAAGGACAGCTTGGCAGGAGTGGCAGCAAACCACACCTGGAGCTTATCTCCCCAGCTGGGGCAACCTCCTCCCACAAAGTTTATAGTACAAGTGCATGAAAAGCTGATCAATCCAGCACCAGGAAGAGCAGCACCCAGTGAACGAGGTGTACTGACACTGGTGTTGGGCAGAAATCCTTCCCTGCCATGAGGCTGAGGCTCTGGCACAGGGCCCAGAGCAGCTGTGGCTGCCCCAGCCTTGGAAGTGTCCAAGGCCAGGTTGGACAGGGCTTGGAGCACCTTGGGATAGTGGAAGGGTTCCCTGCCCATGGCAGGGGGTGGAACAAAATGAGTTTTAAGGTCCCTCCCTAACCAAACCATTCTGGTATTCCATGAAACACTGACAGCAAACCCTCAATCAGCAGGGAGGGCTGGGACAATGCTGGGGCTTCCTGTTGAATATTTTTGAATATTCATGTTCTAATATTCACATTCTAAGCAGCCTCTGCCCACGAGGAGATAATGCCTCTCTCACAGCTGGCAGGGGTGATGTTCCCAAGTGACAGCCTGAGTGACACAGTGCCCCACCCTGCTACCACTGCTGCACCCCGATAGCGCGGTCCCGACGGAGCGCTGGGGCTGCCCAGGGCCTGTCCCACACCTCGGGGTGCTTTGGGGGTGCCATCAGGCAGTGGCACATCACAACCTCTGTTACCCAGCAAAATGCCAAGAACAACAGTGTGACTGTAGCAGGAGGAATCTCCTCACAGTCAGGGGGGTTGTGGAGTGACACTGCTGGACATGGTGACAGGATCCAGATGGGAAGGACATGCACTTCCCTTTCCCGACTGGGATCACTCCCACAGAAAATACGACGGCTAAAATGACTTCAGAGGACCAAGCACAAACACCACCCGAATCAATGTGAAGACTTGTTCAACTCCAAGTTATGTCAGCCACTAAATTATTAAATAATAGCCACGTGAATCACTTCGGAACGAACATAGCGTTCCTCTTGCATGTCTATTTTATATTTGTCTGGATCCTGTGTTTATTTTAGTCCCCAGCCGTGTTTGTTTGAAGTCATTAACAGAGGAACTCATGGCTGTGCCTCAGTGAAAATGCAGAAATGAAAGAGCAACCCCAGGCAGTGATGGTATTTCGAGGAAGCCAGAACACTTTTCATGTGAGAGCCTGGATCAGGCTTCAGCTCCAGCAAGCCCCTGACTGAGCAACTGCAAAGCATGGCCAAGCAAAAATTGGCTTTATTCTGCCTGTTTCTGGCAGGTTGAGGTGAGAAGCTGCAGGCAGCTGCATTGCAGCAGCAGGGCAATGGGGACCTGCCCCTTTATGGCAGGTATGGCACAGTGCCATCACCCCGAGCCGAGCTAAGGTCGAACCGGAGCAACTGGAATTGCACTCCTGTGCCCTTCAGCTTTTTGTTTGTAAAAGGGGTTGATGCTCCAGTTTTTTCACTTTTTTTTTCTTCTTTTTCAGCCAAGAGACTCTGCACTACAACAGTACCAGAGCAGGCTGATCTGTGGTGGGGACAGCAGCTCAGGTTTTGGGACACTATTTCTGGGGCAGGATTTGAACATGGGTACAGGGATTAAATCCAGCAGAAATACATTTGTCCAACATTCAGCCACTTTGAGGATCTGTGTATCAGGAGACACTGAGGCAGCTCATGGTGATGAGATCATGGCAAATGAAAGTAAAACTGGAAACTGAAAAGTGGTGATAACAGCAGTAAAAAGCTGCAGAAGTGCTCAGACACTGCTGTGGGAACGGTTGGACTCAATGTTAGAGGGCTTTTCCAACCTTAGTGATACCATGATGCTATTAATAAACATAAAACCCTGAAAACATCTATAGGTCAAAAAATCCTTCCAGCACTGGGTTCTGCTGACAGACTCCCACCAAAGCAGGAGAGGTTCAGAGATACAAGGTCTAACCCGACCCAGGCTGCTGCAGAAGATCCATGGGCACTGTGTGGTGCCTCTCTGGTTTCTCTGACTTCAAAAAGAACAAAATGCAAAGGCAGAGAACGAAATGCAAGGCCCTTCCATGAGTAACACATTGCAGTTCCTGCTGTGGCTGGAGGACACAAGAGCAAAGCTCCAGAACCAGACTGGGTTTGGAAGATGAGAGTGGGTAACACAGCACAATGTTTGTCCAAGAGTGAAAAAGCTCTTCTTTCACAGAGCAATATTTGGCTCTGGACTTCTGCTCTTTGAGGGGAAGTAAATCAATTTAATAGAGAAACCAGAAACTGCCAGGCTGCACATCTGGACAGGGATTTGGCATAGGGAAGCAGCAATCCTTCCCAAGGCCCAGCTTTGAAATCAACACTGGTATGATCCATACTGGCTCCCTTCAGCTTTCTGAACAGGGTCAGCTCTGAAAGGATGAGGTACCCTAAAACCCAGTGAATTTGAGGGGAACAGACAAAAACTCATCTATTTTTCAAGGGATTTTTTTCCTTGCTTTTCCAACAGTATCTCTCAGCCTTCCTTTTCTCCAGTTTCTGTCTCAACTAGCATATGCATATGGAGATGTCATCCTGCACATGGAGCAGCTTAACCAGAAGCACTGTCAGTGCTTGAGAGGATCACAACTCCTCACCCAAGCATGACCCTGCCTGAAGGCCAGTGGAACAAATCCCAACAAAAGCAAGGACATCCTTAACCTCTCCACTTGCTAAGGCACATTCTTAACACAATCTTTGGTCATAAACAAAGAGCAGCATGTACATAAAAAGAAAAAAACAAGATCCTCTTCTTTGCAAACCCATTTGCACACAATGCTCTCCCCAGGGACAGTGTATAAAATAACTGGGATGTGCTCAGGACTGCTGAGGACCTCTGAGGATTAACCCCAGGATGCATCTGCCTGAAGCAGGGGCAGTTAAACCTCTCCTCAAATTAGAAACACCGTGTAAATCATTACTGTCAGCACCATGAAACCAGGCCCTGAAACAATTTGGAAGTGTCAGGCAGCAGAAATTGCTCCATCACTCCAGGGGTCTCCAGAGCAGGGCTGTAGCTGAGGCTCTGCCAAGGAGCCTTGGATAATGTCCCTCTGTCCTACCCTGGCAGGGGCAAATTGCTTGGTGACTCTTCCTGCTGTCAGAATCTTTGGGGAAAGGCAAGCGATGTCCCCGGCCTTAGAACACCAACACTTCCTTGTACATTTAATTTGAGAGCAAACTTTTTAAACACAACACTCTTAGGCTGGTCACTCCCTCAGACAGGAAGGAGATGCCTGATATCCATTAATTTGCTGGTACATCAAAAATAGCTCGTTACCTGTAGCCTGTGGGAAAGGCCATCCAGTCACTGTTTATACATATTTATACATTTCCCATCTTTCTCTAGAAGCTGTTTGTTGTGTTCCCCTTCAAACCTCCACCTGATTACATAAAACCAGCGTATTTCTGATCTAAGAGGCAACTTCTTCATTCAGCTGAAGGGTAAATTAGTCAGAAACCTGAAACTGAAATGCTTCCAGTTCTGTAAGACTCTGTTGAGTATGAAAACCACACCCTGCTTCCCAGAGTCTCTGGCACTTCAGATTTCTCTCCCTGCAGCAGCTGAACTACTGAAGGCTCCCTGTTCCCCCAAGTAAACCACAGGAAGAATGTCTGTGCCGGCAGAGGCACTGCAAGCTGTGACCCTTCCGCACATCAGACACTTCCAGAGGCAGGTAGGGAAAGGGAAGAGAACCGGGAAGGGAACCGAGCAGGGCCCCGGGCAGCCCCCAGCGCCCCCGCCCGGCCCGGAGAGCCAACAGGCCCCGGCCCGCAGGAGCCGCGCTGACCTCTGCCGGGCACGGGCGGTACTGCACCGGCACTGTACTTACTGCCGGGCCCGAGCCGGCTCCAGCCGCTGTTCCCTTCCCTCCGCAGCTGAAACGGGCCCTGCAAAAGCCGGGCACGGGCCTGGGCATTCCCAGCTCACCGCTGAATCGCGCTCCAGGGGCAGTTCGGGCTGTGAGTACCTCTCGCAGCACCTGCGGCCACCCTGCGTTTCTGTGACACAAGGTGGGAGACACAGCAACACGCAGTCTTTAACTCATCAACAGAAGGTCAGTCACTGGGGTTCGAAGAGGCCTTCAAGACCCAAATAACACTAAGTCACTAAAAAAATAAAACCAATCCCAACACTGAGCTCAGCAAGCCAAGGGGGCAGCACTGGCACATCCTTCCCTTATAGCTTTCACCATCTTCTTGTCCCTGTCTGGAAACCACCAAGGAAAGGGAACTCCACCAGTGTTTATCATGAGGGAGTCAATCTAAACCACACAACTGAACCAATGGAGCCACCTGGGATTCAGGTCCCAGGGAGCCCTTGGGCAGTGTGGCAGCTCTACCTGCTCTCCAGCCATGCTGCAATTTCTACAGGAAGTGAATCTCCAGGGTAAGTTTTGGTTTCCAGACCAGCAACTTCCAGACTGACACAGGAGGAATACCTTAACTGCTGTTCCCAACCCACAGCTGGCATACAAAGCCCATGGCAAACCTTTCATCTCCAGCTGGTTTTCCAAGGAATCACTACAGGGCTCACTGTAAGACAAGAAGTCAAGTGCCATTAGCTACTGAGCACCTCAGCTGAACCTGTAAAACAGGGATTAGACTGCCATGGTGGAGTGACACCCTGCACCTCACCACGGACAAGTGAGCAGGTACAGCTGTGTTGGACACTTCACAGGTGTGCTACAGCCAGGTGGGGTGACTGTCACAGTCAGGGACGAGTTAAATACTGAACAACGAGTTGTAACCAAAACTTTAATCCCAAGGATCTCACAAAAGACATTTTACAAGTGACATGAAAATTCTTGTACAGTAAAGAAATGTTCAATAACTAATGTTTACAATGTACCATTAGACACAACACATCCACTCCAGGTGTCAGTTCTGCTGTGGATTTGGTCTATTCAGAGCTTCTGGAATACATGGTCAAATCAACAATTATCTAATTATGGACTCTACTTACACCAAGTACAAAATTAACTGACCCTATAGCTAAAAAGTTTTATTTCATGGAATATAAAGCAGCTCAGTCAGAACTGGAGCTGGATGAAGCTGCAACCCCCAACCCTTTCCCTCCCCCATGCCACTGGCTCACTACTGTTTCCCAGACCTGGGCTATGGAGCAGCAGTGTCCTGCTCTGCTCCTCGCCTGATCCCACAAGGATCCATCCCTGCACACTTCATCGAGCTGAGCCCCAGCAACCATCAAGCCTGGCCCAGCCCTCCCAGCTACACAACACAGACCGTTTGCCACTCCATACACACACCCCCCTATGTCTAATGGTACATTGGAAAACCATTAATATTACAAATCATAGGATCTGCTCAGAACCATATACAGATTCACATCTTTACATTTGCCACCTGTTACAAGATACAAGGAACAAAGCAAGTTCAACAGCTAAAACATTTTAAAAATGCACCAAGCTTTATGAAGTTTCAAAACAAAACAATGTTCTGTACATACTCCTGGCCTCAGATCTCTTGACTTCCTGTACACAGCTCCTTCCCACAGTCCTATTTCCTCTCATTTGACCTGGAGCGACTGAAGAGAGACAGACAGGTAAGGTTAGCATCAGGCGTCAGGAGCAGATTTTCCTTTAAGCCCCCCAGCCACAACCAGCAGGTGGTATTTAAGCATTTTAAAAATACTGTTCATGTAATAAAACAGAGTATTTTGTTGTTTCAGGTGAAGAAGCTCCTATGACACTAGAGGTGATTCTCCAACAAGGCACAGAAAGTCATTTTAACACTTAGTCAGAACAAACACTGAAGACTCTTCTTACCTGCGAGACCTGGAAAAGGAGCGAGAAGGCTTGTGGTTCCTCTCCCGTGAGAGTGATCTCTCTCTTCTTCTGTCTCTGGAGAGGGACCTGGTACAGATCACAACACCACATCATCAGAGCAAAGCTAAATCAGGCCAAGGAGGCTCCCTGAGGAGCTTCCCTTCAGGAGTCAAGGTTTTTAACTATTCAACCAGGGGAAACCTGTTACTGATGCTGATATTAACCCTGGCTTGAGGGAATAATCAGCCTGAGCCAACAGCTTATAATGTGCCTTAAACAGGCATGTTGTACTTGGCAGAAGTTTTTGGCATTTTTTTGTTTGGTGTCCCCCCCCCCAGAATCCCACCTATTTCTGATTTATGGCTGGACTCAATGATCTTTTCCCACCTCAGAGCTCAATAATCCTATGCTCAAAGTATCTGTGAGAAAGCAGCACATAAACACTTAAACTTTGGGGAAAACTGACAGAAGACCCCAGGCAGCTGCAGAACGGAAATTACTTCTGTTCTCAGTATCCTTCCACTGCTATCCCTGGAATCTCAAACAGCTCAGTAATTCCAGGCAAGCAGTATGAGAGTAGGAAATCTGTTTAAATCTGTTTCTCTTTTACCAAACTACTGACTGTGCACAGCCCACGCATGGAGCTGTTTTGGGCTGTTCTTTTTAATCTTCCAGGCTGGAGCAATCCATGGGGCAGGGAAGGGATTCGTACCTGCTGCGGCTCCGGGAAAAGCTTCTCCTTCGCGGTGATCTAGAACCAGAAAACCAACTGTGAGGCACTTGATCCATTCTTTGAGCTTTAATGGGGTGAGGCATTTCCCAACTTGTCAAACTCACTGTTGGGCCCAGGGAACGTGCCAAGAATAACTGGCATCCATCATCCAGTAAAAGGCATGGAAAGATTAGGCAGTAAAACCAAGCTCAGTGTGAACAGCACGTTTCCGACCACTAGCTCACTTAACTAAGAACGCGTCAGAGCAGAGTTGTCCAATGCAACACTTTCCATTTCAACTAAATACACTGCCCAGAACACCACACCAAAGTCCCACAGGTGGTTCCACAAAAAAATAGCACAGAGCAAATGTTTTGGAACCCATGCAAGCCAAAAAGGTCCATAACAAGACATAAGAGATATCAAGTGGAAAAAAAAAAGTGAAAATGCGCTCAGTGTCAATATTGATAATGCCATTAAGTGTTACATTAGAACTGCATTTTTGTGATTGTCATTTTTAATGCCATAGAGTGTGTTTAGACTATTTTCTTATTAAAAAAAAATTAAAAATATAACCTTAGCTCGGCCCAGTTCATCCCAAAAAGTAATTGTTTTAAGTTTTGAAAACTGTTAGTAAAACCATTTAAAGGTGATAGGATCTTTCTGGCAAGGAGAAGCTACATTTGTTAGAGCTCTATAAAAAATTTAGTTTGGCATCTCTCATGCAAATATCCTGGTTTTTACATTATTCACAGTGTAAGAGCTTCCCTATCACCCTTAAAAGTTTTCTCAAGCAACATATGTACGTTACCACTCAATTATGCACAGCCAGCCTTTGATTGAGAAAAGTAATTACTTATAAGCCGCTTACTCCTTATTTTAACCAGCAGTAAACTGTATAAGCAGGAAAAACTTACAAGTCTTTGGTTTCAACAAGCTAGAAATGGTGAGGTGAGGCTGCCGGACTGACTGCCAAGAAGAATTTGCTGAAAAGGTTTTGCCAGATGTTGCGTTGTATTTAGTTGGTTGGCGAAGGGGGTGTTGTGGATTTTTCCTGCTTTTTTGTTAGCCGAAGGCTGCTGCTGTAGTTGTTGTGAAGACATTTGGTAAATAAACAGCTGAGCTGATTGGCCGGGAATGTGTGGGCGGTCGAGGTGGCTGCTGCCGATTTGGTTAAGGTTGGAGAGAAGGCTGAGAGAAAACAGCATGCTCGGGAACCAAAGGGCGGTGCAACCTGACGACTGGCCATGCCTGGGTCATGTGAAACGACACCAGCCAAGCTGCATGGGGCGCGCTGGTCACATGACGCTGAAAGGGCTAGTTGGCTGGCTAATGCAGACTCAGAGGGTGGTGAGAAGAGACATGATGGTGACTCTGTAACGGGTTCATTTTTATTAATAGATGGACCAAAAAGCATAAAAAAAATGAAAAACAAGCCATCAGTACAACCATCTATTAGCTAACAAATACTCCTAATGTGTTATTTTTTTCAACAGCAAAAGGGCAAGCTTGAAACCCTGGCTCAGGAGGACTTCACTCACCTGCCACAGGTAAATTCAGTCCTGTAAAAACCACGGTGCACACTTAAACTGCCAGACAAACTAGTCTGGGTCCAAGAACGTGCCAGTTCCCAAAAATCCTGCTATATCCTAGAGCTGGGTTTGCAAACCTCAAGTGACAGGATTGTCACATGATGCTTCATCTCCACACTAACACTACAGTGTCAAGATTCCAGATGTTTAGAGCAACTGTTACTCAATCTATTATTAAACAGCTGCCTGCTTGGGAAGTATTTACGGTCTGCAAACAAAGTGGAAAAACCCACTGGATATGGAAATGCTAAACTGCTGTATGTAATGTTCTGCCATTATGGAGTAAAGGAAAGGAACAGCCTAAGTTGAAGTATGGGGAAGAAAGGCAAAGTGTGACTCGAAGATGAGCAGGTTTTAAGAGGAAGGAGGATAAGCCCAGGACAGAGGGCACTGACTACCAACTGCACAGTCACCTAAGGACAAAAGCCAACAACATTCAACACAACTCAAGGTCACCTCGGTTTTGTGGGGGGTTGATTTTGGGGTTTTTTTTTAGTATTTGTCATTTCCGAATCATGATCAGATAGATGAACGCCATCCATCAACATGCCTTTCACAAGCCTGCTCCTAGGATGCTACGTGGTAACTGCCAAGAGCCCTAGGATTGTGCTGTGCCCAGGTACCTGCGCCGAGGAGGGGGACTCCTCCTGCGATAGTCATCCCGAGGGCGCCGGCCCCACGACGGAGGGGGGCCGCGGTTCCGACTCCGCTTCTCCCCGTTGGAGAGCTCCACTCGGACACGACACCCGCACAGGGTTCTGGGAAGAGAGGGTGATGCTGGTTAGCACTGCAGGGAGAAGGCAGCATGGAATAAAGCGTACACCATCCAGAAAAGGGAAAAAGAATGGGTAAGTGCAGAAATGTTCCGTAATCGAAGCACAGTGCTCAGAATCAGCTCCAGCATGACTCTGGGGGACCCTTCCCTAGAAGTGTCCAAGGTCAGCTTGGACAGGCTTGGAACAACCTGGTCTATCTAGTGGATGGTGACTCTGCCCACGGCAGAGGGTGGAACTGGATGGGCTTCCAGCCCAAACCATTCTGACGCTTTTTGGCAGACAAAAGGTTTGGCTGCTTCTCAAAACTGCTGTGCCAGTAAAGCAGGCAGTGAAAGAGCAAAGGAGAATCTCCATGATCAGTTTTACCTCTTTATAGTAACATCATCTGCAAATTAATTAACACACACTAAGATGCAAATAATTTCTAACTTGGGAGTTCAACTCTGAAAATTAAACATTACAATGCTATTCATGAAGGAGGGCAGGGCTAGATGGATATTGGAACCCTGTGAGGGTGCTGAGGCCCTGGCAGAGGGTGCCCAGAGAGGCTGTGGCTGCCCCTGGATCCCTGGAAGGGTCAAAGAACAGGATGGATGGGGCTTGGAGGAGCCTGGGACAGTAGAAGGTGTCCCTGCCCGTGGGGAAGGTAGGACTGGATGAGCTTTGAGGGCTCTTCCAGCCCAAACCATTCCAGGATTCTACTGCTGCACTATAAGAACACCCTTATAGTATCGTATAAATAAACAGTGCATAAGAAACGCGTCAAGACCTTAGTCCTGCAATTTAAGCTACACAATTTTAAAGTTTATCACTCCTACAGTGTCTCATATTTTGACCAGCCAAGCACAGAAAACATTTTACCTTCCATCTAGCTCTCTTACTGCATCAGCTGCATCTCGGGGATCTTCAAATTCCACAAAGGCAAAACCAGGAGGATTTCTCGCCACCCATACACTGCGCAGTGGTCCATAGTAGCCAAAAGCTCGCTCTAATTCTGTTTTGTTGCCATTGTTTCCAAGGTTACCCACATAGACCTTGCAGTCCAGCGGACAAGAGTCACGATGCATTGCTAGGACAAGAAAAGAGAAGTTCACATATATTTAACACAGCCCATGTGCTTGTTCACTTCCAAGCGAAGTCACTTTATTGGCTGCTTCCCCCTGAAACTTCAGCAGTGATGCATTGTGATGGAGACAGTTTGGAAGTGGCGGGCGGAGTGGGAAATGACTTAAAATCCAACAAGAGAGCTGTGATTAAAATTCACTATTTCGAGGAATTTCGTTCACTTTAACGGTCTGCATTTGAGGGGGGAGGTCCCTGCACCCTCTTCCTGCTTAGCGCGGGGGGTTCTGCAGAGGGCGCTGCGCGGGGGAGGCTCCATTGTTCCCGGATCGGGATTAGGATCAGGGCGNGCCGAGCCCCGCGAGCAATGCCCGGGGACTCGCTCCGGAGCCGCCCCTCGGCGGGACCAGCGCTGCCACCGGCGGGCGGGACGCGGCCACACCGCCCCCGCGGCACTTCCCGCAGCGCCCGGCCTCACACCCCGCGGGGAGCAGGCCGA
>VWZP01009166.1:90357-101085 GCA_013396995.1 Dicaeum eximium
AGAAAGAGAGTCCTGCTCATCCTTCACCCTTGGAAAATAACTCAGCAGGGAACCCCTCCAAAGGGCCCAGGGGGCTGGGTTCCCACTCTTGCTGGGACCAAAAGAACCAAGAGCTTTTGGCATTATTCAGAAACTAAACGTGGCCCATCACCGGGACACAAGGCTGAGGTCAGAGTGTTCAGCTAAATTCCCAGAGCCAGGGTTGGGATGTGTCAGCACAGCCACACAACTCTTGTGTCATTCCAAAGTCAGCACTTGGTCCTCCCAAAGCTGGTCCCCAAACCAGCCCTGTCATGTCACATGTGGGCAAGCTTTGTGCTACATTACTTCCCTCCTTCTTCCAAGTCTGTGAGTGTTTGGAGAATCCTGCTGCATTGCAGTCGCTGGTTTTTACCACTTGTGTCCAATATCATTGGTTAAATGTTTTATAACACCCCCAGACCAGGATCCAAGACCACGCTGATCTGGAGTAAGGTGTTCTAGTCAATCTGTTGTTGTGGTTTCTGAGATTTCAGTCTCACAGAGGAAAACTAACACATTCTAGACATTATGATTTCGAAGAAACCTCAGCTGTGTGAGCCAAATTTAAGGAATCACTGAACCACAGAATATCCTGAGCTGGAAGGGACCCACAAGAACCTTCAAAAATCTACTCCTGGTCCTTCACAGGACACCCCAAAATACCACTATTTGACTGAGAGCATTGTCCAAACGCTCCTGGAGCTCTGGATACCTCAGGAGACAGACAGTATTTACTGGAGAATACTTCTATCTGCAAAAGGATCTCTTAGAGCTGCTCCTCAAGCAAAACCAGACACCAGCAAAACCAGTTATTTACTGGCATGGTTCTGCCCACAGAAAGGCCTTTTGCTGGGAAATGTCATTGCTGGAACACAACAGGAACTGGTGGAGGGGATGCATCTTCAGTCAGAAAGTGACTGCACACAGGCACATCTGAGCCTGCTGTCATGAGGTTCCTGTGGATTCGCCCCATTTTTACATCCTGCCCATCCACCAACCCTGTGCAGGCTGTTTTCTGAAGAAACAGAGACTTACACAAGCCTGATTTTTAGATATATTTCAGTGCATGAGCTTATTCCCACACACTCTTCTGTTTACAGGGTACAGATCCCTTATTTCCTCACTTTCAGAACATGTATTTTACACAGTGAAAGCTTTTATCTCTACCTCAGCCTTCATGTAAAGAGAGAGTGAAACAACAGACTGTAATTTATATATCATAGAGCTAAAGTAAGACACAGCACCAAGCACAGGGGCACAGCATGTCCCCAAGGCTCAGCACTTAGGGATTAATCAGTGTGACGTTTCTTTACTTGGATGACATTTAATTGCTCATCCTTCATCCTCACCTTTCCAGGTGTGGGGCTTCTGCCACTGTTGGGGTCTCATGTCTAAGCTATTGTCACCACAGTGACATTCTCTTGCAGGGGCAGATCCCAGAGAGTTCCTTTTCATGGAAACAGGGCCCATGGCATTGGGAGACATCCCTTCTTTTTTTGTTGTTTTTACTCAGCTGAGGTCCTCAGGACACTTCTGCAACACTGTGGAACCTGGGATAAGCTCAGAGAGCCCAGTGGGTCTTACAGAAGCAGCAAAAGGGACCCGAGGCTTTGTCTCAGCTTTACCTGAATTTGTTTTGCACACATAAAATATTCCATCTGGAGACTATTTTGGGCAGAAAAGAGAACCAGCCCCAGGCTTGGCTTCAGGGTAGGTTTTGGAGGACAAAACACTCACCCTTGCTACCGTGTTCAGACAGAGCTGTGAGTCCCAGGAGCTTCTGAAGATCTGGCTTGAAATCAGAAAATGGAAAATGAAAAACAGTGAGCCTGAGTCATTGCTGTTCAACTCTAATTTTAATTCCCTGGAAGATGGGAGTTTTCTCTGGAATGACGCAGTACATAGTGCATAGGGGCCACGATTTCAAACTGCTCCTGGAACAGTTTGCCCCCCTCCCAAATGTGATTGCTGGCACCTCTCCAGATGGCCCAGGATTGTCCCCCGCAACAAGGAGGTGACACAGAAGAGCTAAAAGCACTCAGCTGAGGCAAAGCCTGGAACTCACTCGTGGGAGCTGAACTTCACCTCTTGAAAAGGTTATGGAAGCCGTGGGTCTGCTGGCTCCTTCCCGGGGACAGAGAGCTGGTGATGCCCCTGCAGCACCTCGAGTGCAGGTGTGATGGTGCCAAAACCTTGGTGGTTTGCTGTGAGGTGTCATTCCTCTCGTCTCTGAGGGAGGGAGGGCAAACAGCCCTCGGGCAGCTCAGCTTCTCCAGCAGCTCAGGGCAGCTGTGTTTACCCCGAGTGTGGTCAGAGCGTTTCCTCTCGGCAGGGCGGTGCCCGGCTTTCCACACACGGCACAGTAGCTCACAGCATTTTGGGTGTGTTGGGCTGAGTGCAGTAAGGGAAAAAAAAAAAAAAAACAAAAAACCAACACAACCCAAAAATAATAATAAAAAAAGAGTTGATGTTTTCATCAGGGAAGCAGGAAGTCTTCTGGAGCCCACACACCAGCCATACTGGTGAGTAACAGAGAACAGCACATGGAAAAAATTCCTCAGATCTCTCAGCCAGTCTCCCTACAGATAGAAGATCCCTTTGATGCAGCACAGTCTTTGTTTAATTAAGTTTTCAAATCCCAGGCCAGAGAATCCCCCTTACCCTAACGAGGCTATTTGCACATTTGCTTTGCTTTCTGTTCCCTCCCCCAGTTCCTTCTTCCCCCTCAACTGGGCCTCCAGCCTTTCTCTTCCCTTTTTCTTTCATGCCCTGCAGCAGGCCATATTCCCTTCCTCCCCCACCTGGCTCCCCGGGGAAAGGACTGGAAAGCAAAACAAAAGAATCACTCCCTGGGAAACCATAATTGGCACAGGCCTGCAGCTCCAAAACTGCCGCTGAAGGTGAGAGAACGGCGAAAGGCCTTCCCATGCAGAGACCAGGAAAAGCCGGAGGGAAGGAGCTCAGGCTTTGAAGCCAAGGCTGAAACCTTTGATGGCCCCAAGAATGCAGTGAGGGAGGCCCCGAGGGGACCCAGCCCTGCTCAGCCCGAATCCCTGTCACCTCCCCGGCAGAACGGGCTCCTGCTCCGCTCTGCACCGCTCGGGGCTCTCACTGAGGTGAATTTAGCCCAGCTGAAAATATCCTTGGCAGTGCTGGTGGTACAACTTCCCCCTGTGACATTAGCACTGACCCCATCACAGCTGGGAACATTCCTCCGGGGTGTGTGCCTGCAGTGTGCAAGTGACACATTTTATATTTTATATTTTATATTNATATTTTATATTTTATATTTTATATTTTATATTTTATATTTTATATTTTATATTTTATATTTTATATTTTATATTTTATATTTTATATTTTATATTTTATATTTTATATTTTATATTTTATATTTTATATTTTATATTTTATATTTTATATTTTATATTTTATATTTTATATTTTATATTTTATATTTTATATTTTATATTTTATATTTTATATTTTATATTTTATATTTTATATTTTATATTTTATATTTTATATTTTATATTTTATATTTTATATTTTATATTTTATATTTTATATTTTATATTTTATATTTTATATTTATTTTCTTCAGAAATTTTGTATCTCTCATGGATCCAGGGTAACCCTGGCACAGTCCGACCTCAGGGAGATGTCACCAAGGGATGACCATGGCTGTTCTGAGTTCTCCCAAGCCCTTGGGTGGGAGGAAATGGCCAGTGGAAGGGCAGTGACCACCAGAACGCTCTCCAAGTGCCCCTGTCCTCATCCCACGTTCCATCTCTGCTTGTGGTCACTCAATTGATGTTTTTCCGGTGGAGATGCCGATAACTGCATCCGATGAAAACCCATTGTACACTGCAGACTTAAAAAGTTCATGGATGAATTGTCCCAGATGTTTTCCACAGGACTTTGGCCAACGCTTATTAATCCTTGAAGATGTAACCAAGGGATCCACGGTGGATAATTTGGTGTAACCACAGTGTAAGTGCTGCCCTGGAGACAGACGTGGAGCCAGGCCCTGATCTACCAATATTTAACGAATGTCAGCTTTAATTGGTGACACACTCTAATGGGTGACACTCTCCTTAACCATCAGGACTTGGGTAATGAAATCAGGAATGTTTATTGGGTGTCTCAGACAAGCTGCCTTGAGGAACAAAATGAAAAGCAATTTGGTGTCCATGGAAGCTGCGAGAACAGACGAGGCTGTGAAGCCCTGCAAGGAGTCTGGCTGTGCAGGACAAGGTGTCTGCATCCACCTGAGCCTGGCTTTATCAGCAAGGCAGCCCTGTGCCTATGGAGAAGGAATCTGTGGCTTCAGAAAACACTGAGCAAATCATCTTTCCAATATTCCCAGAGAATTGCTCCTCAGAGGTGACAAATACATTCACTGTGTTTCACTTTGACAAGTAGGAACTGGTCCTCTTAAGTAGTTCCAGCCTAATGATCCAGCCACATCCTGAGTATCTAAATTCTATCGAAACCAACTGCTTAGAGATCATACAGTGAACATAAAACCCTGTGTGGTGTCAGCTTGCAGGGTTTCAACAGATATCAGAATTTGGCTTTTTTGCCTGTACTATGCCTTGCACTTTTATTGTTTAGTGAGTTTCTCCCATTTTCCAAGATTTCAAATGAATTTCTTTACTGTACAATCAACAGATTTAAATTAAATTTGTACTGAACATTAAAATCCAGAGGGATCTTATTTTGGTTGCCCAGAGAAGCTGTGGCTGGCCCATCCCTGGAAGTGTCCAAGGCCAGGTTGGACAGGCTTGGAGCAACCTGGGATGGTGGAAGATGTCCCTGGGGTGGCATGGTGGGCTTCAAGGTCCATTCCAGTCTAACCATTCTGGGATTTTATAATTTACCAGCTCCTGAGATCTCCTGTGAGTAACTTGAACTTGCTTGAACATGTCCAGAGGAGGGAAACAAGGCTGGTGAAGGGCTTGGAACACAAGCCCTATGAAGAATGGCTGAGGGAGCTGGGGTTGTTTAGCCTGGAAAAAAGGAGATTCAGGGGTGACCTTATCACTCTCTACAACTCCCTGAACGGTGGCTGTAGTCAGGTGGGGGTTGGTCTGTGCTCCCAGGCAACCACGGACAGAGCCTTAAGCTGTGCCAGGGGAAGATTAGGCTGGACATCAGAAAAAAATTCTTCACTGAAAGAGTGATTGGGCACTGGAATTGTCTGCCCAGGGAGGTGGTGGGGTCACTGTCCCTGGATGTGTTTACAAGAAGCCTGGATGTGGCACTCAGTGCCATGGTTTAGTTGATGAGGAGGTGTTAGGTCATAGGTTGGACTAGATGATCTTAAAGGTCTTTTCCAGCCTAGCTCATTCTGTGATTCTGTGGTTCTGTGATTCTGTAACTGGGTTTTGCTGACTGTACATTGCAGGCATCACCAGTACTGTTAATTTAGATTAATTACCCAACTCAAGGTCCCATACCTGAGCCATAAGGACAGGAAAGGAGGAAAATCTATTTCCACACCAGAGACACTTTTCCTGATCAATCCTGGAACAGCTGAATATCCCCTGTCCATCATCTTGGGGCACAGGAAAGCTGTGTTAGAATCAAAAGTTCTCACAAAACAGGAGAGAATGCAAAGGAAGAAGAAACTTTATGCAAAGCTGTGATCTCTTCCTTAGTCAGAGCTGAATATTTTAAAATCCAAGATGTATTGTTGCTGGAGCTGTCTCATTTCCCTGGCACAAGGTCTTAGTCATGGAGTGCTGTGGAGCCCATTCCCATTGTTCCTGAGCTCTCTGGGCTGCTATAAAAGGTGGTCAAGGGCACTTGTGTCACTGCACTGGAGCATCACCACGGGGCTGGCAGGAGACTCTGCAGCTCAGGACTTCCCTGGGATCCAAACACCACCATCAGTAAGTGGATAATGTTCCTTTTGTAACTGGGAGATGCTTTTAATTAATGTAGAGTTTACTGTTGATCACAGCAGCAAAGTATAATTTCTGTATTGTGTCTGTTAGCATAACTTCAAATATCCCTCAGCATGTAATAAACACATCTCTATGTATATTTATGTGCATGTATCTGCATTTAATACACATGTTTTTCATCAGAACTAATACCCACTTGTTATTTCACATCTAGTTTGATTTCAACATATTGCCCAAGAAAATTACTCACAAATTACTGGGGCAGGCTTATTAAGAACAAGCTTGTTACAAGCAAACACAGAATCAATGTGTATTTATGTTCTATTAATGTATAATTTGCTTTTTTATCCAGCCACTGACAATATTCAACTTAGTATAAAGACAAGTCTTTTGAGGAGATGCTGAGCTTTTTATTATCCCAAAATTCTTCAGCACAGAAAGAATTATTCCTACAAAAAATTGTACAGGAACTGGTCTTTACTACTCTTACATAACAATTTAAATGCTGCAACTTCTGTTTTGTTGTCCCTCCAGGTTTTGATGTAACAATTAATACAGGATTTGCTGGTAAATGAATAAAGAGCTAGGCTGGAGCCAATCCTAAAGCAGGGTACAGTCATTAGTACCAGAAATGCAGAAATTTTATGGCTAGACCTGGCAAAAAAGGTGTGGTGAAGTTGAAGGGATGGGTAGGTGTGGGGGTACCAATGTCATGAGCAGATATAGAGCTGGATTAAATGATAATGTAGATTAAAATAATCATTGCACAATTACATCTTCTAGTTGTCCCTTTCCTAAGCCAGAAATCCACTTCTTCACAGAAAAGAAATCCAGCATCAGTCTAACATAATCCTGGATATTTGGGTGTCAGCACTTGTCTTGCTCATGGAAAAAGTTGTGTTATTGAAGGCCCAAACCCCAGGGCTGGGAACAGGTTTAAACTTGATATACCTGCTCCACCCTAAATACCTTTTGGGTTTCGTGATTTTCAGCAATCCTGATCTTTGTGTCAAATTGCTGTGAAGTTGTTTTTTGGTTTTTTTTTTTTTTTTTTAATCAGGAGGGTCTCTTCCAAGTCCTAAAATAATTTTCTGTGCTTGCAAATGCACAAGAGTTCAAAATGTTATATCAAGAGGCAACAGTGGGAAAGGAGATTTAGGACTCTAAGCAGGGAAGTGTAGAAATATCCTGTGAATCCATCTGTCCTCTCCTGTGCACGTTACAAATCCATGGGTCAGGGATGATGTGGGAGGTCCTGGGATGTTCTACCACAGCACAGTGCTCCACCTCACCCCCACTTAAAGGCTGAAATTAATTTTGTCAGGTGAAAGCAAGAACAGAGGAAAAGATTTCTGACCACACCATCAGCTTCTGGTCCTGTGGAGCTGATTTAAAGAAGAGAGAAAATGTTCCTGCCCCAGAGATCTCTGCAGACAGTTACATTTCTGGCAATTCTTTTTTTTTCCTGTTTTGCAATGGGCCAAGACCTTGAAAAGTAAGCAATATTACCTTTTTATTTCATTGATTTCATTAGAAAACTGCTCACTTTTGATTTCATGGGCTGTGTTCTGCACTGCTCTTAGTTACTCCAGGCATGGCAGAAGAAAAATTTGATGTATTTGATGCAGCACCATTTTACCTCACCCTCTCTGCAGTACAAAATTAGACCAATTGCATTTTTAGATGTGTAACACGGACCACATTTCAGTTGTCACTTTTAAACACAGTGTAGCAAATCACATAAGGATGTTCAACAGAAGCCATGGAGATGGCACATGCTGAAATTCCATATTTAGGTTCCCATTCAGATCCAAATCTGCAGCAGGAGCCTATAGCTGCAGTTAGATCTTATCTAAGCAGCCTGGAATCCTGAAACATTTGCATCTGAGATTTAGCCTGCCCTCCCCAGTCAACAGTTGACTCAAAAATTTTGGTGTATCTGAAGAAAATAGGAGTTTGGTTTTATTTCA
Organism: Dicaeum eximium; assembly: GCA_013396995.1. Taxonomy (NCBI): domain Eukaryota; kingdom Metazoa; phylum Chordata; class Aves; order Passeriformes; family Dicaeidae; genus Dicaeum; species Dicaeum eximium. The sequence continues at coordinate 98,261 of VWZP01009166.1, forward strand.
TGGACATCAGTGATTTCAGGTAAATTAGTGCTGAGTTACAACTCTGGAAGGAAAGAATCAAACATAACAGTCCTGTAACACGAAAGGGAAGGGATGGGAAGGGATAGGATGGGAAGGGATGGGAAGGGAAGGGGAAGGGGAAGGGGAAGGGGAAGNACACCTGATGTGGACACTTGTAGCAACCTTCAGTGCTTCAAAAGAAGGTAGAAAGGGAAGGGAAGGGAAGGGAAGGGAAGGGAAGGGGTTATTCTGCTATTGAAACCTCTGAAAAGAATCTAACTTTGGGAAAGACCAAATTGTCAGTCTCCCCAGTTTACCCTTCTTAAAAAAGAGGAGATTCAAGGTACACCTTTGGGAATAGCAAAGGAATTTCAGCTTCCCATCTGCAGGAGTTTCAGCTTCCTATCCGAGGCACCTGCAGTGCTCCTTCCTCAGTGCAGAGAAGCATCCGGGATAGATGGATGGATGCAAATCAGCATCTCCCGTCCCTGACTCCGTGTTCCTTCCCCTGCAGCAGGAGGGCAGTGACCGAGTATCAGCTCATGCACGACAAAGGGAGGGCGGTGCAGGGGCTGAAGCGCCTGATGTGGCTGCACCACGCCCTGGGTGCCGTGCACACCGCCAGCAGCAGGGATGTCCCACTCCCAAATGCCAGCTGGGATGCGCAGGAGAGCCAAGATCCCTCCGATTTCAACAGCAGCGATGGAGACGAGGCTTCGAGCCTGATGAAGCAGCTGCACGAACCGATGGAAGCTCAGGGCTTCCTCCCGCTGAAGGAGCTGGATGGGAAGATCCCAAAGGGTAACTGGAAGCCACAGCGCCTTTTCAACCCCCTTTGAGTGTTCTCACCCGTGTCAGCCCAGCCGCCTGCCCCGGTTTTACACCTGCACTGCTGCAGGGAACAGCTCCAGCACAAAGGGGAACAGCAAAACGAAAACCCTTCATGGCATTCACTCCTCCAGGTGTTCCCAGAGTTCCTCTCACAGAGCAGGTCCTCTCCCACCTGAGCACTGTGACATGGGTCCCCTCTCTTCCCTGGCCAGGCCCCCATCCATCCCATCCATCTCCCTGGGATGTCTTAGGGATGCTGCAGCCAGCTCCAGCTCCTGGAGCTCACACCAGCAGGAGGTTTGGGTCATTAATCTGCACATTCCCAGCCTAATGTTTTGGCTAAGAACTTTAGTTCTGAATACAGGTTCTCTTCCATTCACACCTGCCTACAGCAATTTCACACTCTGCTCTAGTAATCACTTTTTTTATACTGTAGTTACAAAGGATTTTTCCTGCTCCTTCAGTATGCAGCCTGTTTTGGGCATCTTGGGCTCTCATGTTTTCCTTCATTTCCCAGGCAGAAGTTGGCAGTGATCCCCAGACACCCACCTCGTTCTGCTGGTGGAAGAGATGAGAATGAGTGTTCAGGGTCCCTCTTTGAGCCCTTTGTTCCACATTTCCTTTTCTTTCCTCAAGTGAAATCCTCTCAAAGAGCTCCCACAGCAGCAGGAAAACAGATTCATGAGGCCATCTGTGTTTCCTGAGAGGTACCACTGGATTTTGCTGTTCACCTTTGATAACAAATTGATCATCTCTGTCTAAGCAAAGCAAGGTCCAGTTTAACTATAAAGTCAGTCTTTCAGAAATTAAATCTGTCATGTGTGTTACAAATATATCAGCATTTCCAAAACAGGGACTCTACACACTGTTTTAAATCCTGAAGTTCCTCTGTTGCTAATAGATTTCAACTGTGCCAAATACAGTTCTCAGTAATTAAAATGTTGTCAATAATAAAAAAAAAACCTTCTCACCCTCTTAATTGCCTTTTTTTTTTTTTAGAAATGTGAATAAAATGAAGCAAAACGCCATTTTCCCAATGTCTCCACACATCTGGGATGAGTATGAGATCACATTTCTTTTGTTATGTCATTCCTCACAGCTCCCAAGGCCAGTCAAACCATTATTGAAGCCGATGGTTTCAGATATTTCAGATGAGCTGGGAGGAGCGACATGAAAATGGGTTGTACAGCCCAAGCTGTGCAATGAGTCTGCTGAGCTGGGATGTGGCAGCTCTTCCTCATCAGAGTCAGAGGATGGAGCCCAGGAACCTGACTGTGACAGCTGAGACCTCTGAGCTGAGGGAAATGATCCTGTCCTGCCCAGCACACTGTGGATCAGCTTCTCTATCCCTGTAGATGCAATTTCCTCTGGGACTGAGGGGTTGTTTGCTTGATCCCTGGGAGGCAGAGGTGGCCGGTGGTGGCTTGGTGGCCTCTGTCCCCCAGACAGAGGGTGCATTGGGTGATGTGTATCACCTCTGCTGGGATGGGAAAAACCAACCTCCCCTGGACGGTGAGCCCAGGCTGTGTGCTGGGAGGCTGCAGGTCACAGCACCACTGTGGGAAGGAGGGAAGTTGGGAAGGCAGCCAGGACAGGACTTGGCAGGCCGGGAGGAGTACCCCAGGAGCATCCTGAAGCACGGCAGGCAGGCCGGCACCCAGAGCCAGCAGCATCGGTGCCTCTGCCCGGACCCAGCGGAGGGCAAGGGCCGATCTGCACTGGCCGCCCTCACGGCTGGGTCCTCAGCGGCCCTTCAGCTGCACCCGCGATGTCCGCTCCCCGCAGCCCCCGGAGGCGGCACGGATCTAAGCACGGATCCCCGGCACTGATCCCCGGCACTGATCCCCGGCACTGATCCCCGGCCCGGATCCCCGGCAGGCACGGATCCAAGCACGGAGCCCCGCCCCGGAGCCCGGCCCGGATCCCCGGCACTGATCCCCGGCCCGGATCCCCGGCACGGAGCCCGGCCCGGATCCCCGGCACTGATCCCCGGC
>VWZP01009166.1:101942-149325 GCA_013396995.1 Dicaeum eximium
TTTTTCCTGCACCCCCTTCTGTGTGATAATTTTCCTAGTTTGTTCTGTAGGAAGTGAAAACCGCCCATGGCTTTTTTACCTCCCGCTCACAACCACGGAGTGTCTAACCCCCATCTCCGGGGGTGTCACCACTCGTCTCTGGGGGTATAACCCCACATCCAGGGCTCGAGTGTGTCCCTCTGAGCTGCTCTTCCATAAAGCCATGATTCCACCTCACATAAAGACATAATTCCATCTCAAAAGTCACCCAGCTGGAGGTTCTCCCCAGCTCCTGTGCCACGAGGAACCTGTAAAGGCAGCACACAGGGAGCTGCTGTCTGGGAAGGAGGTGGTTTGCAGGGCCCCGTGGTGATGCCTTGTAAAGATCTGCAAAAAGTGAACAGAAAGTTACTCGAGTGTGTTGGCAGTGCCAAGGGTTATAGAAATGGGAAGTGCCTCACCTGTTTTGTCTGCAATTTCTAGTAATAGTTGCAAAACTCTGTTACCTTACTGCGATGGGCAGGAGAACCAGGGTAAGGCGTAGTTGTACATTTGAAATCTTTGGGTTTTTTTATTCATATCAGGAAATAAAGCTGGGGTGCCAAATATACTGAAATTGCTACTGGTTGGGGGTGCCACACTCCAGTATTTATATACTGTATTCTCAGAAATAGAAAGGATATTAAAATACATATATCTTTCTTAGAAATAGATATGTCAGATACTTACACTAGGGTTTGGGTTTTTGGCTATTTTTTAAACTACAACTTGCTCATCATCAAGGCAGTAATCCTCTGGATTTGGCCAAATTTCTGTGAGAAAACATCTAGTAAAAGTGCTTAAGGGCAACTAAATGCCCTTTTCGCTCATTCCTCCGTTGCTCTCTTATTGGGATGAATTTCAGGATTTAGATAAATTTCACAGCAGAAGAGCCAGTAGGCAACTAGAATTATTTCTGCAAGGGTTATGGGAAGAATAACTTCTGGATTAGATGTTTCAGTGTGATACTCCTGAATTTTGAACGTTCATTAAAGATAGAGTGTGGTGGGAGCAATAAACATTTGCAGTACTGGCTGAAGTTGTGGTTTTTGAGGCACAAAGTTTCTTAAGTTTCCTTCCCTCTAATTTCAGATCAAAAATGTTCAAAACAGGAAGTTTGATTTGTACCTTTTATTTTGTAAGACTTTTCTCTGCTTAGCTTAGACTGGTGATATTTGTTGTTAAAATCTGAACTCTGTGATTAAGCATCACTTAATGGGTTTGGAATATTGTTTGAAGATGATTTGTCATTTATAATGTTTGATGTTCCTCCCTTCTCCTTTCCTACCAGCCATGGCCATGACAGGCCCTACGCCGTGCTCATCCATGAGCAACCACACCAAGGAGAGAGTCACAATGACAAAGGTGACGTTGGAAAACTTCTACAGCAACCTCATTGCTCAGCACGAGGAGCGAGAGATGAGGTAAAAATCCTTCTTCTTTCCCTTCCATACTGGTTAAGAGCCAGAATTTATATTGAATGAATTTCATTTTCAAAGCAAAAATAATAAAATCACAGAGTGGTTTGTGTTGGAAGGGACCTTAAAGCTTATCCAGTTCCACCCCTGCCATGGCAGGGACACCTTCCACTGTCCCAGGGTGCTCCAAGCCCTGTCCTACCTGGCCTTGGACACTTCCAGGGATCCAGGGGCAGCCACAGCTGCTCTGGGCACCCTGTGCCAGGGCCTGCCCACCCTCACAGCCAAGAATTCCTTCCCAGTATGGCACCTAACCCTGCCCTGTGGCAGTGGGAAGCCATTCCCTCTTGTTCTGTCCTTCCAGGGCCCTGTTCAAAGTCCCTCTCCAGCTCTCCTGGAGCCCCTTTAGGCACTGGAAGGGCTCTGAGCTCTCCCTGGAGCCTTCTCCTCTCCAGGCTGGGCCTTCCCAGCTCTCCCAGCTTGGCTTCAGCCCTCAGAGCATCTCTGTGGCCTCCTGGACTCTCTCCAGCAGCTCCAGCTCCTTCCTGTGCTTGGCCCCAGGGCTGGAGGCAGCTCTGCAGGTGGGGTCTCACCTGAGGAGGGCAGAGGGGCAGAACCCCCCCTTCCCTGCTGGGGGCTCAGCCCAGGGCTCCATGGGCTCTGGACTGGGGCATGTCCAGCTCTGCCTCACCAGCACCCCCAAATCCTTCTCCCAGGGCTGCTCCCAGCCCTTTCTCTGTGTTTGTGCTGGGATTGCCCCATCCATGAGCAGCATGTACAGGAGGACAATGCAAGGAGCCAAGGAGGGGGTGCTGTGAGGAGTCACTCAGTGCTCCTGTGGCTGACCTGAACCTGGAGCGACTCTCTGAGTTCTCCAGTCCAGTGTAACAAAGGACTGGACTGAGCTGTGTGACTTTCCTTTGGCTGGAACCCTCTAATTTGCTGAATATCCTCAAGTTGTAGCACTGGGACTCCTGCTGTTCTCCCAGCTTGCCATGGAGTCTATAACCAGAATTTGGAAAATGGTCCAAATTCAATGTTGGTTTTTTGGCTTTGCTGCCAAAGCCATAACGAGCTCCCTGAGGAGCTCCCCAATGCCTGCTCACTACAAGAGCTGCAGAAACGAGGAAACAATTTAGAAATAAACACTTAAGTGCAAAGATATTTGCTTCAAAGCTTTTGATGTGGTCCAATTCAGGCAGAAAATATCACTGATTTAATTTGTTTCTTTCTCTTCACACAGCTCTTACCTTTAAAATTTATTTACTTATTAAGAGCACTGTTGTGTACTCCCAAAATTATGTGTTTTTTTCTGTTTAGGATCAAGACCTTGTCTGAACAAACAGACTGGACTTTAAAAGTTACGTGTTTTTTGTAACAACAGATGTCTGTGGGTGTGTAATTTGGAGTTTAAATGGTGTTGACACTGCACCCTGAAGTGCAGATTGACCCTATTAGGGATATTTGGGGGAATTTCAGCATGGCTAGTCCTGCTGAGCTGTTTAATTCTGTGTATAGCACAGACTTTGCTACTGGAGTTGCTGGTTTGAGTGTGGGTTGGGATGACTGAGCAGGGCTCACTTGCATTTTCATTGCACCTGATTAAGTGATAACCCCAAATATTATCACATTGCAGCAGCTGCAGAGAACCCCAGGAGACAGGAAGAGGATCTTGCAAAGAATGACTTGCAGAAAGAGAAGGAATTTTTTAGTACATTTGTAATGTCCCAAACCACTAGTCCCAGTTCAACCAGCTGTAAATACAACTGGCACTGGGAAAAAGTTCCCAGAGGGTAATCATTAAAAGTGTCCCCTGAAGTGATTCCCCTTCTAAAGTCTTGCTTCCTCCTTTCTTTTCTCCCAAATAATCCTTTTGTACCAAGATTGTAAATATTTCTGATTCTTTAACAGGGAGAACATGTATAGACAAGTTTCCTCTTCCCAAATATTTTGAGTATTTCAGGGATTAGGAAATCTAAAATAACTTTTCTCATCTTGCATGTGAATAGTTTGAGATGCAGAGAAATTTAAAATATGTTTGAATACCAATTCTTCCTGGAATAAGTGAAAATTTGGTGTTTAAATGCTTCTTATGGCTCTGGCCTGAAGTGACTTGCTGAGCTGTCAGAGAGAGACAAAAACAGAACCCAGATCTCTCAGTTTGTGTTTGTGTACAGCAAAAATGTACCCTTGAATAACTTGTGGAACTCAAGGCAGGTTTAGCTTATTAAAACCAGAGAGGACAAGGTTGGAATTATAAAACTGGATAGTAGATTCTTCAAAATTAATTTCCTGTCTGAGTCTCTCCTGTACATCTTTGCACTCATAACTTGCTGGCACAGACCAGAGGTTGTGGATATGTGCACCTTGTTAAGATACAAGGTTAATGATTCAACCTTTATTTTTCCAATTTGTCTCTGCTCTAGACAAAAGAAACTAGAACAAATGATGGAAGAAGAAGGCCTAAAAGATGAAGAGGTAATGAATATGGAGAAACTGTCTTAATGGTTAAATACAAGAATTTTCTTTTCTAAATGGAGATCTGGGATCTTTGCTGTGGTCCCTGTGGAACCCACCTGCAGAACTCTCACTGGGGTCTCTTAAATTCTAGAAAAGAATCAGGAGGTCGGCACATGCCCAAAAGGAGACCCAGTTCCTTCGCCTGAAGAGAACCAGGCTTGGACTGGAGGACTTTGAGTCTCTAAAAGTAATAGGCAGAGGAGCATTTGGAGAGGTGAGTCCAGAAAAAAGACTACATGTGTTTTTTTATTGGCTCTGGTGTTTGTTAAAGACTTGTTCCCTTTATACAAGCAAAGGGTAAGTGTAACAACCACAGATTGACTTTAGCTGGACAGTCAGGTGCAGCTGCTTTTTTACCTGATAAATGCTGGTTCAAGACATCCTGTGCTTTAGAGGAAACAGAATGATGTTGAAAAGGACCTGATGGACAGCTAAATACAGGTTTGCAGTGGCTTCTAAAGGTGAACTTCTGGTGCTGGACTTAGGGCGAGGTGGACAGGACTTCCTGCATTACTGTGCCCTGTGTAATGCTGCTTGTGTTTTATAATCTGAGACAATTTCATGAAATGTAAGCCAAGGGCTTCATACCCAACTTTGTCCACAGTTGTGCTGGATTTGATCCAATCTTTGTGTACCCCCAGGTGCGCCTGGTCCAGAAGAAGGACACGGGGCACGTTTACGCCATGAAAATCCTACGCAAAGCTGATATGCTTGAGAAGGAGCAGGTGAGGAACACCCCGAGCAGGAATTGTACCATGGATCACTCTGGGAGGTCACTGTGGTGTGTGCAGAGGAGGAATAGGCATCTGTGCTTTAGTAGCTAAAAATTCTGGGATTTTCTACCTCTTTTCTTATAGAAGAAATAAGTCAGAAAAATCTCTGAATTCACAAGGACTTCTTTTCTAGTGGGCTCTTTCAACACAAAGTCCTGTGCAAATGATTCAATGCAGACTTCAAGGCCAGTATTTTACTGCATTTCTGACTTACAGGCTCAGATATGAGAGATACAACTGCTGGAATTCAGACTCAGAGACATAAGGCAGCAGCATTTAACATTTTTAAGGCTTTCCTTTGCTCCTACTTCTGCATATATAATGATTTGAGACCGTCACATGTTCAGCACTGGGATGAAGCTCTTGTGTTTTCAAAAAGAGATCTAATTATTAAGTATATTTGTAAAAAATTGAGATTTTTGTATATAGGATTTATATAATATATAGGTTTACTAGGTGTATATATAATAGGTATAAAATATATGTATATAATCAACCACATGTTGATGTTCTGATAGTGTTTTTGCCATTGTGCAGAAGTTTGACTTTTGTCTTATCAATATTTGATGCTGTTCAGAACAATAATTGAATTGCCTGTGAAACAAATGCATTTAATAAAACTGATCCAATGCACTGTGTCTGTCCAGGTTGGCCACATCCGTGCAGAGAGGGACATCCTGGTGGAGGCAGACAGCTTGTGGGTGGTGAAGATGTTCTATAGTTTCCAGGACAAGCTAAACCTCTACCTGATCATGGAGTTCCTGCCTGGAGGTAACTCCCTGGCATGCAGGGGCTGCTCTCCTTTTGTTTGGGGATTGCTAATTCCTTCATTACAAATGCAGTCTGGGGCTAGAGTGCACGTGGGTGCCCTGCAGTGGTTTGTACTGTACATCTGGAGGGGAACAAGATTTCTGCTTTTTAGGGTACTGAGGTGTTTGGGCAGGCTTGAGGTTTCCTGTTTGGGTCTTTAAGCTGCAGGTATTTAAACTTGGCTTTAATATTCTTCATGTTCCTACCCTTGCTGTGCCCTGGCTGTCTATAGAGGCACGGCATATCCAGGTTTGTCTGAATGCAGCAGAAATAGCTTTTTTCTATACATGTCTTCAAACTTGGTGAGAGTGGAGCCCGTGTGTTAACCTCTGGGGGCTTTCCAGGTGACATGATGACACTGTTGATGAAGAAGGACACTCTGACAGAAGAGGAGACACAGTTCTACATTGCTGAGACCGTGCTCGCCATTGACTCCATCCATCAGCTGGGATTCATCCATCGGGACATAAAACCAGACAACCTCCTCCTGGATAGCAAGGTATGGGCTGGCCACTGGCTGGGGAGGAGCAAAGAGGCCTTGTGATTGTTCATATTGACCTGAAGGGGCGTTGACAGTTGTGGAGGAAGATGGTGCATCTTTATTTAGCCCTGTTCCTTCCAGGTTTTGAGGGCGTATCTGCCAAATTGCCGGGGAAAATCCCCAAAAGCCAGGAAAGACCCCAGCTCCACTCAGACCTTGAGCTCTTCTGACAGCTGTTTAAACTATTTTTGGCTATTTCAGACGCAGTTTAAAGCACGTGGTTTCAGTTCCTTCTTAGGCAAAGCTGTTTCCCTTTCCTCTCACATCTGTTACACTCCCACTTGCCAGCTCTGGTTGTACCAAATGTGAAGGACATGGCTGTTCCAGTGGCCAGGCTGAGAGTGGAGAATTTCCCTCAGGATCAGGGTGTACTCCTGAGGGCTGGTCAGGCTACCTGGTTATTGCAGGCACTTTGCAGAAAGCCTGATTGTTTCAGTGTTCTCCTATTGCTCACTCCAAGTTTGCCTAAAATCAAGATTTCTTAGAAAGTCTGCCAGCAGTAAATAATGACTTTCCTACTACCATGTAATGCATTGTTGGAATTACTGCAGAATCCCAGAAGGGTTTGGGTTGGAAGGGACCTTTAAACTCCTCCTGTTCCACCTTTCTGCTGTCCCAGGTTGCTCCAAGCCCCATCCAGCCTGGCCTTGGACACTTCCAGGGCTGGGGCAACCACAGCTTCTCCAAGCAGTGTGTCCAATTCAGAATGTTCACATCTAGACATGAATACATTTAGGACTTTGAAAAGGAGGTACAATATATAGATACACTTATAAAACTGCATGTAGTCAGTGTGGTCACGTTATGCACCAGGAGAGATTCAATCACTGAATTGAGGGTGGGTATTGTTGTGCCCAACAGTGACTCAGGACTCTTTGACTCCAGTATCAGAAGGATTAATATGATTTATTAAGATGACTCCATTGTTCAGAAGGCTTGGGCTATATATGCCCAGGTACAGAGCTTAGATGCTTTACTTTCTTCATGCTAGAAAATGCTTACAATTCAGTGATAACAATTCTCCACACCATTGGCTAAGAAAGAGAAAAAACCCACATCTCCCATATCAGGAGACAGGGCAGAAAAACACTACCTGTCCTTGAAAACACAGCTCAGAGCTATGTTTGTAGAATTCTGTGCTGAGAAAGTGAGCTTTCCCCTGGGAAGAAAACTTCTGCAGGCTTGCACCCAGGAAACTCATAAAATGTCCAGACACCAGGTGGTTTTTGTCTCTTGGGGCCAATACACAACCCAGGGACTGCAGCTGCCTCTGGAGATGTTTCCTTTCACCCTGAAGTGGTTGGGAACTTGCAGAGCAGAGGTTTCCTGAAGTAAATTGTCCCTGGGCTTCCTCTGTGGAGTAGCAATGGAAGTACTGATGGCTTCATTCCCTGTACTCATCCAGTGCTGGGTTTAAACAAGGAAGGCAAAGGACATTGAGGGGCTGGAGCGTGTCCAGGGAAGGGAATGGAGCTGGGGAAGGCTCTGGAGCACCAGGAGCAGCTGAGAGAGCTGAGTGGGCTCAGCCTGGAGAAAAGGAGGTTCAGAGGGGACCTTCTTGCTCTCCCTGACAGGAAGGTGCAGCCAGGTGGGGTCAGGCTCTTCTGCCATGTCCCAAGAATAAATACAAGAGGAACTGGCCTTAAGTTGTGTTGGGGAGGCTCAGATTACATATTAGATTTTTTTTTTCACTGCAGGAGTGGTCAGGCATTGGAATAAATTGCCCAGGGAGGTGGTGGCATCACAGTCTCTGAAGTGTTCAAGAGGCATCTGGATGTGGTACTAGGGGACATAATTTAGAGGTGTTGATGGTCGTGTTGGGTTCTCTTCCAACCTTGCTGATGCTGTGGTTTACTATGATAGTGTCTTATATTGGTTTTGGACATTTTTTATTTTATTTTATTTTTTTATTTCTTTCTAGGGCCACGTGAAACTCTCAGATTTTGGTCTGTGTACTGGACTGAAGAAAGCCCACAGGACAGAATTTTACAGGAACTTGAATCACAGTCTTCCCAGTGACTTCAGTAAGTTCTTTGGCTCCAAAGGGTATCTGGTTGGCTGCTCTTGGGTCCTGACACAACTCATTCCAGTGTGAGGGTGTGGCTGCAGTGGGGAGTCTAATAATCTACTTTACATCTTGAGGTGTATTTTCATCTTCTGTAAAATAAAAATAATTTCAGTTAAACCCATTTTAATTTCCACAAGTTTGTCTCTGAAACAGACTCTGCTGTAGCCTTTTCATGTGTAATAAAATGAGAACTGAGTGAGTTGGTAGTTGCTGGCTGGATCTCAAGTGTTATGAAATTAATAAACCAGCAGAGTCTGAGTATCCAGGATTATTCTCGAGGGGAAGAACTTGGATCATGGATCATTACATCAACCCTGAAGCATGGTTTGCTAATGAAAGGCTCAGTCAGATGTTGCCCATATTTCATAGGTTTGCAAGTTGCTGAGAGGTTTAGGTTTGGGGTATTGACACACATCTTAAATGAGATATTAATGTATTGATTTAAATTGGGTGACCAGTAGGATTCAGTCACAGCTATTGAATCTCCTTCAGCTTTCCAGAACATGAATTCCAAAAGGAAAGCAGAGACTTGGAAGAGGAATCGCCGGCAGTTGGTGAGTAGGTTCCACCTGCTTGGAAATGTTCCTGCTGAGGTGCTGCATCCAAAGGGAACATGGATTTACATGGAAGTTTTTAATGCAGCTGAGTTCTGGACAATCCTGAAAGGAAAAGATTCAGGCATTTTTTAGAAAGAAGAGGAATGAGTCCAGTTTGTCCTTCATCCATCTGCTGAACAGCTGGTGACATATGTGCTAGAGATAGCACTGCCATAATTATTTACATGGACATCTGAAGTCTCCCAGCCAAAACTATCATTGTTTGCCACTTCCAATCTCACAAAGGGCTGCTGACCCATTCCAAGGTGACCCATTCCAGGACAGTCATACCCTTCCCTGTTTTCCTGATGCTATTTTAAGACTCTTTCACATGAAGATGTTAATTTTGTCTTTACGTATCTTGGAAGAAAGGTTTTAAACACCTTTGCTAAAGGATCTCAGAGACAATCTGGTGTCTCCCTCAAAATAACCAGTGTTGTGTAAGTTCCCATGTCCATGTCAGGCAGTTTTCTCTACAGATGGATAACTGATGGTGTTTGTTCCAGGCTTTTTCTACGGTGGGAACTCCAGATTACATTGCTCCTGAGGTTTTCATGCAGACTGGATACAACAAGCTGTGTGACTGGTGGTCCCTGGGGGTCATCATGTACGAGATGTTGATTGGTAAGGAATGGCAGGGCAGGGCTGAAAGTGGAAATGGTGGAGCAGGACATCTGCTGTATTCATAGAATCCCAGACTGGTGTGGGTTGGAAGGAACCTTAAAGCCCATCCAGTTCCACCCCCTGCCATGGGAAGGGACACCTTCCACTATCCCATATTGCTCCAAGCCCCACTCAGCCTGCCCTTGGACACTTCCAAGGCTGAGGTAGCCACAGCTGCTCTGGGCAGCCTATTTCTGTGCTTGGGCTCAAGTTCTCAGAGCATCTACTCCTTGCCTGGTCTCTGAAGTGTGTTTTGACTTCAGGAATTAGTTTTGCTTGATCCAAGATTGTATTTTTGTTTCTTTTCAGGTTATCCACCATTCTGTTCTGAGACTCCTCAAGAGACATATAAGAAAGTGATGAACTGGAAGGAGACCCTGACATTTCCTCCAGAGGTTCCAGTCTCTGATAAAGCAAAGGATCTTATTTTAAGGTGCCAGCCCCATGGTTTGCCAGTTAATACAGCACTAATTTTCTTGTCTTGTCTCTGTATTCTGTGCCTCTCATGGCTTGTTTCAGATGGAAAAACCTTGATGCTACAAACTGTTACACACATGCATCAAACGCTGCACTCCCTTGTCAAATACTTTTGTCTCTCAGGCCATTTAGTGGTTCTCTGACTAAAGTGTGCTAAAAAGGAGCTCCCATGGAAGTGCTACTACTCTGGCAAAATGTTTCTGCTCCTTATTTTGCCTGCAAACTTCTCATGGAAGGAGACAAGTTCAATCCTTTTGACAGAGCTAACTTCTTGCAACAGCAGTGATTTTGCACTGAGGCATACAAATGTATCCCAGTGCTTGCTGACTCATTTGTACTTCAGTATCTATTCTCAGGACAGAAACATAAATGTCTGGCTTTTTAGGCTTTCTATGTTCTCCTGCTCTATTCTGGTCCTGAAATAGAAAGGTCACGTTTTCCTGTTGTGAAGGAATAGCACATCTTAACTGTGGCATTGGACATGACATTCCTGAACATTACTTTGTGTGTTGGTTCTGCTGTGCAAGTTCTTAGTCAGCTCCATTTATATGTTAAGAAAGTGCAGCAGTATCAGTTCAGAAAGCTGTTCCATTTCTGGATGGAATGCTTTCATTTTCATTCTCCCTTCATTTTCATTCTTCCTTCCATCCCAGATTTTGCTGTGAATGGGAGCACAGAATTGGTGCATCTGGTGTGGAGGAAATAAAGAGTAACCCATTCTTTGAAGGGGTTGATTGGGAGCACATCAGGTAAGATGCTTTGCAGAAAAGCAACTGCTCTTCTCTAGGGACTGCTCAGGCCAGCCCTGGTCTGCAGGAGGGAGCAGCTGACTGGCATTTACCATATCCAGCTGTGGGTGAGAGCATTTTGTTCTCTATCTGAAGCTTGCTGAGGTTTAGGTACCTTCAGTCTTGATTCTGTTAAGAAATGGAAGGTGGCTGAATCCTGCTTTGTCTGCCTTTGAAATCTCAAGGCTTCATCTGCTCTTCTTGGCAGAGAGAGACCTGCTGCGATTTCAATAGAAATTAAAAGCATTGATGATACCTCAAACTTTGATGAATTTCCAGAATCTGATATCCTTAAACCAACAGGTAAGTGATTGTTTGATTCTCTGTGTAAACCTTCCTCTTCTCCTGTAGAATAATCCTTCCTGTTAGTCAGATCTTACTAGATGCTGATTTTTATTTTTTTTTTATCATGACCAAATAGCTTGGAAGCGTTGTGGTGCAAGGGATGCAAGCTGGAATTTGGGTTCCAGGAGATGCAGGCTTGTAAATGAATTGGGAGTTGCCTGAGAAAGGGCAGCTCTCAGAGGCAGCAGAGCTTCCAGAAAGTTCCAATCTCAGCAGGGCCTGAGAGCCCAATGCTGCAGGTTCCCCTCGGTGCTGATTCCTGCTGGCACCTGGAGTAGGGGTAGGGAAGGGTGGGACTGAAGGGGATGTTCTGGTGTGAATCTGAAGGATCATGCATAGTCACACACTTGCTCCATGAGTTTAAAAACAGAATCCCAGACTGGTCTGGGTTGGAAAGGACCTTAAAGCTCATCCCATTCCACCCCCTGCCATGGGCAGGGACAACTTCCACTATCCCAGGTTGCTCCAAGCCTGTCCAACCTGGCCTGGAACACTTCCAGGGACTGGGGCATCCACCACCTCTCTGGGCACCCTGTGCCAGTGCTTCACAGCTCACATTGTAAAAAATTTCTTCTTTCTATGTGGTTTGAATCTACCCTCTTCTAGCTTAAAATGCTTGTGCCACGTCTCGTGTCCCAGAAGTTCTTCTCTGGGGTTGAAGCACGAAGCTGTATCCTGTGTTTAGGATATTTTTTTATTTTAGAAACATTCCTCCAGTGTTTTGCATGAAAATGAACTCTGCAGTTCCAAAGGATAATTCTATTTCTTCTGTCTTCCCAGTGGCAACAAGCAACCACCCAGAGACTGACTACAAGAACAAGGACTGGGTTTTTATCAATTACACCTACAAGCGTTTTGAGGGCCTGACTGCCCGAGGAGCAATTCCATCCTACATGAAAGGAGGGAAATAACACAGCTTTACCTGGGACTTCTGAGCCGTGGAATTCTGTTGCTGTACCTTGGGTTTATACCCATAAAAGAACTTGTTTTTTATTTTAAAGAAAACGTGAGGGCTGTCAACTCTTGGAGAAGACTTCAGGACTCTGTTTTGTTACACACCTGGTTGTGTTTAAGGATTTCTTTTTTCCTGCGCCATTGAAAAATTCCACGTTTGCATCATCTCTGTTGCCAGCACCTTTTGCTGCTTCAGGAGCAAGAGTGTTTTTTATATTCTTTGCCAGACTGTCCAGTCCATTGGGAGATGAGAGCAAACTTTCCCTTTGGCATTGCAAAGCATTGGATTCTACAGGACTGCATCCAGTTCTGTATTAAGTGACAAACTCACTCTGCCAATTCTGCCAGCACTGTTGGCCCAGTAGTTGAGGATTCCAGGACAGAGGAAACAAAGCAATAATTGAAGTTTGAGACAGACAACTCTCCAGGAAACTGTCTACTAGGAGGACACAACTTGGATTGCCTTAACCTTACTTCGTTGTGCTGTTTTTATAATGCTCCTTGAAAGCCTCTTCAATAGCATTTCTCAGCTCTGTTGCTGTGGCCCCCAGTTCTAGTGCACTTTACTTTTGGTACTAAGTGACCCTCAAGCCATTTAATATTTTTTCTAAATTAAAGAATTTTGCAACACTTTTTCTTTCCTAAATAGAGGAGAAATGGGCCATTTCCTCCACCGAGCACCGAGTTTTTGGTTACTGTATGTCAGGATGGATCCATAAACAATGCAGATAAACTACAGCTGGTCACATAAGTGGGTCTGGAATTAGAGCAGAGGGAGGGAAATCCAGGAACCTGATCCTTGGTGGGCAAGTTGTGCACAGTTGGGCCAGCCCTGAGGCTCCCCAGGCTGGCCGCTGCTGTTTCGTAGCCACCTCTGAGCTTTGCTGCATCTTCAGTGGTTTGAAGGCCAAAACCCATCTTCTGTGGCCTTTTTGCTGTTGGTTTTGAGCAGAACAGCATCAGAATGTTACTGATGGAGGCCTGCCTGGTGGTCCCTCACAGAGCTGCTCTTGCTGTCCTGGCTGTACCATCTGTACCAGGAGTGGTGCCTCATGGGGTCACTTTTGGGGCACTGGAACCCACCGTGTTCACTGGTTGATTGCTGCCTATTCTAATTTATAAAAGTACATTCAGTTCTGATCAGGGTCCCTCCAGGAGTGCCCCAAAGTGCCTTGCCTTGCCTAAGCCTCTCTCAGAACATGACAGCATTTTGGGAGGGAGGATTCTGCCTCAGCTCAGCTTTTCCTAATTCCTTTTTCTAACCACAAGCTCCACTTTGTGCCCATTTGTAGTTAACTCTGCACTTCCAGGGGCAGGTGGCATTAACCCTCAGGCCTGCATGGTTCCAGTCTGGAATTTACTATCAGATATTAAAAATACAATTCAGTGAGTTTTCTAAAAGTGTGTCTCAATTCAAATTGTCTTGGATTCCTGCAAACTTCTCTTGGTGCTGAACACTAACTCTGGATTACAGACAAGACAAAGCTCCAGTGATATATCACAGGAAAAAAAAAAAGCTTCCAGGTCTGTTGAGTCCTGACTTTCTTGATTAGAAAATGAAACAAAATGGATTTGTAGTGGAACTTTTTTTTTATCTAGGTGCTTTTAGGGAATGTTTACCTAGATGTCTCTTGACTCGAGTGCCATCCCAAAGGACTGGTGAGGGACTGCCAGTACTGTACAGAACTCGTCAGGGTCCTCCCCTCACCACCCCTGTGCTTTTTGTACATCTGCGAGTTTATGACTTGCCATAAGCAGTTCAGACAGCAGTTGGATCCTACCAAGCTGAAATGCAAAACTAGCCTTAATTAGAAGTCCCAGGATCTCTGTAGTCAGAAGGGCTCTCAGATGAATAAGGGCTAATGGAAGGAATGACTTACAGGATCAGGCTTTCATCAACTCGTCCCTAGATCACATTCTGCTCCCTTTTGACTTTGCATGAAGCACTGATACCAACTTCTCAAACTGTTCCATCCTTATCCTGCAGTTTCTTCTACCCATTTGAAAATGTTGCCTTATAAACCATTGGAATTAATGTAAGACCTTTTTTCTTTTCAATTCCTAACAGCTTAGTTACTGCCTTAAAAACAAAAATCAAAATCCTTTGAAGCTGCTGTGGATTAGGAACAAATGATTTTGAGATAATAGCTGCATTCTTAGCCCTTTACTGAAAGGGACCAGCATTTTTATTTATAAATACCAAAGATGAAGAAGCTAAACAATTTTAAGTTGTGATAAGTTGCTGTGAAAAACCAACTCTCTAGTACTGTGTATTGTGCATTTTTAGTGCTATGTTTGAAGTGGGACCCCTCAGGTGTGTCACTGGAGTCCAAGGTGAAGTTTTCAAAGGCATGTGGAGCAGTTGGGTACCTCATTCCTGTTGTCTTCCAGCAAGAGTTGGACATTTTTGAATCCAGTCCTGTTGGACACACCTTTGCAGCAGGTTCTGTATCCCAGGTGCATTGTAAGCCTGCATCCTGTTCCAGATTTTTACCAACATTAGGGAAAAAAGTGTCTCCTACAGTATTTCCTTCCCAGGATCCATACTTCACTGCTAACAGTAAGGATTTTGTATGCCTGTTACATCTCCTATGGTAGCCAAACATTTTTACTTTTTTTTTGTGTTTTGAGGTTCTTAGTATCTTTTACCTCTTTTTTTTTTTTTTTTTAAGCTGTAGTTGCTGGATTTATAGAAGTAATTCCAATCTGAATTTCCAATGGATCTGAACACCTTATGCTGCCAGTTCATCTCTGTATCATGCCTAGCACAAAGCTGCACTAAGTGTTTCTTACCACTGTGCCCTGACTCTGCCTTAACCTGAGTTGGAAAAGTGTTCTGTAAATATTTAAAAGCTGTTACAAAATTGCACTGTACAATTTGGCAGGTGTAGTCAACTTTTTATGGATCGATCTCATTGTGTAAATAAAATCCTCTTAGTAAACACACTCTTGTTGGTATGTTTTGTTTTACAAACAGGAATCAGAGAATCCTGGAAGGGTTTGGGTTGGAAGGGACTTCAAAGCTCATCCATTCCCATCCCATGCCATGGGCAGGGACACCTTCCACTGTCCCAGGCTACTTCAAGCCCCATCCAGCCTGGCCTTGGGCACTCTCAGGGATCCAGGGGCAGCCACAGCTGCTCTGGGCACCCTGTGCCAGGGCCTGCCCACCCTCACAGGGAACAATTCCTAATTCCCAAAATCCCATCCATCCCTGCCCTCTGGCAGTGGGAAGCCATTGCCCTTGTCCAGGTCCTGATGAAGAATCCTTCTCCACTTTTCTTGTAGCCCCTTCAGATCCTGGAAGGTGCTGTGAGGGCTCCACACAAATCCTACCTTGTTTGAACTGTTAGTGCCCTTCCCAAACTTCATCAAGAGAAGCCTGAAGTACATCCGAGGCTGAAGATGGAAATCAAAACCAGACTTGCTCCAAAGCTGTTTTCTTCTGAAGACAAGTAGGTAGAAGTGGAGACCACTTTTCACAGCACTGACCAAAAATACTGGGGCTTGTTAGAGATGCTGCAGTTTGGGGGTCAAGGAGTTTTGTCAGTGCTCCTTTAGAACATCACTGCAATGAGGTGTAGGGATGAAGTGAACTTTGACGTCCTCCCAGCACAAATGGTGGGAACAGTTCCCTGCCAAACCAGGCTCTGATGCCAAACTCCTCCTAAGACTTTGGAATCACAACCCACACTTAATGAAGCAAGGAAACAAAACCTTGTAGCTCTCTATGCCCTGCCTGTTCTTCTATTCCACATTTAAAACAATTTTTAAAGGAGCCAAACAAGTCACATATAATTTATACTTTAATACATAAAAGAAACCATATATCTCAGGTTCATACACAGCACAGGAGCACTTCAGTACATCTAGAGTAAGACAAAAGTTGACCCTGTACTTGAAGTAGGTGACTGTGAGAGGAGAAAAAGCAAACACTTTAAAAATTTGATTCAATGTTCCAGTAGAACTCACTCTACAAACGAAATTTAAAATCCAGAATGAATAATTACTTGGGAAAGCCAATAAATTCCAGTGGGTAAGTGGTAAAAACTGCATGGAAATCATGGGAGCTGGATAATGTGCATCCCATGCTGAAGGTCCAGTTGATTGCACAGGAACCACAAACTCTTGCAGGCATTGTCATTCTGTAACTCCCAAGAGGGCCTGGTGCAGTTTAATGAACTGCCTGAATCCTTCCAGAGGCCGAGCTGACCCTGGGCTCAGGGACACACTGGGTGGGATTTGGTTTGGCTGCATATGGTACTTGAGCTATCAGATCCCAAAAGGTGCTGTTGAGGGTCAATTCTCAGCACCTGATGCCTTGACACAGTCCTGAGGAGGAGCTCTGAACAACACCCACACTTCAGTCCTTAGAGCAGAACGTGTGGAACCTCAAATTCCAGCTCAGCTGGACAATACCAACACTCATTTACTTAAACCTGACACTGCTGGGGAAATAAATACACAGTGGGAAGCACAATCACAGAGCCTGGGGGCCATCACTGCCAGGCACTCAGGGCCTAGGGACAAGTTCCACCACTGCTGGGCTCACCAGTGCTTCTGTTTGTCCTGAGGAACAGCTCAGCACCAAGGCAAGGAGTGGGGCTGCTCTGGCCCCTGGTGGAGGTTCGTGGTCCATGTGTCTTCCTTTCTCTGCCACATAAACAGCAATTCATCTGGAGCAATAATGGAGTGTCTGCACATCACCCCAGCTCTGTGCAGGCACCAAAGGACACCTCTACTGACCCCATGACACACAGGGAAGAGTTTTCAAAAGTAGTCAAGAGGAATTTGGGCATCTGAACACCTGGGACACTTAGGAGGTCCTGAAATATTCCCATAGGCACTTCTTTTTAGAAGAAATCTATTTGCTGCACTTGGGAAAGAAGCTAAGAAGGGAAACACTGAGAGAATGGAACTTATATCCATACTAATGGAAACTAACATGTTCCTTGGCAGAGATTTTTTACTTGCAACTAAAGATTTCTGCTTGATCTTGTCATGTTACTTGCACTGAAAACCACAAACACCTTGGCAGCAACCAGCAGCAAACTTCACCGCTCAATTCACCATGCACTTGGCAGTCAGAAGGAGAACAACACAAACTTGCTTGATATTGCAGCCCTGCCAAAAAGGATTAAACTTTCTAGGGCCAGACTGATACCTACACCTCAGTTTTGCCAAGTCTGACCAGGTAACTCAACACTCACACAATCCAGGTTTCAACACCTTTGCCAGAGCAGCACTGACCTGCCCAGCTTTGTGAGGAGCTCTGTCCCTCTCTTCTTGAATGGTTTCAGCTTTTCTTTGCACCAGCAGCATGTTTTAAAACTCTGGTCTGGGTACACAGAGCCTTTACACAGCCATCAGAAGGGATGGCTTTGTGAGGCAGCCAGTTCTGGGTGCCCTCAGCTCTGCTGGGGCAGTGCAGAACTCACTGTGTGCTCATCAGGGGATAAGCCAGTTCCTACAGGGAACTCCCACAGGAAATCCCTACACGTAACTCCCACAAGGAACTCAGTGCTGCAGGAGCAGGACCACCTGCAGTGCTGCAGGACTGGAGTGAGGCTGCTATCCACCTGAGCTAAACCAGGCTGCAGTGTGCCTGTTCTTACAGACACAGTTTGTTGGCCCTGAACCCAAATTCCCAGAGCCTTACATAGATCAGGATAATACACTCACAGCAGCAAAGGAGAGTTCTCCCCAGGTATGTGCATTTTTCTCTGCTGAGGGCTGGTTTACTATTGGTATTTCTTACCTGCCTGATAGAAAAATGTTCCAGTCAGTTCCAAATTGGGAGGTAAGTAGCTGGCTTTTTAAAGCTGCAGCAGCAGCTCCTTGGAGAGTCTACAGCAATTCTGACTAAGGTTACTGAGACTAAGGATTTTACTCAGGTAGTAAATTGGGAGGTCCTCCACTGGCTTTGTCTTAGCAGGGGGATGGAGAAAACAACTCAAAGTCTTCAGTATGCAGAGTCACCTTTAGAAAGCTTCTTACATCTATATGGCTATTAATAGATTTTTTTTAATTGGTAAAATATCAGCTACAGTCTATTTTGGGTTTTCTTTCAGCATGATCTACTAATTTTACTGAACTTAACAGAAAACATCCCTAAAACCAATGATTCCATCTCACAGAGAAGTACAGATGGGGAATTCCTGTGAACAGGCACATGCTTCCTATGGAACTGGTTCCTCCTTCCCCAGGGCAGCAGTACACCACACCTGATCCAAAGCCAGGTGGCAGTGCAAACAGATTCCTCCATGCTCAGGGTTTTGCTGTCACACTGTGCTACATTTCTGCTGGTTGATATAGAGTATCATCTGTCCTGCTTTGATGTTGACTCCTCTGTAACTCACAAAAACAAAGCTGTGCCTCATGGTAAAGGAAAGCTTTGTCTTGACAGACCCAGAATTTCCTCTCTGATGTTACACAAGACGTTTCTACACACTTGTGCTCTTCTTTCAGAAGTTCAGATACAATATTCAGCACCCACAATCCGGAAGCCTTTGTAGTAGAAACAACAGGTCATTTCTTTTTGTCTGAGGAGACGTTGCTTTTGATTGCACAATTAAGACTATGGAGCGTGGCTCTTTGTTAACATGCTTGAAATATGACAACGTAGTAAGAGCATGAACGAGGATAAAGCACCTTGCAGGAGTCTGTGTCCATCACCTGGGATGAAACTACAGCAAGGGGTTCCCACATCCAGCAGGATTCTCCACCCTGAGCCACACTAATCTGGTAGATCGTTAACAACCATTTGGGAGAAGGGGGCGTTCAGCCTGTCCAGTTCATCCACTTGTGGGGGGTGATGCATTATAACCTCGTGGTCCTCTGAAACATCATCCCCCACCGTGACCAGGTTTGTTAAGGATTTGCTCCGAACACACTGGAAATCCACGTGGCGGCTCTTGCCCTCCTCCTTCTCCCAGGACATCTGGATGAACGGCCGCTGCACGTAGTTGTAGATCACCTCAGAGCGGCCACCAGGCCTCCTCTTCACCTTCTCCTTGCAGGTGGGATACCCTGGAAACACAGACAGACACTCAGCTCCACTGCACCTCTCTGACTCACAAAGGCAAAACAGGATTCCAGCACATTCAGGTAGGGGTCAGAGTGGGACACACACACAACTCAGTAGACAAATGCTCAGATTGCAGACAAATGCTCAAAGTCCACATTAAGCATTACTGCCTTGCAAAAGACTCTTCTCTTTTCCCCTGAAAAGGAGTCCTGGAAGGCTGGACAACCTTCAAGAAGGAAAACTTAAAGCTCCAGGAGCAGGTCATCCCCATGTGCCAAAAGATGAGCCAATGAGGATGAGAAGGAAAAAGGGCCAGATAAATCAGGAGGACTATGAGGATGTTGTGAGGTTATGTGGGGAGAAAATGAATGGTCAAGGGTGAACATGAACCCAGGTGGGCAAAAAGGCCATGGGCACCTGGGCTGTACCAGCCATGTCTGTCCAGCAGGCCCAGGGCAGTGATTGTCCTCCTGTGCTGGGCACTGCTGAGGCACCTTGAGTATTGTGTTCAATTTTGGGCCCCTCACAAGAACACAGACACTGAGGGGCTGGAGCATGTCCAGGGAAGGGAATGGAGCTGGGGAAGGGGCTGGAACACCAGGAGCAGCTGAGGGAGCTGGGAGGGCTCAGCCTGGAGAAAAGGAGGCTCAGGGGGGACCTTGTGGCTCTGCACACCTCCCTGACAGGAGAGGACAGCCAGAGGGGTCAGGCTCTGGTCCCAGGGAACAGGGACAGGACAAGAAGAAACAGCCTCTTCTTGTGCTGGATGGGTTTAGATTGGGTATCAGGGAAAATTTCTTCACCAGGGTTGTCCAGCCCTGGCACAGGCTGTCCAGGGCAGTGGTGGAGTCACCATCCCTGGAGGGATTTAAAAAACATGTGGACGTGGCACTTGGGGATGTGGTGGGCTTAGCAGCCTTTGGTTAATAGTTGGACTCAATCATCTCAGAGGGCTTTTCCAACCTAAATAATTCCATGATTCTCTGCAAGAGGGTGCAGCACTGTGTGTAGTCAGCCTGCAGGTGCTGCACAGCACCAATCATTCTGTGAGCAAACATAGCTACTATAAAAATAAGTCTTCCAGGACAGAGCCCAGCATTCTCTAAGCTCCCCAAGGGAATGCTTGGATCAGCAGGTGGAAGCATTTGACTCCTGTTTCCTGTTTACTCATTCTTAAGGAGACAACTCCTTCTCATACATGTTATGTACCTTTTACTTTCCTTTAACTTTTAAACCCCCTGGCCAATTTCAGTAGAAAATTGGTCAATTCAGTGGAACACGGTAGAGGTAAAGGAAAAACATGCTGAGTTTTAACTGGTTTCATAAAGATAACTGTAAACCACAGAGTAAACAAGGAAATGCCTGGAGTCCAGAAGAAATGAGGCTTTGCTGACTCTGGAGTCACCTGGTTATGCATTTCCCTTGCTGAAGCAGCACTTTACCTTCGATGCCAATGCGAATGTTCTTCAGGCCCCGTTCCTTTAACACAGCTTTTGCCACGTCCCGGTTCTCAATGTACTTGAAGAATCTGTACAGCTTGGAACTGTAAAGGACTAGAGAAATAAAAGGGATTATTAGAATCAACAAAGAGGAACCTTCTCCCTGCTTCTGACATGCCCTGCTGTGCCAAAAGCCAGGTGTAGATTCCAAGAATTACTTCAGGTGTCTGTTTTCCTCACTGGGATTAACTGCTCTTCCTTTTGGGAGGGCAGAGATGCACATCACAGTCTTGATAGACTGGGTGGTGATGGGAGTGTAAAGCAAAGAATATTCCCTCACTAAGGAGCCTGGAAAAGGCTGAGGGGGAGGCAGAAACAGAAGGAAAAGTGCAGAGAGTGCTGGGATCAGTTCTAACTAGTCAGGCATCCTGCCTCCAGCAGCACCAGCTCATACAGAGCACACAAATCAGGGCTCCATGTGCCAGCGTCTCCTCCTGGAGGAAGCCAGTTGGGAGTGTGATCTTTCCTTATGGCTGGCTGTGTGTGGAACAGAGTGCAGAGCCCTTACTTTGTGAATACTCCTCTCCCATGGGAGGTGGATGATCCTCATCCCAGTCCACGGTGTCCTCATCGGTCAGCACGANATGAACGGCCGCTGCACGTAGTTGTAGATCACCTCAGAGCGGCCACCAGGCCTCCTCTTCACCTTCTCCTTGCAGGTGGGATACCCTGGAAACACAGACAGACACTCAGCTCCACTGCACCTCTCTGACTCACAAAGGCAAAACAGGATTCCAGCACATTCAGGTAGGGGTCAGAGTGGGACACACACACAACTCAGTAGACAAATGCTCAGATTGCAGACAAATGCTCAAAGTCCACATTAAGCATTACTGCCTTGCAAAAGACTCTTCTCTTTTCCCCTGAAAAGGAGTCCTGGAAGGCTGGACAACCTTCAAGAAGGAAAACTTAAAGCTCCAGGAGCAGGTCATCCCCATGTGCCAAAAGATGAGCCAATGAGGATGAGAAGGAAAAAGGGCCAGATAAATCAGGAGGACTATGAGGATGTTGTGAGGTTATGTGGGGAGAAAATGAATGGTCAAGGGTGAACATGAACCCAGGTGGGCAAAAAGGCCATGGGCACCTGGGCTGTACCAGCCATGTCTGTCCAGCAGGCCCAGGGCAGTGATTGTCCTCCTGTGCTGGGCACTGCTGAGGCACCTTGAGTATTGTGTTCAATTTTGGGCCCCTCACAAGAACACAGACACTGAGGGGCTGGAGCGTGTCCAGGGAAGGGAATGGAGCTGGGGAAGGGGCTGGAACACCAGGAGCAGCTGAGGGAGCTGGGAGGGCTCAGCCTGGAGAAAAGGAGGCTCAGGGGGGACCTTGTGGCTCTGCACACCTCCCTGACAGGAGAGGACAGCCAGAGGGGTCAGGCTCTGGTCCCAGGGAACAGGGACAGGACAAGAAGAAACAGCCTCTTCTTGTGCTGGATGGGTTTAGATTGGGTATCAGGGAAAATTTCTTCACCAGGGTTGTCCAGCCCTGGCACAGGCTGTCCAGGGCAGTGGTGGAGTCACCATCCCTGGAGGGATTTAAAAAACATGTGGATGTGGCACTTGGGGATGTGGTGGGCTTAGCAGCCTTTGGTTAATAGTTGGACTCAAACATCTCAGAGGGTTTTTCCAACCTAAATAATTCCATGATTCTCTGCAAGAGGGTGCAGCGCTGTGTGTAGTCAGCCTGCAGGTGCTGCACAGCACCAATCATTCTGTGAGCAAACATAGCTACTATAAAAATAAGTCTTCCAGGACAGAGCCCAGCATTCTCTAAGCTCCCCAAGGGAATGCTTGGATCAGCAGGTGGAAGCATTTGACTCCTGTTTCCTGTTTACTCATTCTTAAGGAGACAACTCCTTCTTGTACATGTTATGTACCTTTTACTTTCCTTTAACTTTTAAACCCCCTGGCCAATTTCAGTAGAAAATTGGTCAATTCAGTGGAACACGGTAGAGGTAAAGGAAAAACATGCTGAGTTTTAACTGGTTTCATAAAGATAACTGTAAACCACAGAGTAAACAAGGAAATGCCTGGAGTCCAGAAGAAATGAGGCTTTGCTGACTCTGGAGTCACCTGGTTATGCATTTCCCTTGCTGAAGCAGCACTTTACCTTCGATGCCAATGCGAATGTTCTTCAGGCCCCGTTCCTTTAACACAGCTTTTGCCACGTCCCGGTTCTCAATGTACTTGAAGAATCTGTACAGCTTGGAACTGTAAAGGACTAGAGAAATAAAAGGGATTATTAGAATCAACAAAGAGGAACCTTCTCCCTGCTTCTGACATGCCCTGCTGTGCCAAAAGCCAGGTGTAGATTCCAAGAATTACTTCAGGTGTCTGTTTTCCTCACTGGGATTAACTGCTCTTCCTTTTGGGAGGGCAGAGATGCACATCACAGTCTTGATAGACTGGGTGGTGATGGGAGTGTAAAGCAAAGAATATTCCCTCACTAAGGAGCCTGGAAAAGGCTGAGGGGGAGGCAGAAACAGAAGGAAAAATGCAGAGAGTGCTGGGATCAGTTCTAACTAGTCAGGCATCCTGCCTCCAGCAGCACCAGCTCATACAGAGCACACAAATCAGGGCTCCATGTGCCAGCGTCTCCTCCTGGAGGAAGCCAGTTGGGAGTGTGATCTTTCCTTATGGCTGGCTGTGTGTGGAACAGAGTGCAGAGCCCTTACTTTGTGAATACTCCTCTCCCATGGGAGGTGGATGATCCTCATCCCAGTCCACGGTGTCCTCATCGGTCAGCACGACGATGTGACACTCCCGCTCCCCCTTCCTGGCGCTGTCCACCATGATGGGCAGGATCAGCTCCTCCAGGTAGCTGTCAAACTGCTTGTGAGCCCCATCATTGGAGAGCTCGTGTAACAGAGCACCTGAGGAGACACAGAGCACAGGAGCTTTGCTACAGCATGGAAATATTTCAGCTCTGCACTTCCCAGATCCATCCAAGCACACAGTCAGAATTCTTCAGACAAAATGCTCAACATATGTTCAGACACATCGACAGCCTCCAGATCCAGAACTGGCAAAGTCAGAAGTGCAGACTGCATTTCAAATGGGATGCAAATTGCACTGCAGAACCATTCCATTCCCACTAAAAACCCACTAAGCTCCATCAATACAGTGAAACAGTAACAGACTGAATAATTAATTCATTATGATACTTGAATTTCCAGCAACAACCTCTGCCCTTGAAAGTACATTTTGCTGCCTTCTCTGTGATCACTCACCAGAGAACAGGGCAGGAAATTCCACCCACAGCCTGTGTTATGATACCACACACCCCATTTCGGTAAAGCGCCTTTCACAGACTTGCCTGTGTTAAAAGTACTTCTCTTTGCCAGCATGCCCACCAAAAAGCTGCTCCCAATCAAATGTCTTCATGATCAGGAATTCTACTACTCTCTGGATTTGGTATCCTTGGTTCCTGCTCTGCCCATCAGCCTTTACCTTGAATTATTCATAACTCTCCGGTACATTTTGGATAGGGGTTATAATCCTGCTTTTAGCCTTCATTTTGTTGGCAGTAACAGCCAGCTCTGCTCAGCCTCTGTTACAAAAAGAGACTAAAACATTTATAATTTGGTTTTGGAGCTAAGTGCCTGTGTTCTGAAGGATTCGGTCACTTCACTTTGGATTGAAGCAGCCAAAAGGAAGCTGCTTAAATGCAACTTGAGCCTCAGTGAAATCCACATGTTCATGCTTAAACTAAAGCACAAAATTAAGAACTGCCCTAAATCAGGATCAGAGTGCTCAATGCCCCACAGAAAATCTCCTAAGAGCTGATTTCTCTCCATACTTACTTAAATCTTGACATTTGACTGTGTTGAAATCAAAATTTATGCAGAGGTAATCACATGTGTCTCGAAGGTCTGGGATGGAAATCCCATCAGGGCAGTTAATGATTCCCGTTTTGTAATAATCCTGTGAATAAAAGGACAGTTATTGGAGAGAAAAATTATAAACATCTTAGACTATACTTACTAATTAGTTATTTATTTTGTTTATTAATATTGGAGAGATACTGAAACTATTTATAGCTCTGTGTGCAGTAACACAGCCCTGCTTGTCCAAGAATCTACATCTTTTTGCAGATCCTTTAGGGTCTGATAAATGATGAGCTCCAGTTAAAACTTTTCCATGGCACAGGGTTTCATAACATTTCATATGCAATATATATTTATATGCAACCACAAGGTCAGGATACAGCTCAGGAATTACAACAGCAGGACACAGAAAAGTTAAAAGGCAACACAAATAAGTATCTGAAATGTGGACTTATACCAAAGCCTGCTATATTTTTTTCTTTAGAAATCACAATGCAAAACATAAAATCAGAACATCCCAGGGAGTGCAGCTGCCTGGAGATGGCTCAGCTGTGCACATGTGACAAACAGATTGTTTCTTTCTCTTCTCCCCACCTGCAGAGCTGCCCTTACCAGCACGGTGCGGAACATGGCTGAGCTGATCCCTTCTGCAATCTCATACTCGCCCTTCTCATTTGGCCGGGTGAAATTGTATTCTCTGCCTGGCCCAAACATTCTGAAAGAGGTCAAGAACTTTGTAAGTGCACGAGAACATCGAAATGCATTTATTCTGAGACAAACAGGTGTATTGGGGTTAAAAAATTCTTTCCTGTGAGGGTGAGGAGGGTCTGGCAGAGGCTGCTCAGAGACTATGTGGCTGCCCCAGCCCTGGAAGTGTCCAAGGCCAGGCTGGATGGGGCTTGGAGTAACCTGGGATAGAGGAAGGTGTCCCTGACCATGGCAGGGGGTGAAATGAACTGAGCTTTAAGGTCCCTTGCAGCTGAGGCCATTCCATGATTCTGTGATGAAGCCCAGCAGTGACACAGACATACTTTTTAGAGGTTTAAGCAACTTAAACCTCTACTCCAATCTCTTCCTTATTAAATAGGGACAAGAGCTGGCTAAGGGAGGCCTCTGTTGCTATGGCTACTGCACTCTAAGGAACAGGCCAAAGGAACAGATCATTCAGTCCTGGGGCAGAAAATCCCCTGGCAATAAAGCCTTTGCACTGACCTACACCAGATAACTCCACATGGCTTTAGATGTCTTGTTTTACACAGTAACCCCTGCAAGGGTCAGTGACCCAACAGAACCCTTTGGTCAGAGAGGGGGGAAGTGCTGGCAACACAGCACACAAGGATTTCTTGGTACAGCAACAGGCTCCAACCTCTCAGTAGGAGCTGAGTAACTTCTCTTTCAGGAGAGTATCTAGAGGTGGCAGCAGGAGGGGATGGAGCATTATCATATTCCCCATTCAGGAGGAAGGTTATCAGCTGGGGACAGATGCATACAGCTGACAGACCAGGCAAACACTTGGGAAGAAGGAAAAGGAGACCACCTTTGGCTAAAAGGGTGCATTTTTGATGGACACGGACCAAAGGAAGACTTATCTAGAGAACTACCAACTCTCCATCTGGGCCTCACTCATAGCCAGATTCTGCCTGAGGTGATCACATGTACAGATGAGATCACAAAACAAACATTACATGCTTATTCCATTTAAAAAATGTTTAGACTGTCTTGAGGTACCTTGAAAGTAACAGCAGTGACCCACCTTCCCAGCATGGTGTCAGGGTGGGCAGTGAAGATCTGGGGATTCACTGCAAAGCGGGTGCCATCCACCACCAGGGTCACTTTCTCTGGAGCCACTGTCTGGGAACTGCTGCTTGAAGACAATGCACAGCATCCATGGCGTTCCTGGGTATTAAAATATTCCAGCTGTCTCTTGTTTCCATCTGGGATATGGCAGTTGTGAGGTTCTTCAGAAGCAGACAGCATGCTACAGATCTGGGGACTTACTGGGCAAGTGCTATGTCGGCATTCAGAATCCAAACCTGAGGGACACAAACAAACATTGCAAGGGGAGGAGAGAATTTATTGAAAAACATCATTTTGTAGTAACACTTCCTACTGAAATGAGCAAAGTGAGTTATGCAATAATTAAGGATGCCATAACTGTCAGGGTGATATTATATGACATAAAGCTAGGCTGTTATTGAACTGAACCACCAGCTGGATGCTTTGGTGAGCCATGGTGCTTAATGTTCCTTGTCAAAAGCAAGATGGATTCAGGTGCAAAGGGCAGGAGCACAGGAATTAAACAAGGCCAGCAATACAGACCCAGCCTGCTGGCAGGACTCCCACAGGAGGCTGAGCAGCAGCACACACCTCAGCAGAGTGGTGTGAGGCAGCAGTGCCCAGTGCCAGGCCATGGTGGGCACACAGGACTGCCCAAATGCCTGCAGTGAATCTGTTCAGGGCCAGCTCCAGGCTGGCCAGGGCCACTGGCCCTGCACACTCCTGTGGGATGGTCCTGCCAAGATGCTGAACTCTGCTGTGAACTTCTGACCTTTAGAGCAGCCTGGCACAGGCAGGGCACATACTCCCCAGTGCAAACTGCCCTGTGATACTGGAACATTTTCCAAAACATTACACCCCTTAAAGTCCAAAAAATAATCTCCCTTAAATATTAAAGGTTGAGGGCATTATCCTTACCCTCAGTCCTGGGAACTGCAGGGCTGTGACCTCCTAACCCCACAGAACTTTCTTCTGACTCATGGGCTGCTACAGTTCTGTTTTCCACAGGACAACTGGACTCCAGATTTCTTAAGCAGTCTGTGCCCCCAGCACAGTTCCCATTCATGCTGGGCCTCCGTGCTGTGAGGAGTTGGTGGCGTTTCCTAAGAGAAGAGCTGGAGAGAGAAGCCAAGTTGTTAGTTTTGGAAGAAACTCCCAAGCAATGAAGTTCAAATCTCTGTATCTGGTACCACAAACAAGGTCCCTCAGGCTCAAAAGGCACTTCTTCAAGTATTTAACCACGTTTCAGAGGCTTATGGTGCTACTTATGCCCCTACCCTCACCTGGGAAGAGGGGAGAAAAAGATTTTAAAGTAATCAGGGGTCTATTAAATCCACAGATCTTCACTTTTTAAAAGCTAAGTCTAAAGCCACTGATGTATTTAGATCATATGTGTGTTCCTGCAAATACCTTCCAGACCTCTACAGCCCTTTATAAATGTTTATATTCTTGACTCCCAGTCCTGGCTAAATGAGCTCTATAACATGGTTACAGCCTGAAATACAACATTTTCCCAGTTAACAGCTCAGGCATTGCCTCTTAACCTCTCTGAGGTGTGACCAGGAGGTTCACTGCTCCCAGTCATTGCTTGGTTTTAGCTCTTTTTCTTCTGGATTCATGCTGTGCTGTCCCACAGTGCTCCCCCCAGTATTTAACCCACTACAGTCCCACAACAAACACTTGGAGGGTGCAGAACAGCCATGGCTGGAGCAGCCCCACTCACAGTGCTTTAACCACTGCCACTCACATCTGGAATGCCCTTCCAGCATATGCAGAGACACAGCTTCTTTTTTTTTCCAACTAAAATTCCTTCCTCCTTCTGTCTTTAAGACCCACTTCACTCCTTTGTATCTCCTAAGAGATCAGATCTCTTTGCTGTCTCTTTCCCTCATTCTCCCTGGCATTTGCTTTGCTCTGGACAAGAATCAGCTCCCCTTTCTTGGCTTCAAGTGTTTTCCTTTCACTCTCTCAAACATAAAACACCAATTTCCTCATTAATGAATTTTTCCAATTTCCCCCCTGCAGAGCAATTGTCCTGTGTCTTTCCCCTGGCTGAATGAAGACTGCAGAGCTTGTGGGTGCCATCTCTGACGCCTGGCAGAACACTGCTATGGCAGAGACAAAGCAGATAAAACACAGCACCAATAAAACAGCAAAATGCCAAGTCAGTCCTGGCCAGCACCTGCTGAGGGTGAAGCCTTAATGAGCACTTCAGTGGTGGGGTTCAAGCCCAGCAGTCTGAATTAAGCATTTTATTTTTAATGAGAATTTAAAAAAGGAGTAACAATTAATTCCTTTTGTTCTGTAAACTCAATTCTAAATTGCCAGCATTATTATATCTGTACATTTTTAGAAAACCTGCTGCTTACACATCATGTGATGGTCATCCAAAGGGAGATTTTTGGCAACAACAAAACCATTTATTTTTTTAAAGGCTCTGGCTGGCAGCAGTGACACAAGGAGCCCCAAGGGTTATCTCAGTCCCAGCAAGCTGAACAGCACCCAGAGCACTGCCTTCCCCTCTGCTCTCACCAAAACACCCAGTGTGGGAAAACTCCCTCTCCCCACACCTTCCAGGCTGCTTTCCTGTCCTGGCTGCTGGACCCTGGGGAAACCCCTCAGTCCCACCAGAACCCCTGTGAATGCTGCCTTGTACCTGGGAGCAGACTCATGGAACATCTTGAGCTGGAGGAGAACATCAGTATAAGAGTTCCACCTCCCTGCTGCTCGCTGGACCACCCACAACTAAACTGTGTGACCAAGCATCCTCCAGGGAGAATCATGGAATATCCTGAGCTGGAAGGGACCCACAGGGATCATCAAATCCAGCTCCTGGCCCTGCACAGACAGCCCAACAATTCCACCCTGTCCCAGGAACTCTGGCAGCTTTGGGGCCATGCCCATTCCCTGGGGAGCCTGGTCACTGTCCCAGCACCCTCTGGGGGAAGAAGAACCTTTCTGAACATCTGAAGTGGGATGGACGTGGTCACACATGATCAGATCTTTTACCTGAGCAAAGATAACACAAAGTGTGTGTGAACAACCTGAACAATCCTCTGCCCTCTTCTCTTGTGTGCCAGAGCAGCAAAGGGTGGCAGAATGTCCAGCAGTGCTGGGCACTGGGACACAGGGGTGTGGAGGGAAATGTAAATATGAAAACCCACATACTCTAAAACACCCTGGAGGGGAAAAAAGCCCACCCCCACCCCTCCCAAAAACTTTTAAATCAATTCCAGAATTGACAATGTCCAGTGGAACAAAAAGTCAACTACTCCTG
This sequence comes from Dicaeum eximium, assembly GCA_013396995.1. NCBI lineage: Eukaryota > Metazoa > Chordata > Aves > Passeriformes > Dicaeidae > Dicaeum > Dicaeum eximium. The sequence goes on from VWZP01009166.1 coordinate 131,319, forward strand.
TTTCATAGCACTGCAATTACTGCGAGGAAATGGAATTTTTCAAGACTGCAAATGTTAAAGTATTTATACAACTAATGATGTGATTTCAAACACATTCACTCAATTATTACATTGTATGCTTTGACCCTGAGATTAGCTCTGTTGGCTGGAGCACCATGCTGATAACACCAAGGTTGTACATGCAATCCCTGCATGGGCCATTCACTGAAGGGCTGGACTCAATGATCCTTGTGGGGCCCCTTCAACTCAGAACATTCTGCTATCTGTAATCTGAACCAAAATGCTTTAAAATTTGGTAACTGCACTGAAAGCCAAAACCTATTTTGTAAAATGCAGTTTAATTTACTTAGGGAAAAGTATTTTGAGATGGGGAAAAGAATACCCTTGTTGAGCAGATATATAATCATTACCCTAAGGGAAAGCCCTTAAGGGGAGTCATTCTTGAGACTTGTTGGCTATCAGGAGGAACCCCAGAATGCTCTGGGTTGGAGGAACCTTGAAACATCTCAAGGGACACCTCCCACTAGCCCAGGTTGCTCAGAGGAAGAGACACCACACTGGGTTGTGGCTCAGGAACACTTTTACCCCCTGCATTAACTTTCCTAAATTGAAACAGTATCCCTAACAAAGCTGATGCTGCCACACTCATCAGGGAACAGAATTTGCTCTGTGAGCTGACAAGAACTCCATTAAGAAAACAAGATAAGCATAAAATTTACTTCTTGGGCCTCTTTCTTCCAGGAGTGCTGAATTGCTGCAGCTCTGCCAACAACCTCCCCTTGTGGGGCCTGAACAGTCTCTTGATTATTTAATGCATTACTTAGCAGAGAGGAGAAATCAGGCAGGAAATCAGATCAATAAGTAGAGTATATGAAGGCAAAGAGCAGCTTTATTCAGGGACACAGACTCCATAACTTCCCTAGAGCTCTGCCTTACAAGCCCCATTTAAGTGATGTCAAATAGCACAAAACACCAACAGACTGAATTTCACAGTAACCAAACTGGGTTGGGTGAATGTTGAAATCCTTGTTCATCACCTCAAGCTCTGAATTAAATGCAGAGAGCCTGTCCACCCTTCAGCAGAGTCCTTAACTACAGCTGCTCAGAAATTATTTACAGGACTATCACCAGTTATGCAGGGACTACAACACAACTTTCCCTTGTCATTCCCCTGCTGCTGCTGCTTAATCTGCTAAGCAGGATTGTCAGGGAAAAAGTGCCCCAGCTGTTTAACACCTTTCTCCTCCTTCTTTTCTGTTTTCTTCAACGAAGTTGAGCACCAGCAAAACCTGCTAAAAACAGCTGCTCTTTGCAATGTGGTGGCTCTCCCAAGCAGAAGATCTGCCTTTCCTCTTTCCTGGAAGTGGAACATCCAGTCCTGCTGATGATCTGACCCAGCTCAGGCTGATGGCATTTCCCTGTCTCCTGGCATGCCAAAATCCTGCACATCGTGTGTCAGCAGAATTGAGGGAAATGAGAAAAGATTTTTGGCACATCTGGCTGGTACAATAAATCCCCAAACTGGTCATTTAATGTGACAAATATATTGCAAACACACCCGGAACCCAGTGGGGAAACAAGTACATAAAGACTTCAAGGCCAAACTCCTGCCTGACCAGCTTAGAAATGTCCTGGTTCCCTTTCATGCCCAGGATCAAGGAAAACTACCCGTGGTGAGAATGAATGCCTATAAATAATAATTAGCACCATACAGCTTCAAAGCTTTTTACAAATATTAACTGCTCATTGCTCCTAAGAGCCCTGGGAAGCACTGCAGGGAGGCGTTTTATGAGAGAAAAGAGGGACACAGAGGCAGATCCTCAGGCTCAGAGCAGCAGGCTCACTGCCTGCTCAGGTGTTACTGACTCAGAGCACGTTCACTACTCAGCTCCCTGGCCCTGCACCAGCAGTTCCCCTGTGCTAGCAGGACAAACACTCCCAGGTTACCACCCTCCTTAGAGGGTTCCTTCCACCCACGTTTCCACCCTCTGGGAAGTGTAAATTGGCTGGTACCACAAAATGGTTGAGGAGCAGTGAACAGGCACCCTGATGTCTTTCCTCACTTCTCTGTGGCTTGTTTGTGTGCTCAGATCCTGAAGGATCAGGTAAGGACCAGCCCACAGAGGAGCTGAAGCTGGATTGTGTGAACTGAGCACTCAGAGCAGCAAAAAACCCCTGTCAATTCAGGACTAAAGATCAGAGAAAGAGCTCCTCCAGCCACAGAAAGGCTGGGGTTTTAATTTTTTAAAAGGGAATCAGTATCAGAATCAAAAATCAAGATTCCCATCTGGCTCTGGCCATACATGTGGGCCCCTCCTTCCTCTGGAACACAACAATGTCAAGAATGAGCTGTGCAACTGCACAAACATCTCTGTTCTCCAGACCCTGTGCTGGTGGTCCCACTGAAATAATCTCTATTTGAACTTGTCTAGAACCTTGTCTTTTGTTAAGGGAAAAACATGGAAGTCATATTTAAATTGTTTAAAAATCACATAATGAAAGCATTTTAATTTTGCAATGCACCCTTGGTACAAACAATTCATGCTGCAAATGCTTTGCAGAGATAAAGAGGCTGATCCCTGTTCTTTGCAATCCTTAAGGAAGTGTTCTGGAATGTAAAGAGGCTGTGACATCTTCAGCACGTTATCCTTCCCCACCCTAAGGAATCTAAAGCACATCCCACATCCCAAGGCATTTCCCAATGCATACATCTCTCACCCCATTACTGGAAGAGCTGAATGGCTTCACTTGCACAGAGCACCATGAACAAGGTGATGTGTGCCATGAAAAGAAACTCAAATACTGCAATGTGGCCAACAGAGAAAAGCCATTTAGATACAGCACATTTATTAAGCAAGAGAAAACAAAAGCATCAGTACAAACGTGCTGGTTTCTACTCTTTATTTATTGTATTACATAAATACCATGTTTTTTTATGAAGATATGCTCATTGGAATTTTTAAAAGAGACATTATAGAGTATTTTAGGTATGAAGAACTTCACAGAAACTTCAAAGAAAAATCATGAAAAGCCTAGCTGCCAAAATCCATTGAGGAGTAAAGCCCTTGCTATAAGGCCTGACAGCTTATACAGGGTCTCACTGTCATCTGGCATGGCAAGAGAGAAGGTGTAAGAGAGTAAAAACAGTAGAAATGAGTGCCTTTACTTCACCATTTGGTTTGCAAACGCTGAGGAAGGACCAGCAGTGAGTGAATCAGCTGGTGAACAATCCTCCCCTCTTCCTAAACCACAGCCTAACCACCACGACAGAAATAAAACTCCAAACAACTAATTTTTAAGGTGACAACACTCCTTTAAGTCTACAAAAACATTCCCATGTACAATTATTCTCAGAAATATGAGCAAGCAGGAAACACGCGTACGCAGGGTGTGCCTGACCTAATTCCACAGTCCTACACTGAGAACAAGATGGATTTCTAATGGAACTGCACGTCTTTCCACAGTGGCTAAAGCCTGGCTTTAATTTGTGTCCTGGTTTAACCCCAGATGGCAACTGAGCCCCAAACAGCCATGTGCTCACTGCTCTCTGGTGGGATGGGGAGAGTAACTCGTGGGTTGAGATCCAGACATTTTAACAGGTAAAGGAAAAGAGAAAGTTGTGTGAAGACCTCACAGCACCTTCCAGGATCTGAAGGGGCTCCAAAGAAGCCAGAGAGGGACTGCTCATAATGAACTGGAGTGACAGGAAAAAGGGGAATGGCTTCCCACTGCCAGAGGGCAGGGATGGATGGGATATTGGGAAGGAACTGTTCCCTGGGAGGGTGGGCAGGCCCTGGCACAGGGCCCAGAGCAGCTGTGGCTGCCCCTGGATCCCTGGCAGTGCCCAAGGCCAGGCTGGATGGGGCTTGGAGCAGCCTGGGACAGTGGAAGGTGTCACTGCCCATGGCAGGGGGTGGAATATGATGAATTTTAAGGTTCCTTCTAACCCAAGCCAGTCTGGCATTCTGTGACTCTATAAAAGCTGTGCATGCAAGTAAAGCAAAAAAGGAATTACTTCCCCACCTTCCATGGGCAGGAAGGTGTTCAGCCATGCCCAGGAGAGCAGGGCTCCTTCACCTGGGAAGAAAAACACCATCACTCCTAACATCCTCCCCTGTTCCTTCTTCCCCAGGCTCTATATGCTGAGCACGATGCTGTAAGGAGTGGGATATCCATCCCTGGGTCAGCTGGCCTGGCTGCATCCCCCAGCTCCTGTGCACCCACTGGTGGGTGGGGAGCCCTGCTCAGCAATAACTATAACACCCCTGTGTTATCAGCCTCTTTTTTCCAGCAAAAAATCCACACCACAGCCCCTTATAAGCTACTAGGAAGAAAACTAACTTTATATCAGGCAAAACCACCATCAATTCCTAAAAAGTCTATTTAGAATATGCCAAAAGTTTCTCTAAACATAAAAGCAGAGAAACAAATTAGCAATGATTGACTATCTACTTTGGAGAGAAAAAGGGCAATCTCATGGGTTTAAGATAAATAAGGAGAAGTGTTTCCTGTACCTAAGGATTAGGGGAATCACTGTGAGGTATAAACCACAGCAGGGAATGTGGCACAGAGATAATGGATCTCCCCTGGGCTGGGTAACATTGGCTAAGTAAAAAAGCAGCCATCAAACTTGATATGAAAAATTATAATATTGGCAAGTAGGTAGCAATCCAACTTCTAACTTTTATAATAACTATTTGTGGCTGATCAGATGAAGACTTTAACAGAGAAAGAGAAAAACCAAATGATTCTCCCTGTCAGCTCAGTTCACCTGCAATAAAAACTTCCCAGTCACAGGGAGGCATTCCAGAGTGACAGGAACTCATCCAGGAGAAAGAAAGGCAAAAAGTGAAATGTTCTACTCTGTGAAAAAATTACACCAGACCTGATGGCTCATTCTGTAACTACGAAGGATCTCAAAGCCCCCCTGTACCATTGTCAGGGACACCTTCCACTGTCCCAGGGTGCTCCAAGCCCTGCCCAGCCTGGCCTTGGGCACTGCCAGGGATCCAGGGGCAGGCACAGCTGCTCTGGGCACCCTGTGCCAGGGCCTGCCCACCCTCCCAGGGAACAATTCCTGCCCAATATCCCATCCATCCCTGCCCTCTGGCAGTGGGAAGCCATTTCCCTTTTTCCTGTCACTTCAGGCTCCTGTCCCAAGCCCCTCTCCAGCTCTCTTAGAGTCCTTTTATGCACTGGAAGGGGGCCTAAGGTCTCCACACAACCTTCTCCTGCTCAGGCTGGACATCCCCAGCTCTCCCAGCCTGGCTCCTCAGGCCTCTCCCAACCAGGGAATTCAGCATTTCCAGGCTGAGCCCCAAGCACCGCCCTGTGTACCAACAGAGATGCTCAGGGCAAGGTGAGACTTGGCAGGTGTGGGGTTGCTGCTCCTGGCATCTGTAGATATACCTGGAGCACTGAAGAACAACATGGAAGTGCAGTCACCTGGACTGCACTGGAGAGAAAAACATATAACTGCAGCCTCCACGTGCCTTTCACAAACCTCCTACTGATCCTCATTTCATTTTCCCAACACAAACACAAGCAGACAATAAAAGCTGATTTATAGGTTGAACCAGCACAGGCACATGACAAAAAGCTTTTCCCTTGTTATGAAATAACTGTCAATATAGAGAAGATTCATTTTCCATCTGGCTTCAAATGGTAGATGGAAAATAATGTCCAGCAGGCCTGATGCAATGCAGGACAGCCTGAAAATGTTGGCAAGAGACAGCAAGGAGGCTGATGAAATGCTGGATTGTTTCTTCCATTCTGTGCATAGTGCTGCCCTGTTAACAAAGTTTACTGACTTACTCATTTACTTGAGGCTCAACAAAAATCCACTGTTTCTACAAATGCAATTCAAAACTACAGTTGGCAACATGGGTTTAAGGATTTAACATTGCACCTGCACACCTTGATTTAAGACCTGGGGGTCACCAGGTCCTTCTGTCACCATCCACGCTCAGTTTATGCATTGAACTGACCCCTCATCAGTGCCCCACACTCGAAGCAGCTTTTCTTTTGCCAATCTACAATCACCAAGACTGATACCTGCAGAAAAATAATGGATATTTATTAACTTGATGTTGCCTATTATAGACTTCCCAAAATAGGAAGGTCACACTGTGGCAGCCTCATCGACAGAACAGATGAAATGCATCCAGCAATGTTGCACCAGGGGAGCAAAATTCCTCACCACAACAAGTTCCTGCTTTTTTTATCACCCCCCACCCCCTTGAGGCCCAAGGTATTCATGTCAGAGAGCAAACACAAGCAAACTGTAAAGAGTTCTTTCCTCACAATACTGGAATAAGGACAATCACCTGAAAAATTATATTTGATCCTCATAAAGAGCTTCTTACCACTATGGCAATGGCAGCTTTGCCAGTGCTATCTGATTAAATTCAGCACTTTTAATAAAGCTGGCCATGCCCATATAGAATACACACCTCCTTCCTTGGCAGAAGGTTGGAGTGTGCAGATCTGCTCAGGGAAAAGGGAAAAAAACTGTGGCAAAAGATGAGCTGTTGCAAACATAAGCAGGATATTTTTGCCTAGAGACAGGAAAAACAAATGTTCCTTGCTAAAATAAACAATATTGAGCTAAATCAAGTTTTAAGGCAGGTGACACCTGTGAGTTACACTTTCTCTTCACCTGTGTTAAGTTAAGCTACAAATACTTAGGTGAAAGCCTGCAACAGGAGTAAGTGCTGCAGACAGAGTTTGGCTGTGTTCTCTGTTCTACCATTTGCTGCAAAAGTACTTACAGAGATTTCACAAAATCCCACACACTTCAGCAAAGCATAAATGCAAGAGCTACTTTATCCCTTTGTATTTAAAAAAGCTTTTATTTCTCAACTTTTGTTCTTAGGCAGTTAAATCAAACTTGGTTCTGAATTCCCACGATTTCAATTCCTGCATTTACATTGTGAGAAGTCCAGTTTTTCAATTATAAACTGCACCAAACAGCATAAGGACAAGACTATTTCTGAGGGAGTTCTAACAGAATCTGATCCAGCCGCAATCACCAGTTCTGAGCAGAACTGATCACGCACATTTCCTGGTGTAACTCCGGAGCAAACCCTCTGCCAAGCACCCCTCACTTACTGCCGGCTCATCCGTGCTCGGTGCTCCCTGCACGACTCCGGAATCCTTCAGGAGCAGAGGGAAGCACCAGGGCACAGCAAACTCCGGAGTTTAAACTCCTGGAGCAGCACTGGTCACTCCCCCAAAGCCCGGGCGGATGATTCATGTAAATATTTCAGGTTAAAAGTCCCCCAGCTGATTCATGGAAAGTTTGAATTTCATCTGTGCCGTAACAGCTTTAAGTCTCTTTTCAGTAAAAGCCTCCCGAATCTCCCTCCAGATTCCTCATTCGGGCAGATTTTGCAGAACTGTGTGGTAGAAAAGGCTCCATTTTATTAAACCCTTGATGCCATTTGGTAAAACACCCTCCTGCCACACATCCCTTAGGCAGGCAGAGAGGAATCAGCCACCAGAATTTTTGGTTATGTACCTAAGTATATGCACATGGATTCCCAAGCCCAGGAGCCCTAGGACTTGGACCCAAACAAATTTACAGTAAGCGAGGATGAAATGAGTTACTTTGACACATCACTTTCCCTGTGTGCTCTGGTGCCATGGCCAAGGCAGTACATGTCTCTGTCACCTGGAAATGTCATCCCCTGTCAGCTCAAACATTAAATCCATCGATTCTAGTTCTTACTGCTTTCCCCCAAGATACAGCTGGATTGCTCAGAGACTGCTCCAAACACCATTTCACAAAACAACAGAATTAAATGTATCACATATCATCAACAATACATAATTTTTAATGCAAAGACAGTCTAAACAGGCAGTACACTATTTTCCTCCTGACTTATGCCAGTGATAAAGCACATGTGTCCTGGCAAGTCTGAATAAAAGATGCCTTTAGAGAGCTCTTAATTAAAAACAAACCAAGCAATACAACATAGCAAAAAAAAATTCCAAGTCACTAATTTACTAACTTTTGTATGCAAAAACTTGTCATTACTTTTGGGTGGGGGGCAAGATTTTATTTCTTTAATGCCCAATTCTGTCATCTGTCTAGATACAGGTGCAATAAAGCACCTGTGCCCTGGTAAAGAGGCTAGGGGAATGTAAACAGCAAAAACCTCTAATCACCAAGAGGTTTTGTCACACACCACATGAGGCTAGTGGCCATCAGCAGGAGAAAGAATATATTTATATATTTATAGATATAATTCACACAGTATGTATAATTTATAAATTAGCTTTTATAATTACCCCATTTGTTTTCAGCACAGCTACTGTCCACTGTGGATCTCTCAAGATGAGCACTGGTGTATAACCAGTATATTCTGAACTACACCAGTTTTAATTAACTTAAGCAAAAATTAAAAATTCAGCAGAAACAATATCCTAAACAAAATTTCTCTCATCATTTACAGAGCTTTTGGTTGACTACAAAACGTTATCTGACGTTTCACCCACAACAAAAAGCACCTACTTGTTGTGACTCTTATTTTAGAAAGGCTGCGAGCAGCCCAGAACTCCGCCTTCCTTCTCTGGCAGGGATCCCAACAAGTAACTGCTCACTCATTCCCAGCTCATCTGCTACAACTCCGCCCTACAAATCCAACTGCCATTCATTTCTAACCAATTACACGGCAGCAGCTCGGAAAACTAACAATAGGTGGCACGTTTTTGAAAGTTGGATGCAGTCATAGGAGCTTTCAAAATAATAACAATGAAAAAACTCAAACCAAACGCAAGGAGGCTGCAATGGCATGCAATTAAATTTGTAAGGAAACATTGCCACGTTGAGAAAGAGGTTCGGACTCTTTCAGTTTGTGTCCAGTGTGGAAGAGCAGAACCTGGCAAAAGTCAGGTGTCCTCAGGCAGCCCTGGGAACCTTGTCCCAGGTCTGGGATGGTTCAGGCTGGCATGGGGTCCCTGCCAGGGCACTACCTGCCATCCCCAGGGAATGCTGCCCAACCTCACCACAACAGGTGCTGGAAGCCTGTTGGGATAAAGGCACAGCCGAATTTTCCTGCGGAAGGACAGAGATGCTCCTTTGAGCTGAGGCACAAAGAGAACATTATCAGTGTTGTCCTTAAAAAGAACAGAGTTCTCCGAATCAGACACATGGTTTAATTCTCATTAAGATACAGACAATAAGGAAAAGCAAAACAAACATAAGGCTCCTTTCACGGTGCAGCTGCATTAGTAACTGCAAATAATACTGAGTAATCCAAAACCAAAATAAACACAGGGGTTTTATTTAGCACAATTACAGCTCTTTGGAAAACACCTCCTGATTTATTTTGAGGAAGGCAAGAGCAGGGGTTACAATTTCATCTAGGTGAGGCCAACCATTAGCACTGTGGCAATTCATGTCAGCAGAGAACCTGATACCTTATTTTCAAGAACTGAAAAACAGTTCATGATTTCAAACCAGCCAAGGTTTACAAGGGGACATTGGCAAGACACCTCTTGCTTTGTTTACATGCCTGGATAAATATTTTACATGTCAAGCATAGTTATAACACTTTCTAAGAATATTCCATTACATTCTTTCTTCTATGACGAATAATTCTTCCACAAAAATATTTGGCTAGTGCTGTGTTACAGCAAAATTAGCCAGGAACTGGAGCCATATTTTGAGGGAGCAAAAAAGGGAAAATACCACAAAAAAAAAAAAAAAAAAAAAAAAAAAAAAAAAAAAAAAAAAAGGGAAATTGAAAAAGCAGAGAAGATGCCTATTTCAACACACATAATGAGGTGTTTGTGCTGATGGTAGGTGTCCATTTGGGTACTGGATAAGGTCACTCTTGAAAAGGGAAAGTTCTAAAATTGAAGTGTATTCCAGAACAGGCCTCTCTGGCTTGTTTTTACCCTGACAAGCAAGAACCCAGAATATTCTAGCCAAAACTGTAGCTGGTTTTGTGTCTATCTCAAAGATAACATGAAAAAGAAATTCCAGGACTTTTTCAAAGTTACTTATTTCAAGAAAATAGTCTTCAAAGCCTGTCCTTGTGAGGAATAGTCATTCTTCCACTGAATAATCAAGAGAATCTCAAATTAATTAGCATCTTCCAGCCATAGAGCTTATGTGTGATTTGAATAAATCCTTAAGAAGAAGATAGGTTTTCCTGCAGAGCCTGCTAATTAAAGGGTCTAAAAATGTCCCAAAAGCATCTCTCTCTAACCTGAGGATGTCAACTCAGTCCTGACCAGAGGTGACCACACTGTGACATTTTAGAGTTCTTAACACGGCCTGCACAAAGTGAGGTGGCTCTTGTGAGTCTGGCTGAAGACACAAGACATCAATCACCTCTTACTGCTAAACCTGTGCTCAAGAAATGCTCATGCTAGACCTGGAGCACCTCTCCCATAAGCAGAAGTCCCAGCAGGGGAACGTGTCCTCCAGCCCCGTGTGCCAGACACGGCCTGGGCAGCACGAGGGGCAGGAATGCTCCTTGTCAGGGCTCCAGCTGCTCCAGAAGTAAAGCCTTTACAGCTCATGGCTCTCAGCCTGGTTCACAGGAGGTTCTGAGTTGTTATTTTTACTTCAGCTGTGACAGCCTTCTAATTAAAGATAGCACTAAATGTCTGCAGCACACAGGGTGAGAGGCTGGAAAACACTCTATTTTCTGCACTAAGAATTATTTCATCTCTTAGAAATGTAATCATTCTACTCTCCAAGTGGTGAAGTGGCATTTCCCATAGCTGTTCATAACACCTTTAAAATGCCCTTGGAATGACTTAACAGCACAAAGTCAAGACACACAGAAGTGCCATACCATATTAAACAACTTTCTGAAAACAACTGATTTTCAAAACCAACTTTAAAAAGAGAGGCCCACGATCTTGGCAAATAACATTTTGTAAGAGAGGCATTTGACAGACAGGACACCATTTAAATATAGCACAGCACTAATGCACAAAGCTCCCCACAGCTTTGTAACTATCAATAAACAAACCCAGTTTCCCCCTTGCTCAGCCAGCATGAGGTGACAAATCATTAGACTGGTTTCACTTCAGTATCTTGTGTAGAGCATCCTCAGCTGACCTCCTCTAACCCAGCTGTTTGTCACTCCTTGGGCCTGACAGCAAAACTGCATGTGAACACAGCTCTTTGCATTAAATACACTCATTCTGGTCTTTCTGAGAGCCACCTTGTTCAGCCTTGCAAGGGGACTTGCACCTCCAGAACACTGGGAGCAGTGACAGAGCTGTCACAGCGCCCTGCCCACCCCACCCAGCAGGTCTTACCACGGCCTCACCCCGAGCCTGAGCTGGGACAGGGGCACAGCCCCATTACTGGATGTGAAACAGGAGAGAATGCTGGGAATGAGAAAGCTCCTCTCCCACGCACCCAAGAAATGCTCATGATCAATATTGTTCTCCATTAGTGCAGCATCTGAATCGATGGTTTCGACTGCACCCAAAGGGAGCTTGAAATTGCTGGGCAGCACAGCTGAGTCCAGAGACCAGAGCATTTAGAGTAAAAGCTAAAACCAGCCTGTCCCAAGTGACTTGAACATTAGCTAATTTACACATGCTTAGGATTATGGTCTTTGAGTGCTTTACATTAAAGCTGAACCACTTCTCAAATATACCCAAATCACCTGATTTGATCACAGGACTGAATAATCTTAGGATTTTTCATATTTGTAACTTGGTCAGCCTGAAAGGAAAAATTAGATCCTACAGAAGAAGGACAGGTTGTGCTTATATATGAAACTCCATGGATTTAAGAAATACAATTTTAACAGCAAATCCAAACCTGAGATCTTAATAATGTCTATTCCTTTTCTATTCCTTAGTTGGATTCCTTTCCCAACACAGGCAGTAAAGGGGCTGCTGATATCAGCCCCTGATATCTGACCAAGGGCTTCTCAGCAAGCATTAGACTACAGGGAAGTCTGCAAGTGCCTGCTGGAACATTTCTGTCAATGGATTAGAGAACTCATTCATAACCACCAACTGCCACAGCAGATAACATTCCAGACAGACGGAAGCTTTTCTGTGGGTAGAGATTATGCAAGACCATGATTTTTAATCCACTTGCCCAGAGGAAGAAGAAATGAGCTCACTTTCACGGAGGTTAAAGCTTCCTTATTCTGTTTTTCTCTGTTGTTTGTCCCAGTCATGTTGAACTGAGCACATGAACTGAGTGACTTAAAAAATCCACCACGCTCATCTCCAGTCCATCCAGAAACTCTGCTGCTGCTGCCATGAGTTTCTCTCTTCCTGCCTTTTCCATACTCACATCTTTTGTGGACCTCTCATTACAATTTATCTGAGTTACCAGAATAACCTCAGAACTGCAGTCATTCAGTTATAAAACAGGCACCACTTAGATAATGCAAATGGTTATTAAACTGAGCATATATAGCTCAAACTGGGGCAGATGCTTAATCCTGACAGTTTACAGGACACCCAGTGGCATCACATGGGCTCACAGATTCATTTCAGGGAACGTGACCAGCTGCTGTCCTAGCACAGCGAGCCACGGGACTGGGCTCCAGGGGACTCAGCTGTGCTTTCTAGTCCAGGAGTTACATTTATTGAAAACCCCTCTTTTATTAAACATGGCCTTGTTATTTACATCTTCCTCACCTGTTTTGGAAAGCTACTTAGCAAAACTTTGCATACAAACCACGTGGCAGCAGCAATCATTAACGTTACACACCACTTCCCACTGCTGTCACAAGGGTCAGTTCTCCTGTTTTTATGGCTGCTAAGCTCTACTTCCTTCCCAAAACTTCCTGATTCAAGGGACTAAACTCTGACACCCAACACAGGTCAGGGACATAGCACTGTTTTATGGGAGCTGGTTGGGAAATGCATTCATTTCCCAGTTCTTGGAACACACACGCTGTTGCCACTGAAAGCAGGACTGACTAATACATTCTAATCTAGACTATTTGTCCACAAATTGCAGAGGCAGACCTGACACAGAGCTGTACTCTCATTTCTCTATCTTTAGTCCATTTCCATCACCTCTTTTTTATTGCTTCTTTTGGCTATTTCTGTATTGAATCTCAGGCAGCTTTTTATTCTCGCAGTAAAAAGCTGAGTAATTCCCAGTCACTCTGACAGTGGGATACATGTGACTGTTACATTTTATAGTTCACAAGGGCATTTCTATATTTGTCTATATAGCAATCCATGGATTATCACAATTTTTAATAGCTGCACATAACATATTTGAGATTGTTCTGAGGGCAACAAGAAAAAAAATCGCAAATTGCAGAAGAAATTACTGAATGTTAAGCTTCAGCAACTACAGCCCATGTTCAATGCTGCTTCCAAGACTAACAGACATCAAATTTCCTTCTTGATTTCAGACCTATGCTTATGGACCAGCTGCCCCTCAAAAGTCCTTAGTACTCTTTTGTGCTCCACAAAGGGGATCCAAAGCCCACAGGGGCCAGTCTGAAGCCTCTGCTGAGGCTGAAGGACACATTTGACTGCAAATTAGAACTGGAGCAAGACACAGGAGGAGAAATGGTTGTGAAAACTGATGGAATAACACAGGGAAGGCAGGTTCCAGGACTTCAGCTACTTTAGTACCTGTAATTATTGCCCTGTAACACTCCCAAAAGATCCTCTTCCCACTACCTGGATTACAAGTCCCAGCTTCTCTGCACTGTCATGGCTCACAACAGAGAGGCTGTTCAGTGAACAATTCACATGGCAAGGCCATCCAAAAGCCAGAGACCCAAAATTGTACCAACCTTGGCAAAGATGGTCCAGCAGTGCTACCCGACTGTCATGTTGGAATCGGAGAGGACATCGGGATCAGAAACCTGAAATCAGAGTGGCTTTCATCAGCAGCCTGGCCAGGTCTCCCCAAAAACCAGATACTGCAATCACACTGTTTCTACAAAAATGTTAATGGCACCAAATTGGTACTTCCTAAACTTTACATCAGCTCTAGTTATGCTATTTATGAATAAAGTGAAGAAAAAAATGCTGATGGCTCCCCATTCTTTTACATATTCCCCCACAGAAAAGGTGTTTATTGTGCTGCTTGTCTGGATGTGGATTAAATTAGCCAGCAATGCACTGATCCTCTGGCTAAATTCCCTTTTTATTAAGAAACTAATTTAAAAATCAGGAAATCCTTTAGACAGCTCAAGTGACCTTTATCAGCAGGCACCAACTCAGCATTTTTCTTGTAAAGAAAGAGCTATTATCCACACACTCCTCTGGGATCTCCAAGCAGAACAGAGCAGTTCCAAAGTCCATCCCAAGCTGAAGCTTTCAGAAGACTCACTTTGCATTTTTTAGGCAGGATTTGACTTTCTAGAAGGAGGAAGAATCCCTGACAGTGGCTTTGGCAAGCAGAGGCACCAAAGAGAGAGCACACAGGTGCTGTTTCAAGAGTGCTGCAAGGCTCCTTCCCCGAGTTGTTTGGCTGCTGAGTTGGACTTTCATTGTGCAGTGTCTTTCCAAACAGACTCTGCAACTCTGTGATGCAATTACTAATCCAGTCCCACTGCCTGGCCAATGCCCCTTGGTGATCACAGCTTTTGGCAAAGGAGGACAAAGGTGCTGTTAACCACAACACTGGAATCTTACAGCAAATTCATGACACAGGGCAAAATGTTATTTACTTTTCCTCTACACCCAAATTTTCTGCTTATGGGTTTTCAGGTGTTTAAGTAAAATTAATAGCAATAATTTAATTTTAAACAATAATATACTTTGATTCTCCTGACTGCACCGCTACACAGCGAACTGAACATTTGGCTGCCTGTCATGGGCACATGGAATGAGTTCAAGATGAGGTCGAGTGACAAACACATCCTGACATGGCCCAAACTCAGGGCTGAAAGCATCAACTAATTTAAAATAAGATGATGATTCTTACTTCTATTCTTCTTACTACTATGACCTGTAAAGACAGACTGAGTCACCACACAAAAAATATTACAGTATCCTAAACAGAAAACCCCAAGCAAGTGGTTATGAAACCTCTTGGATTCTGAGAAGGCAGGACTGAGCATGCCAAAACATGAAGGTACTTCTAAGAGACTGAGGTAAGATCAGATTTATGATCAAATCAGGTGAAGTAAGAGAGTTTCTCAAGTCTGATGGCTAAAAATACTTTGGGGATGCAAATATTGATTGCTGGTGTGCAGAGCTCAGGTAAGGCCACCTCTGGAGCACGGGAAAACAAAGGGTAACTTGGAGTGATTTTAAACTGGACACATCCAACAACCTTACATGGATCTTGGATGATACATTTCAGTTAGCACAACCAGTGGTAAGGCTTCTGGAATTACTGTCTTATCTGCCACTCCAATAACTGTCTCAAAACCTTTCCAGAAAATAAACAAGCCCAAGAAAAGCCCATATTCACTTTCTCTGTCTGTAGGTACATGCACTTTACATCCAACACTCAAATGACTTTGCTACTTGGTTCTCACCACTGTTAAGAAAGATCAAAAAATAACCAGTTTGGTTCTTTCATCTACAATTTTTTCTAGCTGCCCCTGCAGCTTGACTGAGCTCACTGAACTCCACTCATTTATAGAGAGTAAGTACAAAACAGAAAGCCCCCCCAAAATAAAATGATGTAATGAACTCCTACCAGAAAGATCATTCCTTTCAAGCCCAAATCAAACACAAAACTCATCCCCTTTAATTCTGGCAGCAGAAGACAGCATTAAAAGATCAAAAAGCATTTCACATGCTGCAAATTAGTCTGTCTTGAAACAAACACCAACAAACCAGCACATGCCTATTTCTATGACAGCAGAACTTACTTTAACCTGTCCTTAATTGCTTTAAGATAAGCTGAAGTAAGTCTAGACAGAGTCTTCTGCACAGGCTTCACTTGGTTTACATAAACTGCCGCATTTCAGCCGTAAGATCAGAGCATGGATGTTATTATGGAAAATAAAGACAATTGTTGAACAGGCTGCTTTGCAGAAAAGCATTTTTAGTGACGTAAATAGAGAGTTATGGTATAAACAGGGTGTTTGTTTTAGCAAAAGGTGACTGCTTCCCTCAACAGAATACTAATAAAGGCACATGGAAATCCAGTCTGAAGAATAATAACTCTCACAAGCAGTTTTGCCTACACACTAACCCACAGTTCCTGACCCAAATAATTCACTGTTTTGATGCTCAGATCACTGAAAACACTTCTGAGAACTGAGCACTGAGGTATTTATAACCCTCAAAGTCAGGTGACTGTGAGCAGTGCAGCCTCCCAGCCCCTGCACAGGGTAAACAAGGACACACCTAAACAGGGAAAACTCAGCCTTCCCATTGATTCCCAAACACAACTTCCTTCCAATGAGCTGTTTGTGACTGCTGCTAATGCCAGCAGGAAGGATTGGGACTGAGGTGAGGATAAGGCTCTCACAGGGACCACAGGTGAACTTTCTGCCTTAAAGCCATAATCTACAACTTGATTTGGGTTGCAGCATCCTGGCAAAACAATTCAAAACACTCTCCCTACAGAGGTTCTCAACCTCCCAGGTTTACAGAATCCCAGGATGGTCTGGGTGGGAAGAGACCTTAAAGCTCATCCTGTTCCCCCCCCTGCCATGGGCAGGGACACCTTCCACTAGCCCAGGTTGTTCCAAACTCTGTCCAGCCTGGCCTTGGACACTTCCAGGCATAGGGCAGCCACAGCTCCTCTGGGCACCCTGTGCTAGGGCCTCACCACCCTCACAGCCAAGAATTCCTTCCTAATATCCCACCCAAATCTACTGTCAGGGTGAAGCTCTTCCCCCTTGTCCTGTCACCCCAGGCCCTTGTAAACAGTTTCTCTCCATTTTTCTGCAGGCTCCCTTCAGCTCCTGGAAGCCCACCTTACAACCACCCCAAACCTTCTCTTTTCCAGCCTGAACAATCCCAAATCTCAGCTTTCCCTCGGAGCAGAGCTGCTCCATCCCTCTGATCATCTTAGTGGTCTCCTCCAACAGCTTCATGTCCTTCCTGTGCTGGACCCCAGGGCTGGAGGCAGCTCTGCAGGTGGAGTCTCACCTGAGTAGGGGAGAAGGGGAGAATCCCCCCTCCCTGATCAGCCCAGGGCTCTGGGGGTTCTGGGTCCAATGCAGGTGACCAGGGTATGTCCAAGCAACTCAAGCCCAAGTCCTTCTCCCAGGGCTGTCCTCCAGCTCTTCATTCCCAGCCCAGATTGATGCTGGGGGCTGACCTGACCCTGATGCAGCACCTGGACCTTGGTCTTATTAAACCTCATACCCAAGAGTGTCTGCATTATTATCATCCCTTCCCTGAAGAGCCCCAGGTCACTGAGATGGCAGTGCAGAGACAGGCAGGATCACAGCTGACACAAAAATGTGCCAATGAGCAGAGGTGGGCTGAGGTCTCACCCACTTAGGAGAAAACCCCTTAGAAACTCCTGCTCCTTTCAGAGCACAGTAGGGCTGGAAAGGAGGGAGGAAAAGGAAGGTTAACTCAAGCCTAGAAGATTGTTTAAGAATAACACTGCAGCAGCCTACAGCCCCAGAACACGCATGGGAGGATGGTGTGTGACCAACCAGCACCCTAAGGGGAGGCTGGTTGCACTCTGGGGGTGGTGGGCACAGCAGCAGCCTCTGCACAGGACACTCGGCACAGTCCCGGCCTCACACACAGCCCAGGAAAAGGCGAACGTGTCAGGGACACGAGGATGCAGAGCTGACCCAGGGATAACGGCACCAGCCCCCTGCTAAACACAGAGTAGGAGACACTCCAAAGGCCTCGCAAGTAAACACCAAAAAGGTGGCAGCACCGCCATCCTCACAGATATCCCCCGTCAGTGCACACAAGGTGCTGTCCCCAAACACCCTCAGAGCAGCCCCCAGAGCTCCCCAGGCCCCTCCAAAGCACATTCACAACAACAGAGTCCGCTGTGACCCCCCAGACACATCCTCAGCCCCACAGCCCACTCCAGCACATCCTCTGTGACCCCCAGACACTGCCCCAGCCCCACATCCCCTGTGATGGCCAGACACCCCCAGCCCCC
>VWZP01009166.1:149663-184398 GCA_013396995.1 Dicaeum eximium
CCAGTGCCCTCCCAGTCCAGCCCAGTCCGCTCCCAGTGCCCTCCCAGTCCAGCCCAGTCCGCTCCCAGTGCCCTCCCAGTCCAGCCCAGTCTCCTCCCAGTGCCCTCCCACGGCTCCTTTTTGTCCCTAAAAGCGCCTCCCAGGCCCATCCAGGCCCCTCCGAGGCCCTCCCAGTCCATCCCCGTATATCCCAGTCTGCCAGTGTCCCCCAGTGGTTCTCAGAGCCCTTCTAGTGCCCCTTTTTTTCCTAAAAGTACTCTTCTTGTCCCTCCCAGTCTCACCCAATCCTGTCCTAGCACCTCCCAGTCTATCCCAGTGCCTTAACAGCGCGCTGTTCCCAATGCCCATTTTGTCCAGAAAAGTGCCTCACAGTCCTTGCCAGTCCTGTCCAATCCCTCCCAAATCCCATTCAATCCTCTCCAAGTTTATCCCAGTCATTCCCAGCTCATCCCAGTCTATCCCAGTGCCCTTCAAGTCTATTCCAGTCACTCCCAATCTATCCCATTACCCCACCAGTCCCCTCCCAGTGCCTCTTTTGTTCCTAAGTGTATTTTTTCCCCTCCCAATCCCTTCAAAGCCCATCCAATCCCCTCCCAGTAACCCGCAGAACCCCACGCCGTGTGGATCTACCCATCCCGGGGTGTGCTGGGGCAGGGGGGCACCCTCCAGGTGCGCTCCCACCTCCCGCTGCTCCGGTACCGGGGCGCAGCTTTCCCCTTTCCCCCGGGTCCCGCTGCCCGGGCCGGGCCTGGCGGGGAACAGGGATGAGCCCGGTCCTGGCGCTGTGTCCCGGGGTCGCTCCGTGCTCCTGCCGCGGTGCCCCGGGAGAAGGCGGCTGAGGTACCCCGGGCAGAGGAGGCTGCCGTGCCCCGGGCAGAGGAGGCTGCCGTGCCCCGGTGCTGCGGCGGTGCCCCGGGATGAGGAGGCTGAGGTGCTCCGGGCAGAGGAGGCTGCCGTGCCCCGGTGCTGTGGCGGTGCCCCGGGATGAGGAGGCTGCAGTGCCCCGGGCAGAGGAGGCTGCCGTGCCCCGGTGCTGNGGCCCCGGCGGGGGCGGGGGGAGCCCGGCCCGGCCCCGGCCGCTGCTCTGCGGCCTCCGCGGCTCCGGCTCCTTTCGATTTCGTTTTCCGCGAGGATCGCGCCGCGGGGGCGGCACCGGAGCGCTCCGGACACCGCGGCAGCGCCGGGCTCCGGCTCGCACGGCGGCGGCGAGCGGCTGCCCACGGCCACCGGCCATGCAGGTAGGAGCCGGCCGGGCCCTCCTTCCCTGCCTCCTCCCCGTCCCCCCGTGGGATTTCTCCCCCTCAGTTACCCGGGGGTGCGATGCCCTGCCCCACCTCCGCAGGGCCTCACAAAGCCCGCAGCAGCCTCTGTTCCCCCGCTCGGCTCTGATCACAAAGCTGCTCTCACCTCTCTGGAGGTTCCTTTTCCTTTCCACCCTCCTTTTTTTTTTTTTTTTTTTTTTTTCCTTTCCCCCTCGAACAACCCCNNNNTCACGTTCCCGCTCGAACACTCCCAAGGATTGTACTTCCTCTTGGAGCAAAGAAAAGCCGTCTCAGAAAAGTCTGAAGGCAGCTAAGCAGGGATAAAAGCAAGAAGATAAAATTAGTATAACATAATGAAAATTCAGAATGTATCTCTTAGAAATCTTTAGGAACAAGAAAAATACCAGATTTGTTCTGGTTTTACTGTAAATCTTGTTCGTAAGAGAATCACATCGATGGGAGAAAATTAAAATAACTTTTAGCTAGTTCTAGACAAAATACACTGCTAATTTCTTTCACTTTTATTTTCCCCATAGCTTTTTGCTTAGAGAATCTGAAAGACAGTTTGCATTGCTGCCAATGCAATTGGCAGAGTTTATTCTGGAGTCTCACTGTTCTCCTCATGCAGTGCCATGGAGCTGCCTGCTGTGCTAAATCCAACCCAGTGACCACCAAATTGTTCTTCTGCTGAAGAAACCCCCTCACCAGCCTGCTGCCTTCTCCTGCTGTAACTCCCAGGGAAGCATTTTTCCCTGGAGTGATGCACTGTATAGCTCCTGCCTCCTGTTTTGATTTTGGGAGCTGCAGCTTTGCATTTAAGATGTATCCAACTCCCATCTCCTCACCCCTCATTTTCAGAGGGCTCAACTCTGCCCGCACACGCAGTTGAGATGTGGCTGCTCTAAATCACCTGCAAAAGCCTGCCTGAGCCTGAAGTGCTCAGAGTTGGTAACTGCTTCAGAAAATAGCATTTGACAGACAAATTGTTAATTTTCCAGTGAGTGAAGCTGAGAAATTGCTGGGATTCACATTAATAGGTTTTTAAGGGGAAACATTATCTGCTTGGCTGCCAGTAATATTTCAAGATCTAGATGTGGCTGGAAGCAAGATCTGAGCTCCCTTCTGGCTCACATGCCCTGGCTGAGGGGGAAAAGTAGTTCTTGAGGGACCAGAACTCCATGGACAGTGAGCAAGAGGAGCTTGCATCTCCCTAAACTGTGGGATGGCCATTTCCACTTTTGCCCAAATGATCACTGGGGACAGAGTGAGATCTCTCTCCATATTGAGAGGAATGACAGACTTGTCTTTACAAACAAACTGTGGGCCTGCTGGTAGATAAAACTAGCACTGAGAGATTAAAAAAAAAACAACAATGGGAAGGATTCCACTGATTGATGAATGGGAAAAGATATTTGCCTTTACAAGCAAACTGTAGGTTTGCTGATAAATGAAATTAGGTATTGAAAGATGAAAAAAACAATGGGGAAAAACCCTAAAATTCCATTTGAATTAAAAATTAAAAAGGAGAGTTATACATTAGAGGGGATCAGGCATTCTGGGCAGTCTGTAACTCTCAAGTACCTCAACCAGTGGTGAAAGAGAGAAGGGAAATGCAGCTGGGAAATTGGGATGAAAAGGAGGAAATTGGGATAAAAAGGAGGCTGCATCCTCCAAAATTTGGAGAGACCCCAGGGAAATGCCCCATGGCCTCTCCCTTTATTCAAATAAACTAAAAGGGACTCCTCTGTCTCCTTTTTGAACATAAACGTCTGGTGTTTGTGAATTAATTTTCCTGACAATATGGTGTTTTCAAGACAAAATGTAAGCACTGTTGCCAGCTTTATTTTCACAGCTCTAAAGAACCAAAGTGCTCTCCTAAAACCTTGAGCATGCACTGAGCATCAGAGGGTCCTGCAGGAGCAGGGAGCCAGCACAGGCACTGCAGGCTCTGCCAGTCTTAGCTCCATCCTCTACTTCCCTGCAGCCATGGGGAGTGGGATGGATAACCCCATCCAGAGCCTGAATGAGGCAGGGTCCTCTGCTAAAGAGCTGGACAAAGAGAGGGATCTCTGCCTAGTAATGCTGACTTGGGCAACCAGGGACTCATCCTGGGGCTGGGATGAGGAAAAGTGTGAGGAAGAGCTGCACATCATCACATCACATCACATCACATCACATCACATCACATCACATCACATCACATCACATCACATCACATCACATCACATCACATCACATCACATCATCACATCACCTCATCACATCACATCACATCACACTGCTATGGGAAACCAGTTAGGAAATACTGGAGCAGGTAGAGACATCTCCAAAGCAAAGGCAGGACCAGAGCTGGGGATTTGCCCCTCTGAGGTATCTGATCTCTTTCCCAGGGCAAAGTGGCCATCAGCTCTTCCAGCCCTGCTGTGGCAGTGTCGTTGCCACCCCCATCCCAGGCCAGACCCTCACCCGTCAGCACCGGGGAGATCTTCAGGCTTCCAGGGAGGCTGAGTGAGTAGAGGTTAAGCAAGTCAATGCTGCTCAAAAAGGAGTTCCCATGGGGTGGGACAGGGTGGGTACAGCCATGGTGTCCCACCCAGGGCCCATTCCCTGCTGGTAAGGAGGACAAGGCTTCGTCAGGGTTCATTTTTTCTCTTTGTGGTGTTTCTGAGCCATGAGCGCTTAATGTAGAGGGAAAATTTGGTGATGGAGAAGAAGCCCCACCCCACCCTGATGGAGAAGAAGCCACCCTGCCCAGCAGTTTTGAGGACAGGGATGTTTCAGAGGCTGCTCCTGGTTTCAGGAATCCAGCCCTCACTGTGGAGCAAGGATGATGTGACCCACTGGCTCCGATGGGCTGAGGAGGAATATTCCCTGCAGCCCACTGACGAGAGCAGGTTTGAAATGAACGGCAAAGCCTTGTGCATCCTCACCAAGGATGACTTCAGACACCGAGCTCCGAGCTCAGGTTAGACCCAGGGCAAGGGGTTGTGAGCATCATCCCAGCACAGGGTGTGCTCTGCTGAGAGGGCTCCATGGGTCCCAGCAGACTGGGTTTTGTGCTGGAGATGAGGACAACTCTTCTTTTCTCTGGTCCATCTGGACTGCAAATACTTTGGGATGGGGAATAACCCCATGCTGTGGAGTTCAGAATCTCAGCAACATCACCTGAGAGGGACCATTATCCAAAGTTATCTGAGCAGAGTTTCCTTCCCTGCAGGGGATGTGCTTTATGAAATACTGCAGTTCATTAAAACTCAGAGAAGAGCTCTGGTGTGCAGCCCCTTGCTGAACTCATCCTTCAGGAAAGCCAGGAGCACGGAGGAAGGTATGATGGGAGAAAAATATCCTGGGAGAACGGCAGTGTCCAGCAGGCAGAACCTGCCTGCAGCCCCAGAGGGTTACACACATCTGGGGCTTGGACCTCAGCCTGCTGAAACCATCCCACGCCACCTGAGAGAGGCAGCCAGGCCCAGCAAAGCCCAGGCCATGTGGGAAGTTTGTAGTGGTGCAGCAGGTCAGAACCAGTGCTAGCAGCACCAGGGGCTCTGTGGCAAACTGGCAAGGCTGTGACTTCCCTAAGGAGTCTTGCCTGCAGATTGAGATTTGGATCAGGGAGGGTCAAAGCCAGGCAGGAGCACAGCCCTGCTGGAGACTAGTCCTGCAACATAGCTGGGAAAGGGCTGAGGAGCTGGGGCTGAGCTTGCACAGAGCTTCTGGGTCAGTGGGTGGGGTGGGGAGAGGGCCCAGGTGAGGTTGGTGGAGGCCAGTGAGGCTTTTTGTGCCCTTGGAGGGCCCAGGAAGGAGTTAGGGTGGGGTTGGATTGGTGTCAGAGGCTGGATATGTGTGGATGAGGATCTGGGAGCACTTTCCTGGGCTCTTCTACTGGTTCATGTGCAAGGTAATTAACATCCTAAGTCCCCACAAGAATTTCCCAGGGGGTGCCTGTGCCCTGGGGCATTTTCCCATTCCAGTTTTTCTTCTGCATCTGGCCCTTACCCCACCTGGCATCTCCTCTAACCCTCCTGGACTTTCTGCTGCTCCAGCCTTAGGAAAATCCCAGGCTTTCCTCAGCACCCTCCTCCTCTGCCTGGTCCCAGGCTGATAATCACCCCGGGCTGTCCCTCCCCTCCTGTTTCAGGGCTCTGCAAGGTCTGGGACCTGCCCTAATGAGCCACAGGGTGCTTATTAGGGGTTTTTTGCAGGTGCAGACTGCAGTGCTGAGGCTGCCCCAGTTGTTTCCTCGTGGCTGGGCCGTGCAGAGCAGCCCCTGTTCCACAGCCACACGCAGCCACTGAACCTCTCCCACCACAGCTCAGAGAGTAGCTGCAGGCCAGGTGCCATCTGCTCTTTTCCTGCTACCCTGTCGGCCCCAGTGGATGGGAAAATTGCAGGTAATGATGAATTTATTTCCCCTTGTTCCTTGGGGAAATGAGATGATGCTTTGTCCTGTCTGCCCATCTGTCTTCCTTCCCCTCATTCCATGCTGTTCCACCTCAGTTTCCCCACCTGAAAAATTGCAGTTGCTCTGCGATCTCGCAGTAAGAGAGCCATGCATGAGCTCTGGGTTCCTCTCATATTTATTGTCACTGCTAAATGTGCACTGCTGCTGCTGAGGCAGCCTCACTGAGCACAGTGGGAGCTCTGTGCCCAGTTTCCCTGTGCTCAGACTGCAGGCTGCTGTGGGAGTACGTGTACCAGCTCCTGTCCGACCGCCGCTACGAGCCCTACATCAGGTGGGAGGACAGGGACGCCAAGGTCTTCCGCGTTGTCAACCCAAACGGGCTGGCCCAGCTCTGGGGCAACCACAAGGTAAAGGCAATTGAGAGTGGATTTGTCATCCCTGGGCTTCTGCATGTCCCTTTCATGGCCTGTTCCCTAGAGCTGGTGGCCCAGGGGCTGGGGAAGGGGACGGGGGGTGCAGGGTTAGTGAGAGATGCCATCCTGGTGGTTCAGGTGGGGCTTTCTCATCCCTTGGAGAGCAAACCATGAAGCCAGTCTGGGTTAGGGACCCACACTACAGACCCACAATGCCCCAGACCTCCTCAAATGTCCCATGTGTGGCCCTGTTGCACACAGACCCAAACCAAGTGTTGTTGCTCGCTTTTGCTCAACCCCACAATTCTTTTCTCCTCCCAGAACCGGATGAACATGACCTATGAGAAGATGTCACGAGCGCTCAGACACTACTACAAACTCAACATCATCAAAAAGGAGCCAGGCCAGAAGCTGCTGTTCAGGTGAGGTGAAGCAGAACAGAGAGATGAGCTGCCTGGGACAGCATGGATGGGGCATGGAAAGGTGAGGAGCTCCAGAAGCAGCTGCTCCATCAGCACCATCCTCCCCTGCACGTACCCCAGTGGGTTGGTGTCCAGGCTCTGTCCTGTGCCAGATGGGACCTCAGTGCTTCCTGGGATTCTCAGCAAAGCCCAAGGATGGCAAATCCCCTCTGAGCTCCAGATCTCAGCTGATCACAGAATCATGGAAGGGTTTGGGTTGGAAGGGACCTTAAAGCTCATCTCATTCCATCTCCTGCCACAGGCAGGACCTTCCACTCTTCCAGGTTGCTCCAAGCCCCTTACCACCTGGCCTTGTTGAGGGCAAAGGCTCCAGCATTTACAGCCTGGTTTGGGGCCGGGTTTGGATGTCTCCTTAAAGTCATCAAAAATGTATTTCAGGTTTTTGAAAATTCCTGGGGAGGTTGTCCATGAGAAATCCAGCAAACTGGAGCAGCTGGAGAATGAGGACCATGAAGATTTGAAGGAAGACCCACTGGAGGTTTCACCATAGTAAATCTTTGGAGGCTTCACTTCAGTGCATCACAGAGACACTTGTGCTTTGCTGGGCAGTGCTGGTGTCTCTTGCCTCTCCTGGACAGAAGGCCACAGAGCTGGCCTGCACTTTAAACCCTGCTGTGAGCCAAAGCTGGGACATGTCTTGGGCTTCATTAGCAAAACACACCCAGAAGCTGTCCCCCAGCCCCAAAAGCACAGGTGGACATGTGGGCTGGTTTTCTGCTGGTTCCTCTCCTGCCTTTTGGGAGGGAATGTGGTATTTTTGCTCTGAATAATTTTGATGCTTGTCTTTAAGGTCTAAACCTGTGGAAAAGACTCCTGTGTTCTTCCAGTGAGCTGTGCTGAGCAGAGCAGGAGCTCTGAGCATCTGCTGCTCTGCTTTGGCAGCTGTCCCCAGCTGTCCCCTGGGCTGGTTTTGCAAATGTGGTGCATGCTGGAATCTCACTGTCTCCTGTGAGGCTGCTCCTGGGATTAAGGTTAGGAGTGTGCTGAAATACCTGCCTGGATCAGGCCTGGCTGGAGCTCCAGGCTCCATGGTTGCCCATAGCTGGTATTCACTTTAACTCCTTTCCCTCTAGGTAATGATTTTTATAATTAATTTTGTGATTAAATAATGTGAAAAGAAACGAAGCCAGTAACAAATATGACCCCACCCATGGTCAGATATGTGACTATTTGCTTTGAGTTTGAAGCAGGGATACCTGAAGTGAACAGAATGTCTGTGTGTGAGCGTGTGTGTGTGTGAAAACAGAAAATACCCACTACTGTTTTCACTTTGCTTTCCGCAGAGGAAATAAAATGCTGTGACTAAGGTTGAAAATCTCACTTCTTGCTATTTGAAGGTCTGAAATTGGGAAATCCAAGCTTTCCTCATTTAAAACCAGCTCCTATGGGCACCCACATCTCTTCCCCAACATCTTTTGGCAGCTCCTAAGCCAGAGGTCACCTGTCTGAGCTGCTCAGCAGCTGATGGGTGAGCACAGCACAAACACTTGGTTGTGCCATGAGGTTTCCACCAAAACTGGTTACTGACAACCTGAAACTACAGTTCCTTTGGCTGTAACTGGTCTTGGTCCTGCAAAACTACTTCACAGCTGCAGCCTGGAGATACTAGTGGGCAGTAGCCAGTAAGAGAAAAAATCACCAGCTCATTGGCAGAACAGAGGTGCTTGAAAATTTGAGTGGTGGAGAAGAAGGAAACAAGGAGCTCTAGTGGGGCAAATGAGTGTGAAGTCACAGCCTGGGGGAGATCCTGGCTAGGAAGGGAGGCCACAATCCCTGCTAAGAGAGGGGGCTAAAGGTTACCGAGCACCCACCAGGCTGCAGCCCGGGAATGCTCCACAGGAAGCTGCAGTGAAGCACCCAAACCTCGTCCTTCCCTCCACAAAACATGCTTTTTGTCCCAGGGAAGAGTCAAACCTAATCTTTCTCAGGTGAAATCCTTCAGCTTTGGTGGGACAGGAGATCTCCTTCCTTGGGAACTGCAACATCCGGGCCCTGTGCCACTCCTGGGATCTGCACCCATGGGTGCATTTTTCCTGATCTCTTTCCACTCCACTTGCAACAGAAACAGCCCTGATGGCTCCTGAGGATCCCACTGCTTCTTCCACCTGTGTGTTTGTTTTGTTGGAGCAGGTGACAGTTGGTGGCCCTGGTTCTTGTGCTGTGCTCACAGGCAGTCTGCGAGATGACCTCTCTTGTTTTTCCTGTGATGACTAAAGATCACTCTGGGCTTGGCTGGGGATTACTTTTCCTGACTGGGAATCTGCCAAAAGCCCTCAACCCTCCTGAGAGCTCCAGAGGGGTCTTGGGGGGAGGTGGGGGGGTGTGACAATCCAAGGGCACCTTTGCAACGATGGGTTGGAATGATGAGCTTTGTCCACGCTCCTAGGGAGTTTTCATGTACCTCCTGGAGAAATTCCTGTCTTTGTGACAGAGGCAGGAGGGCTGTAAACCTGCAACTTTCCTGGAACAGGAACCCATCCCTGTCAGTAAACAACGGAGTAACCACTGCCTGTGCCAGGGAGTTTGGTGTGGGGGTGTGGGGAGGGACAGCACATGGCTGCCAGTGACTTTGGCATGGCTGGAGTTCAGGGGCTGTGAAACACAGACAGGTCCCTCATGTGGGCTTCCCCAGAGGTTTCCAGATGCTTCATTTGCTGGAGAACATCAGCCACCCTTCAGCAGCCCCACACCTTCTGGTGTTTGGGGCAGGGCATTGCATATTGATTATCTGCTGGGGGAGGCAGCTCAGGGCTGGATGCCCTGAGCCATGCCCAACCCATTTGAGATTGAGGATTTGCTTTGGGGGCTGGTGCCCACCACCCTCTTGGGTGAAACTGCAGACCTGAGCTGAGAGGTTTCCACTGAGGCCATGTATTGGCTGGAGCAGCCTCAACACCCTGCCATGGTTCAGGTGTTCCCCTCAACACCACTGCTAGGGTTTAGGTGTTCCCCTCAATACCCTGCCATGGTTCAGGTGTTCCCCTCAATACCCTGCCATGGTTCAGGTGTTCCCCTCAACACCCCTGCCATGGTTCAGATTCTTCCCTCCACACCACCATGATGGATCAGATCTGCAGCTGCTGTGTTTTTGTGCCCAGGTTGGTTGATGGCTTGTGGTTGGTTGTTGGCTCGAAGAGACCTTTGTGGTCAACATAAAACACAGTGGCCTCCTACAGCAGGTTAGGTTGGCTGTGGCTGTGGCTGGCCAAGCCTAGAAGACCTCCAGGGGAGGTGGTTCCTGGCCCCTCTAGAAACCCATTTGAGATTGTCCCAGCCACCTGCCAGGGAGAGTTTTCCTGATGTCCAATCTCAAGGAATTCAGGTGCTTTGACCCCTGCCTTCTGAATCTGTTGTTGCCCTCTGCACCTTGCAGCTCCGTGTGGGGAATGGCTCTCCTTGGTTTTTTTCTGTCTTCTGAAGCAATTTCCGGCACAGAAGCCGGTTATCCCCTGCTGTGCTCCCATGGGTTTAGTTCTGCTTTTTCCCTGATGTCACTGGCCTGAAGATGCCAACCATGACCCTGGGTGTTCCCTCCACCACTGCATTTCCTGCAGCTACCTCGTTCTCTCCCAGCACTGATAAGAAAAGTGGATGAAAAATTTGGGTCCAGATCTCTTGCCCCCACTCTGGTGATGGGATTTTGGTTTATCTCAGTCTCCTGCATCCTTTTCTTGTGCCTCTTGCCCATTAGGTTTGAACACGTCCCAAATCCCAGGAGGGATCTGAGCTTGGATAAAGGTCTCGGTCCTGAACCACATTTCAGGTGAAGATTTTTCCTGGAGTTTGGCTCTCCCATCTTCTGGCTGTGTCTGGAAGAGGCCATACATGAATGCTGATTCCCAGTGGAATCATGAGCAGGGATGGTGTTTGGACTCAGCCTTGGGCAATCTCCAGTAGAAAGATCTCCAAAGATGGCCAAACTGACCCCCATGGCTGGAGTGGATGTGGCTTTTTGTTTTATGGAACAAAATAGATTGTGAAACTCCTCCTCACCCTCTGGAATCGACTTGCTTGTGGAAGGATGTGGACAAGAGCTGGGAAGCAGCTTGGAAGCTCCTCACCCATTTACCAGTAGATGGGGGTGCTGAAAAACCGAGCCAGGTAATTCCTAATCAATACCAGACGCTGATTCAGCTGTGTGGGCTCAGGAGAAATGAGGGGACGTGCTCTGGATCTCTCTCAGTCACAGGAAATTATAGCATATAGTTTATAGAAAAAGAAATAAAACAGTTCTGATTGCAAGCTGAACTCCGTATCAGGAAAAGAAAATTTTTATCCAGGAGACACCTTAGCTGAACATTCCAGCTGAAAACAGAGCTGCTCCGGCGGAAATCTTCCCGAGGTGTTTTCCAAAAAGGGGTTTTCCAAAGGCTGCGTGTCCGCAGCTGCCGCCCGGTCCGGCCCCATCCCTGCGAGCTGCAGTGCGGAATTTTGCCATCAGATGGCAAAGCAGCGATGGGGAGCAGTGGGAAGCACCTGCCGGAGGATGCCACAACCACGGCAGGGGCCCTGGGGTGGCCGTGGGGCCAAACGGAGCTTTGGGGTCAGATTTGCTCGGGTGCAGTTTGTAGGTGTTGGGTTGGGCAGATCTTCAGATGTTGGTGGGAGATTTTCCATCCCTGGGTGAGGCTGAGTGGGAGCCACGGGAGTGGGAAGGATTTGGGGCAGAGCTGATTCATGTTTTGGGGTGGAAGCACTTAGGGTTAGGGTTAGGGGCTGTCTGAAGGACCCCAGGGTGGGTTTCAGGGATGTTTCAGCCCAGCCGTGCCCAGGCTGTGCAGGAGCTGTGACAGTGCCGTGTCCCAGAGTGTCTGTGGTCCCACAGGAGCCACCTGGGAGCTCCAGGGATGTGAGCAGGACTCTGCTTCCTGCACTGAAACCCCGCTTATCCGAGAAAGTTGGGACTTCCTCTCACACAAACAACCCAGAAGAGCCCATTTTGGGCATCACACCCAGTAATAAACAACAAACCAAACGAAACCCAAAGACAAACACCGGCCTGATGTAGCTGGTCTCAAAGGGCAGTGCTTACACCAGGTGACAGGTGATTTTATGTTGTTTTGCTGCTACTTGTCACAAGGAAGTTGTTTTCTCCTCCAGTGAAACTCACACCCATTGATCTCCACCACGAGGGCGGTGACAGTGGGGATCCCAGGCGGAAGCCTTGGCTGCTCTCCTACCTGAATGGCTGCTAAAAATAGGACTTAACTCAGCCCTTGGGTATAAAAAGGCACCTCCCAGGAGAGCCTGGGATCCCTCAGCACCCGTGGCCCAGGAGCTCGTCTTGAACTACATCCAAAGGAGCAAAAATACTGATGGAAAGGTAAAAACCAAACCAGCAAATAACCAATGTTGTGGTCAATGTATTGGGATCAATCAAAGTAGGATGGGGGTTGTGGCTTTGCCATGATCCAGTTTAGTGGAATGATTTTTTATTGATTGTTTGGTGGACTTTGGTGTTGGCTTGGATGAAGGGAATTTGCCTTTCTGATCCCAAAAGCAGGCCGAGGTGGGGTGGGGGGTGTGCTGTGTGTTGTGGTGATGAAGATCTTTGGGTCTGAGCAGAGGCTGATTCCCAGCTCCTGGGTGCTTTGTAGAGCCGAGTGCGCCAGATTTCGGTGCTGGTTCCCCGTGTGCTGCTCAGGGGTGGAGTAGTCTGGTTTGGGTCTGGTTCTTTGAAGGGTGAAATTGGTTTTGGAGGTAAAACCAGCATGAGGCACCATCATGGATCTCTGGTTTTCCAATAGCAGCGTCTTTGGTTGAATTTTGCTTGTAAATGTGGAGAAAAAGGGCAGTGGGAAAGGCAGGGATTGGTGCTCCAAGCTCTGTTCCCAGCCCTGCACTGGTGGGAGCTCACGGAAGGGCTGTGTCATCACAAGGTGACCAAGGCCATTTGCAAGAGCCTGCATCCCTTGGCCTCTCCAGGGCCTGGAGTGATTTTTAGCAGCCAATACTTTAAGGGGAAATACTCTAAATTCTGGGTTCTGTGGCTCACTGGGTGCTCCTGGGGTGTTGTTTTTCATCCCAGTGTGGGAACATGTTGCCATGGGATAAAGGAATGGAGTCTGGGTGTTGTCCTTGCTGGGTGAAACCCCCTGGTGATGACCAGGCTCCTCCTCTAGGACATGCCCAGCCCAGCTGCTCCCTCTCCACAGTTTCGGTTCCTTTATCAAAGAGTCTGTGGTTGTAAAACCCCATGTGGGCCGTCTGCATCAGGAGCACTCAGATAATGACCATAAAACTGACTGATCATTAACCAGGAGTGTTAACAACCCCAGGCACCCACAGCACCCCTGGGTGCCGGCATGGGGGAGGTTTCCACCCGGCCCAACCCGACTGGGCAGTGGCCTGGGGAAGGCAAAAACCAGACTGAAGATGTTTTTCTCCACAGCACCACGCGGGCTCTGTCTGAGGAGATGCCTCAGTGGGATGTGGGGAGGCAGCCATTGGGCAAGATCCTCTCTCTGGACAGGCGAGAGGCCAAGAAAGTGCTGGAGATTTATGTCAAGCGCTCACTGAGCTGCCATGAAAACTCCCTGGTGGCCAAAAAAGCCCTTCAGGAGAAGGACAGAGGGCTAGGGAGGAAAATGGACGGGCTACAAAGGTCAGAAGGCGATTTCTGCACGTACTCATGTGCCAAACCCAGCCCTAGGAAGGACCAGGAGGAGAGACTGAAAGCACCAGGCCCAGAGGTGGCTTTGGGTGATGACAGCAAAGCTCCCCAGGAGGTGCCTAAAGAGGGGCTGAAGGCCAAGAGGAAAAGCACAAAGAATTCTTCCCAGGGCAAAACGCAACACTCAGGTTCAAAAGCAGCCTGGTGGAAAGGTTTCCTAAATCTCTTCAAGAAGAGCCCTGAGGACCAGAAGGAAAACACAGGGCAAAAAGCAAAGGAGAAAGATGTCAAAGCTCTTCAGGGCTCCAAACCAGAAGGAGCCAAAAAACACAGAGTGGACTCAAGCACATCCCCAGCGATGGGCAGAGCCCTGAAGAAGAAACCCAGCCTCAAGAGAGTTTTCTCCCTGAAGAAGCACGGGGAGGAGGAGCGGGGAGAGCCGGGATCCGGGGCGAGGAGCAAGCGCCCCAGCTGCCTTCCCCTGCGGCACGTCCTGGCCCCGGCCCAGCCAGGTGGGACCCCACCCCAACCCTGACCCACCCTGCTGCCAGCAGGACCCTGCTGGGCTTCTCTGGGGAAAACCATCATGTTTAGTGCTGGTTTCTATCCCCTCCCAGGGTTTTCTGGGGCCTGGGGTAGGTTTTGGAGACTCCAACCCCAACCTGCTGCCCCAGGAAGGGTCGTTCTGCCCGTCCTTCGAGCACAAGTCACCCCAAGTCAGCTGTTATCACCCAGGCACGAGCTTTCCTCCTCTGGCAACCAAGGGTCATGGTTGTTTAGTTAAAACCTGCATTTGAGACCTGAGATTAGGTCTTAAGCCACTCTAAGGCACGTTAAGCTGCTGGAGATGTGCCCTGGGGACGGGCACAGGCAGCTGGCGCGGCACAGCCCGCGGAACACCCGTCCCAGCCCAGCCCTTCCCGTGCCAAAACTCTGCCCAGGGGATTTCTGAGGAGCTTTGGCGGATTCGGGGCAGGTCACAGCTGCTTCCTTCACCTTCGGAATGTGCTGATCCGGGCTGGGCACCGGCAGCTGCCAATGGTCAATGCTGACAAAAGCAATCCTCACTCCTGGATGTGTGTTTGTGTCCCGGCAGAGGCGGAGCAGCCCGATGGGTTCTACACGCCGGTGTCCGAGGGGACCGCGCTGGGCAGCGAGAGCCGGGCGGGAAGAGCAGGAGGATGGGGGGAGCCCCCAGAGCCCCCCGGCAGCGACGGTGTCGGTGAGTGTTGGCCTTGGACACAGACACAAGGAGACTTGTCCCCTGCAGAGCCTGCATGGGATCCACCCCTGCTTCAGTCCTGGTCCCGGGGCTTTCGGGACCCCGAGGGTTGGACAAAGTCTTTGTGGGAGATTTTCAGCATCAGGGTTTGACTGGCGGAGAGGGAAATTCACAGAATCCCGGAATGGTTTTTGGGTTTGAAAAGACTTTATAGAATGCCTCATTCCAGCCCCCTTGCCTTGGGCAGAGACACCTTCCATTAGACCACACAAAAGACAAAACTCAGGGGTAAGAGAGTATTTATGCTGGCTGAGGGTAACAAGGGTAACAAGGCACTTGGCACTAAGCTGAAATGGTTTTTGGAAGGATGGAGGTGGATAAACATTGCTCAAGGAATTTTTCCTGGGGGCTAAACAGAGCATCTGGATGTGTGAGGCTTGGAGAAAGGGCTGGAGATAACCTGGTGTCTCTCTCTGCAGATGAAGCCATCAAGAGAATTGTTGCTCTGCTCAGGAGTGCAGGAGATGAACTGGACAGGCAGGTGAGAGAGCTGTGGACAGCTGGATGGGGCTGAGGGAATCTGGGCCAAGCTCTGCGCCGCTGTAAAATAAATACAGCAATACCATCGGTTTCCCTGGGGCAAGAAAACACTCAGGAAAACCAAGGAAGTGGCAGCTTTTAATTCCTTGCCTGGGTGTGGTCATGCCTGGCTGTCTGTCCTCGCCAGCTGCAGTCCTGGTGTGGAGTGAAGGTGCCAGCAGGAGGGTGGCACACGGAGCCATTCCCTCATGAGGTGCACTCGCTTGTCTCCATGCAGATGAGGGAGGACGCGCGGCTGCAGCTGTTCTTCAGGGACATGTCCTACAGCTCCTTCAAGACCCTGGCAGATGCCTACATCCAGAGGGAGCTGACAGCCAGCAGGCCCAACGTCAGCCCCCAGGAGATGCAGTTTGCCTACACGGTCCATCTCACGGCCACGCTGGCGGGGATCTGCAGCCAGGCAGTGAACAGGGTCATGGGCTTCGGCACCCGATACCTGGAGGATTCCTTTGCACCCTACGGCAAAATGCTCCAGGTAAGGAGGAGGATGAGCCTGGGGCTGAGCTCCCAGCAGCAAGTTGAGGTGAAGTTGGTGAGGCCACACCTTGAGTGCTGTGTCCAGTTCTGGTCCCTCAGTTTGGGAAGGACAGGGAGGGGCTGGAGAGTGTCCAGAGGGGGCAACGAGGCTGGGGAGGGGCTGGGAACACAAACCCTGTGAGGAACCCCTGAGGGAGCTGGGGGTGCTCAGCCTGGAGAAAAGGAGACTCAGGGGTGACCTCAGCACTCTCTGCAATCCCTGAAAGGTGGCTGTAGCCACGTGGGGGTCTCTTTCTCCAGGCAGCACTGACAGAACCAGAGGACACAGCCTCAAGCTGTATCAAGGGAAATTCAGGTTAGATATTAGGAAAAAGTTTTTCACAGAAAGAGTGATCAAGTATTGGAATAGCCTGCCCAGGGATGTGGTGCAGTCACCATCCCTGGATGTGTTTAAAAAAAGACTGGATGTGGCAGGTGCCACTGGATGTGGGTGCCAGGGTTTAATTGAGGTGTTAGGGCACGGGTTGGACTCAATGATCTTAAAGGTCTCTTCCAACCTTGTGATTCTGTGAAGTTTGGGCAAGTGCCCCAGGAAGCTGTGGCTGCCCGTCTGTGGAAGAGTTCCAGGACAGGTTGGACAGGGCTTGGAGCAACCTGGGGTAATGGAAGGTGTCCCTGCCCATGGCAGGGGGTGGAACTGATGAGCTTTAAAGGTCCCTTCCAATCCAAAGTGTTCTAAGAACGTTTCCTTCTGTCTCAGCAGAACAGAGAAAAGCTCAGGACAGACCACTGTGACAGCCCGGACTGACAGCGGCTGCTGCGAGGGGCCTGCAGTGCCTGGGAACCCAAGGATGAACATTTAGGGGTGGGAGGACAATCCCTGATGGTGACCTGGATGTGGGGTGAACTTCTGAGCTGTGGATTTAAAATCTCTTCAGGAGAACCCCCATGACAATGCCAGCAGCATGAAATGCTTGAACTCTACCTGGCTGGGGGTGAAAAGTCAGTAAATAAAACAAGAGCCCAAATTTCACCCTGTATTTGTATTTTAGCTCCTGCCAAGTGCTTGTGTTGAACCTCAGGGGTTGTTGCTGTTTGTGCACATGTATTTATTTCCCTGCTTTTCTAAATGTATTTGTAAATGTACAACATAATTTTTGTAGTTTCTGCTACCAGCCAAGAATCCAGTTGGTAAAAAATTCTAAAACTCAAATAAATTTGTGCCTAAATACCACGCAGGCTTGTCTGCTGGGAGTTGTGTTATAGATGGAATAATGTTTGCTTTGCTCCAGCTGCTGTGGGCTGCTCCTTTCCAGACAAATTCCAAGTGGCACCAGAGACTCT
The DNA here is from genome assembly GCA_013396995.1 of Dicaeum eximium. Taxonomy (NCBI): domain Eukaryota; kingdom Metazoa; phylum Chordata; class Aves; order Passeriformes; family Dicaeidae; genus Dicaeum; species Dicaeum eximium. Next base: position 166,479 of record VWZP01009166.1, read on the forward strand.
GAGAGCAGATACACAGTGTTGTCCTGCCATTTTTACAATTTATAGGCATTCCCTTTCCAGCAGAAGGAGATTTACTACCCAGAGCAGCTTGATCTGACACCAAGAACTGGGTAAAGCTCATTCCCAAGCACCGCAGGAGCTGTAACATCCTCGAGGACTGAGGGGATTTACAGCTGCCAGGGTCTCACCTATGAGCTCTAAGAAGATGTGAAATGCCAAAGCGATTTAAACTCTAATCACTGGAATGTTTCCAGCTAATCTTTGCCCAGACCCCTAAGTAGGGCCATGGATTAAGGCAGCTCGGGGTGGGTGGGGGCAGGGGATTGCCAGGGCTCGGTGTGGTGGCACCAGCAGGAGCCTCTCCTCTGCAAGGTTGGACCTGGCCTGGGGTGAAGGAGATGAAGTTTTGGCGTTTTCATTGTCCAGGAGGGATGCTCTAGTGGGTTGAAGGTGATGGTGGAGGCAAACAAAGGTGTAGGTCTGTGTTGCTGCCACATTTGGAGTGACAATTCCCTATGGGCCACTGGTGACAGCCTGGGTCTGCCCAGCACCTCCCCTCCTGGAGGACCTTCTTGGTCCTTGTAAAACCTAAAGCAAATTAAAAAAGGAAAGCAGAGCCCTTTCAGGACAGAAGCAGCCCTTCCCCACCCAGATCCACATCCCCAAAGCCTTCAGGGCTGTGTTTGACAGACTCAGGACTGAGTCGCCAGCTGCTGAGGGAGGGGAGACACCTTGCAGGGCTCCAACCAATTCAGCCCGGGGTAATTAGAATGTGGAAAACATTAAATCCCACTCCTGGGTCGTGCCAAAAACAAGTGCAGCTTCAGCACCACGATTCCTTTTGGCTGGGAACCCACCCAGGAGATTTTACCATGGGAGAGACTGAAACTGCCCTCGTCTGTTCACAACAGTCTGGGCATTCCAGTTCCTTGCCCAGAGCCTGTGGGGCTGTGCTGGGCTGGGACCAGGCTGGGCCAGCTGGTGGTGGGGATGTGGTTAGAGGGTCACAAGATGCCCCAGTTTGTTTTGCATCTGAGCTCATGCGCTGCCAGGGGTGGGTTGGGATTTGCATGGAGCAGAAAAGGGTTCTGTCTCCTCACTGACTTCCCAGTGGAAAGTCAAATATCCTCTGTCCCAGAGGATATCATCTTCCATCAGCACGTGGGATGCACCTGCCAGGTGAAACATCAGAGAGGAAAACTCCCATTCCCTTCTCCTGTGCTATTCCCAATACCACAGCTGAAACAAACACTCTCCTTCTCTGCTCACTGGACCTTTTCCTACCCATTGGGACAGCCGTGCTGGGGGAACAAGGAGCCAAACCTGCCCAGCCCCTTGCACAAGAGGCTCCTGCTGCCAAAAAAAACCCAACCCAGTGTGCAGGGATGCTGCTCCAGCTGGGCATGGTGGGATGAGGTGGGGAGCAGCCACAGCTGCCTTGGTGCAGCACCCCAGGGCTGGTGGCTTGTGGAGCCCAGGCGCCTTTCCATGAGCAATTCCAGCACCTTGGATTAATCTCCTGGTTATAAAATTGGGACCTGATTGCCTGTGACCATTGAAGATATTAAGAAGGTTTTAAAGAAGGGCAAGTTATTAGTCCTGGGAGTTTGAGCTGTTTCCAGCTCTTGGCATTACCTTCATCCTTCCCTAAACACCCCGTTGTGGCTTTCCTCAGCAAAGACAATCACCTCGCACGAAAATCCCTGGGTCATGGACACTGGCCAGCTGGGCTCTGATCCTGAGCCCAGAAACACACAAACACAGCCCTGCACAGCCCCCAGCCCACCCAGTGCTCGTGTGAGCCGCGCTTTTCTCTCCAAACCATCCCAGGCTGCTGCAGGGATCCTGCGTCTCCCCAGCCGTCAGTCCCCACTAATCCTGCTTTGGAGTGCTGGGGGGGAGGGCAGCTTAGAAAACCAGCCCGGCACTTAATGAGCCAATTAATGCAAAATTTGCTGTCACTAAGAGGATGATGACAAGGTTTCATCTCACGGGAGCATGGAACTGAGCCAGGCAGGATGATCCCTCCTGGATGCTGCCCCGGGCTGTGGCGTTGGCAGCTGAGGAGGGTGCAGGGGAGATTTGGCACCTTGGCCCTCCTGGAGAAGCCCCCGTGACTGAGTGCAGGACAGAGCTGTGTGTGGAAGAGTGGAGTGTGTTTCCCACAGCTCCCGTGGGATCTTTTATACCTTTCCCAAACCTTGGCAGTCAGGGCTGGGCAGGCTGAGGAGGTGCAAAGGCTGAGTGAAGCAGGAGCATCCTACACCTTTTTATTTGGAGCCTGTTGGAGTCCCTTGGGGCCTGAGGCAAACAATAGGAACAGTTAATGCACAGGGAACATGGGAACAACTCATTCTAGCATGCAAACCCTCTGCACTTCCAGTGCCCTGACCAGTGTCTGGACCAGTCACAACAACAGGGGATAGTTTTGTCCTTCATAAACTTGCCAGTGCTGGAAGAAAATCCTTTAAATGAAGGGATTTGCTTTCCCAAGGGCTGGAGGAGCCAGTGGCATGAATCACACAGACCAAAGCTTTGGTATCTTCAGGAGGCTGGTGGAGAGGCTGGGGTGTGTGGGAGACTTACCCAGTGAGGGGATCATGAGAAACATCAGATACTGGAAAGACAAGAAATGAGGGGCTCCAGTGTGGATCTAGAAGTCCTAATTCAGGCATTGTTCACCTCCAGGATAATCCCATTCATTATTAGATGTATCTTGGAGCTGGCAACCTCCTCCTGTGTGTCCTGACATCCAGGGAGCCCCAAAGCCAGTCCCTGGCCGTGCTGTGACATTTACCTGGGGGTTTCCAGGCAACATCCACCTGCTTCTCCTGGTGACACTTCAACCCAGGGGCATTTTGCATGTCAGTGTGGGGGACTCTGCTCCAATTCCTGTCTTGGGGACACAGCCACGGCTGGAGACGCAGGGAAAAATGTATGAAAATTTGGGGTAAAAGAGCACTGCAAAGGTGGTATCAGGATGCTGGGACCATGCTGTGGTTCCCTGTACAGTCCTGGTGCATGGACACAGGGAAGGAGAGCCGAATTCCTTACCCACATGCCCACATTGTGTTGTATACACAGCCCTAATTCTAACCCATGAAATGTTTCCTCTCAGTGTGCAGCTCTATGGACTTGAACAACAGAAACAACACAATATTTACCAGTACTTAATAAATACATCTGTTAAAATGGCAATTCTTGTTCTGTATGTTGGCAGCAGCATTGGATCATTAAGGCTGAAAAGACAAGAAATCTACTGCATTTCTCCCTGGTTTTATAACTATCCCCCAGGCAATGCAGACAGTCCAAAGGCAGTTTGATTCTGGTTCAATAACCACAGGTTTGGGCAATATGGTGTTGCTGTAGGGCCTTATTGAGAGGGGAGAGAAAAAGGAATCCAGGTCTTTGGTTTTTGCCAGATGCAAACAATACCAAGGGTCAGGCAAGGGCAAAACCCTTCCAACAGAGAGCAAATATAAGAAACATTTCCAAACCTAACCCAACGTAATGCCCTGCATCCACCCCTTGTGTAACACCCTCTGGCTTTAAGTGTCTTATACAAGCCTTTACTCACTCAGTACTGAGCTGTGCCTAAGCTGGGATTGATGGAGAATCCAATTTAGGAAAACACCGTTTGATGAAGAAAGCAGGAAGCAAAGAGGAATTTTTGCACAGACGTTTCCAAGTGTGACGGGCACAATAACACCGGGATCCTCCCTGGGAGGGCTCCTGGGGCACTGCAGACCTGCTGGCAGAAGAGGGGAGCCCTGATTCAGCCCTGAGCATCCAAGCTGGCTGTGGTTGAGGATTATAAGAGCTGTTTTGATCAGGGGAAAATTTCTGTTTTTAGCACAGGCAGCAATTAAAATAGCTCGCGAATCTCAACGCCTCGGGGAGCTGTCATAAAAGGAGGCAGAAAATCCGTCTTCTGGACTCCTCTGCAGCTAGAGATGAGCCTGGAGGCAGCAGAGGAGAAGAGAGCCTGAGGTTCACCTGGTGAAAAACGACAACCTGAGATTTCGAGCCAGATCCGCCGCTTTGATCCCGAGATGGCTGTAAAGGATCTCCGCGCTTCCAGCACCCCTTTCTCACTCTCCTTTTCGGGCAGCGGCTTCCTGGCCCTGTACCAGGTTGGGGTGGTGCAGTCCCTGCTGGAGTTGGCTCCTGAGATCCTCAAGTCTGCCTGCAAGGTCTACGGCTCCTCGGCCGGGTCGCTCATCGCCGCTGCCGTCGTGTGCGGCGTCGGCCTCGGTAAGAAAACCACGGCCTCGAGTCCTCCCGGGAGCTCTTTTGTTCCACGAGCCCGGGGTGATGCCTCGGGGTGCTGGCGGGGCGGTGGGGCTGGTGGGACTCTCCTCGCTCACCAGGCACTACAGAAACCCAAGGTGTTGGCACCCTTGGCAGGCAGTGCGGTGCAGTTTTGGAGGTTTGTGAGTTTTTGCAGTTTTTTGCAGTTTTGTGAGCTGAAAGAGCTGGTTCTTACAGCCCGAGTGCTCAGCTGGTGGGCAGAAATGACAGGGGGAAATCTGGATGTACCAGTATTCCATTGGCTCCTTTTCCTGCTCCTGCTGAGGAGCAGATCTCCTGCCCTTCTCTGAGGTCTGAGGGGTCCCAAAGCCAGTCTGTGCAGCCGCAGGGGCTGGATCTGCCCATGTAAAGCCCTCTTTTCCCTGTGGATGAGGTTTCTTGGGATGTGTAGCTGTGAAGGGACACGAGTGGCTGTCACACAGGTGTCTATAGAGCTGACAGCCTTGTTTGTATGTCACTTTGGCTTATCCTACTCAACCTTCCCAGAACAAAGGGAGATGTTGTGTGATCCCCAACTCCAGGTGCACCTTTCCCTGTGGCTAAAGCTCAAGGGCTTCTCAGCAGGATATTCCTGGAGGAACATCAGTCTGCTCCAGCCCGGGGCTGGGATTTCTCTTATTGCTGCTAAAGGGGTTTTCCTCTGACCCTCTTTCAACCCTGTGGAAACAGGCCCCTCTAGCAACAAGATCCTCCATGTGTAGAATTAATTCAGAGTAGTTAATCCACTTTTAATAATCACATCCTCCCATATTTCCAATTAGTGTCCATTTGTAAACAAGCATACACAAGACTTAAGGCTCTAAAGCCTGATCCAAGTTCTGCTTCAAGCAATGGGGACATTTAGGAGGAGCAGAAGGTTTTAGGGACCAAATAATGATGGAGGAATCTGGGAGGGAACGTACGGTTCCTGAAACCTCTGGTGGATGCTGGAACTGTTCTTCTGCAGCTAAAAATAATTCAAAACATTGGCAAATATGTTTAGACAAGGTAGAAAGGAACATTTCTGCCCACATGGGGATGAGCTTCTCCACAAGTAAGCAAGGGCCCCGAAATTTCTGATTCCTCCTGCTGCCGTAATGGATGAAGCTGGGGCTGTCCAGCAGTAGAAATACATTGGGCATCTGCTCTTGCTGGGGGCACCAGTCCTGAACTGGGCACCTGCTTCCCTGGAGGTGGAATGCCCCATCCACTTAGAGGGGCTGAGATGATCTTGTGCCCAAAATATCTTTCCCCGAGGAAGAAAAGATACTTTGGAGAGTGATGACTCTGTCAGGTTTCTAACAAAGAAAATGAATGTGGCACAAGCTCTGTCATATTCATACTGGGGACAACAGGGGCAAAACCAAGGTGAAAGGTGTGTTTGGTGTCCCATGGGGTGGCTGCAGTCAGGTGCCCGTCCCCTGCCCCGGGCTGGCTGAGGAGCTCTGAGCTCCCAGAGCCAGGCTGTCCTCTGTGACCCCATCAGTCACCTCGTGGGGACATGCTTGTCACCAAGCTGGTGCAGGCAGGGACAGTCACATTGCTGCCAGGCTCATCCTTCACTTGCTCCGAGTCAAAGCGCTGTCCAGAGCCAAACCCCGCAAAGCTGGGCTCGGCTCTCAGCTCTTACCCGGCAGCTTGTGGGCAGTTTTTCCATATTTTCCCCATTTCCAGGACACAGAGCAGCCAGACAGTGACCTGGGCGTGCCCCACCTCCCTGGAGGTCTGGCTCTGTCAGCATCCCCTCTGTGCAAACCCGCCCAGTGTTAATCATGGCCCCGTGTGGCCTCAGCATCTGCTCAAACACACATAACCCCTCTTAATGCCTGTGTTGCTCCAGTTCCCTTCAGGACACTCCACCTAATCCGTCTGTCCGTCCACACAATCCCATGAGACCGCACGGAAACCTCTGCCTCTGCAAAGCCTGCGAGGCCACAGAGCCAGGCCTGTGGGCCTGTGCTGGTGCAGGGTCCCAGGGAGCCCACCTGGGTGCAAGGACAGCTCTTTGAGCTTCGCTGCTGGATAAGCTTTCACTGCAAGAGTTTCACCCCCCAGGTGGGGTATTCCCCCAGGTGAGCTCCCCATGTCAGCAAAGCCACCAAATTCCCTCTATGGGATCAGGCTGCCTGCAGGGTTTGCTGCACTCCTCTTCCTCCCTGTCACTGTGAAACCTTTAAAACCTGGAGTCTCCTGAGCCCTCGGCCAGGGCTCCAGGGCTCTGCTCCTTTAACGCAGCTCCTGGGATGTGCAGAGACATGTCATGGCTATTAACACCTCCCCGGAGGTCGAAGTGGAGGGCTCAGGTGAGCCAGGAATCCCAGCAATGTGGAGCCAGGACACCTGGCTTGCAGGAAAGCCCTGAGCAGAAGTGCCCCTCATCCTCACCCGGGAGCCATCCCAGCTTCCTGTATAGCCTGGGGCTGTCCACATGGAAAACAGGAGGGGAAAGGCAGGAATGTGTTGTGCAAGTCACATTGTCATGGATAACTCAGCGTCCCCCTTCCTGGGGCTCTCTGCAGCCTTTCCCTAATCCTGACCAGGAACATCTTGAGGCCCCATCTCTGGTGCAGGCGGCGATTTCACCACTGGGGTCACACAAAGATTCTATGTCCTTTGAGGACATTATGGGGGTCAGGCACCCCTTTCTGCCCTGCCTCAATGTCCCCCACTGGAGCAGCAGTATCATCCTGTGGTAACACAGAGGGGCTGCAAGAAGCTTTATTTGTGAGGAGTGTTAAAAATAGGATTTAAAATATAACTATTAGTGCAGCAGGCATATTGACTTTTCCCTCACCTCTGTTTCAGATGACCTAAAGGAGTTTTTCTTTGCACTGGCAACAGAAGTCAGGAAAACCATCCTGGGCCCCCTCTCTCCCAAGTGCAGCTTGCTGGCCAATCTCAAGACTGTCCTGCAGCGGATGCTGCCGGAGGATTCCTACCTGCTGGCCTCGGGGCGGCTGCACATCTCGCTGACGCGCGTGGTGGACGGCCAGAACGTCATGGCCTCGGAGTTCAGCTCCAAGGAGGAGCTCATTCAGGTACAGAGACCTTCCTCTGGTGCTGTAGGAAGGTCTCCACTGACCCCTGGGATGGACATACCCCAGGTGTTGGTGGCTTTAACTGCACTTTTTCTACCTGAGATGGGCAGAGAGTCAGGAGGCTCTGCCAGAGCTGTGGCCCCATCACAACGGGCTCCATGAGCTTGGGGGCAGGAAAGAAGGTTTGAGCTCCAGGATCAGATGGAACAAATCATGCTAAAAAAGCAGCAGGTTTGTTTCCAGCCTCATACAGCTGATGTTGGGGCTCTAATAATGACTTTGCAAAGAGCCCTGTCAGTGCTGATGTGACCTCTCAGCTCTCCCCACAGGTCCCTCCTTTGCCATCTGGCAATGGTTTTCCTTGTTGCCTCAGCACTTTCCTGGGAGGAAAGAGCTGGACAAAGCTGCTGCTGAACAACAAGCAGCTCATTAATCAGTAAATTATCTACTGTGAGAAGAATTCCAGGGTAAATTCCTAACAGAGCTGACTGTGAGGTCCTGGGCCCCCTGTCCCAGGGAGACAGTAGAGGATGGCAACTCCATGGAGATGTTGGAGTTCACCCCAGGGTGCCTCCTCTAGGTAGCCCAGGAGCCCAAGGTGTTAATTCCCAGCTGATGAGATTGGTGGGAAATGGTTGCAAATCCCCCAGCAGTGGCTTTACCACTGACAAATCCCAGCAGCATGAGGATGCCTTGTAAGGCTGTCTTGGTTTTGTCCAAAAACCTGCAAAGATAGAAATTGGCCCCAAAGCTTCAGCTTGCCACCATCCAAGGGCAGTGTTGGACATGGACATGTAGATTTACAACTATTAATTCTGGCAGCTATAAAATAAAAAAATGCAGTGTTGTTCCCTGCTCCAGAGAAGTGTTTCCACTTCAATGAAATCAGATGTTTTCCCTTTCTTGAAGCCTTTCTTGCCACAGTCCCCAGCAAAGCCCAGGTGGCACCAACAGCCTGGTACCAGACTTAGTCAAGGCTGAATTTTCAGGCACCAGGTCAACAGCTTTTGTCCAGAACTTTGACAGGAACATTGACTTCTGCAACCTCTCTCCTCCTCAGGCTCTCCTCTGCAGCTGCTTTCTTCCAATTTACTGTGGATTCATCCCTCCATCCTACCGAGGAGTGGTGAGTGATATTTCCACTACAACACACACTACCAGCAGGGTGTTCTTGGTTTGAACTTTACGTTCCTCTCTAAAGGAGGAATATACAGAGCAGGGAGGGATAGGTGTGTCCAGGCTTTTCCTTTAGTTGATGGAGGATGATAAAGCCCTTCAGCTTATTCTTCACGGCATCCTAAGATGACAGCTGGGTGGACTTGCCACCTGGAGAGCCCTCTCCTGCTTTGCTCACGGACAGAGTGTGGGTGACCTTGCAGATCTCTGAGATAAGAGGACGCCCACAATGGGACCCTGAGACAATCCAGTTATCCTGGGCAGGGCCTGTCTGCAATGCAGGGTCATCCCTCGGTTCAGGTGCTGACTTGCACAGCTGAGACATGGAGAGTTCGTGGGAGGATCCTCCCCCAGCCCTGAGCATTTCCATGCTCTGCTTGTCTGAGGGAAGGGAAGGAGGAGCTCAGCAGTGTTTGCCAGTGCACCCACTTCCAGGGCTGGGGTAGCCACAGCTCTTCTGGGCAATCTGTGCAGGGCTTCACCACCCTCACAGGGAAGGATTTCTTCCCAATATTCCATCTAACCCTAATGGCAGTGGGAAGCCATTGCCCCTTGTCTTGTCACTCTGTCCCTTGTTTAAACCCCTCTTCAACTCTCTTAGAGCCCCTTCAGGCACTGGAAGGGAGTCGTTAAGGTCCCTGGAAATGTTCAAGGCTAGGTTGGACAGGGCTTGGAGCAACCCAGGATAGTGGAAGATGTTCCTGCCCATGGCAGGGGGTGGCACTGGATGAGCTTTTTGGTCCCTCCCCAGCCAACCCATCCCCAGATCTGTGATTGCCCTGTGAGGCCCCTCTGCACTGTTATTTCAACATTTAATTCCATCAGCTGCAACTTCCAATCCCACTGAGGCGGGTGTTAAATCCAGATTCCTTTTGGAATAGAGCAATTGACATTTTCCTTGCCCAGTGAGTAATCCCCCATGAATCTGCAGGCAATTATTAAACGTGGGGGCCCTACTGCTCGAGCTTAGGACTTGAACTTAGACAACACTGTGCATTCAGTGATATCTGAATTAGCTCTTGACTGACAAAAATTGTTGCACAAAGCTTTGTGAATGAAAATAATTATATTTCTATTTTAATAACTGCTGTGGATTACAGACCTGGTCGAGGAGCTGACTGGGAAGGGCAGGGCAGGGGAAGGAGCTGGCAAAGGGATAAAGGGCACAGGTGGGACAAGACGCTGTTAGAAGTGGGAAGGTGTAGTTATGGTATTTTATAAGTTTCTTGGGTGCAAGCTTGCTGAATTTTTCTTTCCATGGGAAAGCTCATTTTCTCTGCACAGATTTCTGTAAACATATCTTTAGGCTGTGTGTTCAAGGACACAGATGCATTCTTCTCTCCTGTCTCCAAATATAGGAGATGTGGTTTTCTTCTTCTTAACCTATGGTATAAAGAAATATTATCTCTCTGATTTTGTAAGTATTTTCTAGTATTTTAGCAGTTTTGTACGGAGCATGAAGACGAAAGCATGTCAGCTCTGTACAGGGCAGATATAGCCCCAAATCTTTCTGAACAATGAAATAATTTTAACAAATCATATAAACCTTCTGATATTGGAATCAAAGAGTCCTGATTCACCATCGGGCACAACAATAGGAAGGGAGGACAAGCTGGGGTGGGCTCACGACAGGAGTGTCACCAGTGCAGCTGCTGGCTCCCCGCTCAGTGACACTGCAATGGTCCCCAGAGCAAACCCTCCCTCTGCTCCTCCCCAGCGCTACGTGGACGGAGGCTTCACGGGCCTGCAGCCCGTGTCCAGCCTGGAGGAGCCCGTGATCACCGTGTCCCCGTTCACCGGCGAGCTGGACATCTGCCCCCGCGACTGCCCCGCCATCTTCTTCTGCTTCCAGATCTTCAACGGCAGCATCCAGATCTCCATAGAGAACCTGTGCAGGATCAGCTACGCTCTCTTTCCACCCAGCACCATGGTGAGCCCACCAGGGCTTCTCCCAGCTTAGTTTTGGTGAAAAGATTAATGCTGCTCCTGCCTTCTCAAGCTTTAAGGTTCAGCTCAATCTTCACTGTTAATTAACGAGAATTCAAAGGGAGGGGGCAGCACCCACTGTTTTTGCAGTACATTTTGGGGAAGGAACACTGCTGATGGGTGGCCAGCTTGGGATGGGGTCTACAACCTGCAAAGGACCAGACAAAACCAGGTGATCTCTAAGGTCCCTTCCAACCCAAACCATTCTGTGTTTCTCTGACTGGTGCTGCAGTGGTTGGAAACCAACCAGTGCTTGCTGCCTTCCCAAATGGGCCACCTCAACCCTCCACAGTCAAACAGCTTTGGATAGATCCTGTAGTACTGGGATCAGGGCTCTTTAATGACCTCAAGTGTTTCTCCTTGCAGGTCTTGAATGACATTTTCTCCCAGGGGTACCAGGACACAGCCCTTTTCCTGTACAGGAACAGTAAGTGGCACCCCAGGACCCAAGGGGCACTTTGGTGTGACCTCAGACAAATGTCATCCCTTTCTCTCTGTGTCTCCCAGATGCCTTCGGCTTTAATTACTTCGATGGCAATTTCCGCTTCGGCAGCACCTGTGGGAAGAATGACTCTGGAAAATCCAATGGGACACACCCCAGCCTGTACAAAAGAGTCCCTCAGTGCCTAACCCCTTACTTTCTGCCAGGTAGAGAATTTGGGGTGCTCAGATTGGGTTTAGGGCTGCTGCAGCCTTCAAGAGCAGCAGTGTTATATTTAAGACATTACTGAGTTATTTATTAGAGTAAATATTTCTGTTGCAAAGAGACCTTGTAAGAGTCGCTCCAGCTGGACTCTGGCCTGGGCTTCAGTACCTACCTGAGCTGGACAAGATGAGTTACTGCATTTATTTCATTGTTTGTAATGACTGGTCTTTCCTTCTGTGCTGACACTCCTGGGTGCAGGCTTGTGGAAGAAGGAGCAGGTGAATGGACTGCAGGACCCACTGGCAAAGGTCCTGCTGCAGCCATACAGGCTCCCAGCCTTATTCAGGAAGGGGTAAGAACTTCCCAACAGAGGCATTAAGGAATGACACACAAACCAGAGGCTGTACCTTTAGCAGTGGTGGGGCAGCTGAAGGGACACATGGAGGGATTTGGTGTTCCCTGAAGATCCAAGGGAGAGCGGGTATGGCTGGTGGGAATGCCACAGCATCTCTTGGTTATGGAAATGATTATTACACTGTGCATTTACCATGAACACCCTTCCTTTTGCTGCCTTCAGCTATCATTAAACTCAGCCTGTGTACTTTGCTTTTGCAGGGTGAAGAAGGTGTGGGGGCTGCTGGAAGGTGTCAGGTCCCTGGTACAACGACTCCACCAGCTCCTCCAAGCCTTGGTGCCTGGCTTACCTAAGACAGCTGTGGACAGGAGGAGGTGAGGGGGCTGCAGACCCTCAGTATAAAGAGAGCAGGGTGCAGAGTGGGGAAACTTTGGGAACCTCACCCACTGGGTCACTGATGCTGACTGTGGCTAAAAACTTCAAATCTGGAGTAGCCAACATTAAAAGTAGCTATTTTTTTACTCCTGTGATATTATTTTGATATCTCAAAGAAGCTACAAACCAGCTTAGTGCCACCTCCCTAATGCAATACATTTGTGTTCCAGATATTTATCTGCTGGGCTCTGTCCTGGCAGGGCACTAGGCACATTCACCAAGATCTTGAGAGATGTTCTGGCACTCAGCTCTCAGGGATTTAAGGCATATCCCCCCAAAATCTGCTTGCAAGCTCCCTCCTGTGCAGCTGCCCAAGAGACTCAGAATGATTTTGCCCTGAGGCAGCTGCAAACTCCTCAGCTGTGAGAAAGCCCTTTAGAGTCAAACATTCCTGGGGCTGTTCATCCCTGTCAGTACCTCGGCCCTGCCTCAGCTCTCACCTTGTTCCCACAGGTAACAAGGATTGTCCCAGCGGGGCCCTGGGCGTCTCCAGCGCTGCCTCGGAATGTGGTGGGCAGCACCAGCACACACCAGCACGGCTGCTGCTTCTCAAGGGAGTTTTTGGGGAGTATTTTTTCCTTCAGAACTCGTCTGGTTCTGTGTGCAGTGCTGCCACTGCAGTGCCCCTGCTCAGTCCTCACCTGCTTTTCCATGATGGCCGAGGCAAAGCTCCGGTGCTGCTCCTGGGACCCATCCCAGCCTGCAGGGGCCATGGGGCAGCTTCACCTGCCGACTCACAGCCCAGCCCTTTCCCTGCCCACTCCATCTCCTCCCCACCAGCAGCATCCCTTCCCTGCTTTAATGCAGATCACAGGGTGGGCAGTAGCCAGGAAATGCCATGCTTTAAATGCTTTCCTCCCACTCAAAAACTTGCAGAGATTCCTCAGAGAGAGAGAGAGAAGCCTTAGGGACCATCATACTGGGCAGGAACTAATTTTTCTACAGTTCCCTGATGTTTTTTACCAATTATCAATTCTTGAGCTTCACACCTGCCCGTAGCTCTGCTTCTCCTGCCTGTAGAGGTGTGACACAGATAAACATAATCCCAAAATTTAGTGCATTTGGAGTGCATTTGGATCCCCCTGGAGCTTGCAGTTGTGCAGAAGGATGGAGAAACCTAAAGATGAACTTCCCCCTACTTCCAAGTCCTGCAGGCTGCATCTCCTGACATCTCACAAATACATGAGTTCTTCTCCTGCAATTGTCTGTAACTCACAGCCACACACAGAGCATGGCCCAGGCAAACACACCCTGTGTCACTGGTCTGCACACAGAATTAATTGGAAGCACTCTTAATTATCCCAAATCTGTACTGCATATCAGAGGCTGTGGATTGGCTTTGCCCCAACTGTATCTCCCCTGTTTGTTGGCTCTTGACAGGCAACAAAGGGATCCCAACAGCAGCAGCTGTTTATTAGAGTAAATAGCCTGTTTAATTGCAAAAAGGGAAATGGAATAGAGGGAAGTTTCATCCAAAGAGCCATGGAAACTGCAGAAATGAATATGGGGAGTAGCTGAAGGAAGCTCTGATGTAACCAGACTCAAAGCTAACTAGGAGTGCTGTGTGAAAGAACAATATCCTATGTTCTGCCATCTTCAGTTGAAATCACTGACCTGGAAATACTTTCTCTGAAATGAGTTTGCTAAAAGAAACATGGATGTTCATTGCATAGAATCATGAAATGGTTTGAGATAAAAGAGACCTCAAAGCTCATCTGGTCCCACCCCCTGCCATAGCAGGGACACCTTCACTGTCCCAGGCTGCTCCAAGCCCCATCCAGCCTGGCCTTGGGCACTGCCAGGGATCCAGGGGCAGCCACAGCTGCTCTGGGCACCCTGTGCCAAGGCCTGCCCATCCTCCCAGGGAACAATTCCTTCCCAATATCCCATCCATCCCTGCCCTCTGGCAGTGGGCAGCCACTGACCCTTGTCCTGTCCCTGCAGTTCCTGATGAGGGGTCCCTCTCCAGCTTCCCTGTAGCCCTTTCAGCTCTTTGAAGGGGCTGTGAGGTCTCCACACGACCTTCTCTTCTCCTGGCTGAACAGCCCCAACTTTCTCAATCTGTCTCCATAGGGAAGGGGCTCCAGTCCCCCTTATAACTTCCAGGCCCATTTTGATGGATCTCTGGATTTGCATGGGATCCTGTCTGCTCCTGTCTTCCATCCATGCTGGATGGATTGACACCTCTCAAGCACTGCAGCCAAAGCCAGGCTGCTCAAACCCAGCTGTTCCTGCCACAGGGCAAAGTGGAAGGCTCAGAGACAGCCAGCCCTGCCCAGGCAGGGACAATCAGCCCATCATTTGCTTTTGCACCTCTGCTCCCTCCCACTTATCCAACAGCTCCTTCTCCAGGCTGCTGCAAGCACCATCCCCACCTCCAGGCAGGATATTACCATTTCAGTCAGCCTGAGGCAGTTACCCAACTGAAATGGGCATGAAAATCCCCCAAAGAAAATTCTCATCTAGGCATTGGACTTCCAAATCCACTGAATGTATCTGCAAACCTCAGCCACAAGCAGGAGCACAGTTTGAACTGTCCAGTGTATCCCACCTGCCCCATGTGGTGCTTGATCCTAAACAATTAGTAAAACTTTGAGAACCTTAACAAAAATCACTCTGCAAGGAACCCCCAAACTAAAATGGTCCCAGCACAGAACCCTCCTGCTCCAAACCTGCAGGAATGAGCAAGAAATAAGTATTTAACAATTCAGTATTCAAATCAGCTGGGTTTTGCTTTATTAATCCCTCATATTTTTAAGCAAGCAGAGCTGATGCTGTCTCCTCTTGGAGACGTGAGCTTGGAGCTAAGGGCAGGGGAGGCTTTGCCAGAGGCAATGGATAGAGACAGAGTTTGGCACTGATTGGAATCATCGTGTGCAGGAGCTTGTTTCACCCCAAGGAAGCAAAGTGGGAAGCCCAGCTACACCCAGTGGGGATAGAAGCAGCCTGGAATGCCTCCTCTAGGGGCAGATCATGGGAATCATCCGGGGGCTGTGGCCCTGCCTGTGCTGTGACATTGCTGGCACAGTCCATGTGCTCCTCGGGGCAGGTCAGGCTCAGCCTTCAGGCTGGCTTCCAAGTTGCTCATTGCCTCCTTAAAGCAGAAACTTTGGAGGGGCCAAACGCAGCAGCAGGGTCAGAAATGCTCTTCTGTGGCTGACCTGGTCCTAAAGGGAATAAAACCACGTTGGTCAGTCTGACAGACACCTCTGGCAGTTCCTGTGGGACAAACTGGATTCAAGTGCCTGGTCAGAGCTGCTTCCCTTCCTGCTGTTGTCTAAAGGGCAGCTGGTTTAGGTATCCTCAAAAGATTACCCTTGTAGCCCTGTCCTGTTGCTTGTCTCATTCTGCTTCAAACTGAGCAGAAATGGGAAGTTGAGGTGGATGGGATGAGAGTCTGGAGAGAAGCCAAGAGAGCAGAGCTCCCTCTGGAGCTGGATCCCAGTGCGGGTGTAGAGGGAAGAGTCCTTGAGTCTGATGCATGAAACTGAGCCCAACAAAGCCAAGCACGTGCCCAGTCCTGCCTGTGGCTCTGGCTGTTGGCTGCAGGTGCCTTATGCCAGACTCTGTTTCCAGTCTGGGTAGTAAGGAGAGTGCAATTCCTTGTGCAATTGTCCTGCTGGGCACGTGGATAAGTGGCAAGTGCTTGTGGATAACCTGCTAGTGCAGCCTGAGCCTCGTGGGACTGCAGGCTCCAGACACTTGTCCTCTGGAAATGTCCCTTGTTCAAGAATCAAGGACAGGTTGTTCACAAGTTTATCCCCCTGCTGCTTTGGTACCATCAATTATGTTCTGGCACTGCACAGAGAAACAGTGAAAGAGCCTTTTCCTGGCCTTGACCAGTAGGGCTTTTCCTTCCCAGAACTGGAAAATCTGATGTGCTTCTGCTCTGGAGATCGAGAGCCTGGACTCACCCCTTGACTGCTCTCTGGCCTAACAAATGAGTCTTGATTGCTCCTCCCACAGGAGGAATTTTTTACCTCACGCTGGTAAAAAAAACGTTGAAGCCCAGCTGCAAAGCAGAAACAGAGACTCCTGATAGCCCAGAGCTGCCCAGCTCCCAAAGAAACCTCATTCCCACCTTGTTGCTTCCAAAAGCTCCACATAGCTCAGACTGACGGAGCCTTTAAAAAAACAACCAGGGAAGCCTAACAGTGTCCTGCATTTCTTAGTGGATCTAGAGTTGGTTTGTTTTCAAAGGAAATACCTTTCTTCCTTCCATTTTATGTTCTCCAAACTTTTCTTTTTTAGATCTGAAATGGTAACAGTCCTATTCTTTCCCCTTTCTATTCCTCATTTGTTGTGGGCCTGCTAGATATAGCAGATTGTGTCTTTTTTCACTTTTCATTTAATTTTTATGGCTACATTTTAAATAATCATGTTGAAAAAGCTGTAGAATTTTTCTCAAGCAGATAAATTTTGAAATGTTGAAAGACTCAGAAAGAAAGAGAAAATAAAGAGTAAAACGGAAAGAAAGATTGCATTGCATCAGATGCTTCTTTGTATTGTTTTAGCAAGAACAAACTAGAAACTGAAATGCTGAGGATTCACTGGTTTTCCGTGCAAAACTAAAATGGGAGCAGGCATAATTTTGCATAGGATTGCAGAAAACAATAAATTTTGGATTTAAACCTGCCTTGCGTTGCTTGAAAATGATACAGCAAGCAGTTTACTTGTGGCTGCAATTTGCTTTCCTTGCACTGAGTATTTCTGTGGCTGCAGCCAGAGTTCCTGAGGAGAAGTTTGGATTTGGCTGGCACAGCAAAGGCAGCTTGAACCCTGGAGAGACCCCAAATGAAGGGATGTGTGGGCAGAACCTGTTCTTACCTCAGAAGGTGAGTGAATACACGGCCTTCTCTGTGGAAAGAGCTCCTTCTCCAGGGAGCCCTTCTGACCCAGCCACCAATGAAGTCCTCAGTGCTCACCCAAATTGAGGGTGAGGGCTCAGTGTGAGGCCTCACTTGTAACCCCTGATCTGAGAGGGAGCTTCTTCCCATTCCTCATGTTCTCACCTGCCCCAGAGCTTCTTTGGGCACTCACAGCCCTGGGTAAAAGTCACTTAAAAACTGATGGGGTAAGGGAAGGGCTGGTTCTTTACCTTCCTGGGTGTGGAGCACGTGGTGTGGGGCTTCCTATTTTTCTTCATCAGCTGCCTGGCCGATCCCTGGATTCTCTTTGGTGTCATCCTCATGATCTGTGGCTCTGGCGTGAAGAACCCTCAGTTGTGGCTTCAGGGGCAGGGTCTCCTCATCAGTCAAGGAAAGTGTGAAGCCCTCAAAGTAATTCACCTGGAAATCCCCTGGTGGGAAGAGATTCCAGCTCTCACTGCTTGTTGCTCACCTGCCAGGTCTGCAGCAGTGTGAGGCATCACCTGGGCTGAGTGGAAATCAGGGATAGTGATGGCCCCGGGGCTCAGGGATCAGCAAACATTGCTGTTCTATGCATCAGGGGCTTATCAAACACCACACAGGGCACCTGAGCTTGTGCTTGTGTCTAGAGGTCGTGGGACCTGTGTTCCCTGGGAAAAAGCTCTGTTGTGCCCAGTGTGGTAGAGAAGAGGGGAGTGTGGCTCCAGAGGGAGCTTCAGGAGAGGCCAGGACTCAGGTAATCCTGGCAGTACCAGAAATAATGGTATTTCTCTTCCCCAGCCACCCTGGGGCAGCATCTCTTACCTTGTGCCAGCAAACCGACGACCTAAGGGGAGCACCCAACCTACCTGTCCCCAGCCCCAGCCACTTACTCAGTCTTTTCAGGAAGGAGATGGTGTCCTGGTAGCCCTGGATATAAAAGCGGTCCAAGACCTGTGGGGGGAGGCGGCAGTCAGGGCAGCTGGGCTGCTGCAGGGGGCTCATGTCTCTGGCTACCTGGAGGAGCAGCTCACCTGACGTTTGGGAACCACAAAAATGTGATGTAAGCGGTAGATGTTCATTTTTGAGATCTGTAAGATGCAGTCAGAGAGCTGAAAGGTCAGGAAGGCAGCTGGGCCATCCTTGG
>VWZP01009167.1:0-31517 GCA_013396995.1 Dicaeum eximium
CCCCCAGTCATTATCAGCACTGCTGTTTTATTATCATATGATTATTGTATACTATTATCTATTATTATTTTTTTATATATAGGCTTTTATATTATTTTTATTTTTCCCCCCTTCTTCCCCCATTTCCCCCCTCTTTTCCCCCTTTTTTTAATCCCCTTTCCCCTTCCCGAATTCCCCACCCAATCCCGCTGCTCTCAGAGGAGCAGGACATCCCTGGAATGCTCTGGAATTCCCAGGATCTCTGTGTGTGTTTTCCGTGCATCACTCCCATCTCAAAAACCCCAAAACTTCCCTTGGCCGCTCCTCCTGTAAACATTTGCTTTTCCTTGGAGCCAAACTGGGATTTACAGCTTCAGGATTTTCCTCAGCCTCGGGACAGATCCATAATAACCAGGATCCCGCCAAATCCCAGGGGTTAAAATCACGGGTTAAGTCTCCAAAATCCCCTGAGTGGCTTAAAAATAATAAGATTATGGGAAAATCGTGCCATGATCTTGCTTCTGTTCAGCTCCTGGGTGTCAGGCTCGTGGCTCCGACCTCTCTCCATCCTCACATGGAGTGAGGATTGGGATTGGGAATTTTTAACTGGAGCTGCTCCCTTTGGAGCACCTGGGAATTTGGGAATTGCGTCCTTCATTCCAAGGCACGGGAGGAAAGCTGTGGATTTGGCACAGTGGTGATGCCATCCCGATTTTTTTTTTTTTTTTTTTTTTTTTTTTTTTTTTTTTTTTTGCTGTGTTTATTGCAGGAATATTTGTAGGATTTGGGAGAGGGATGGTGGAGATCCATAATAACCATAATATTCCATGATATTGTGGGAAATACCAGGGGATCTGGGAATCTGAGCTGTTCCAAGGTGGTTTTTCCCCGGAATTCCTGCCAGAGGAGGAAACTCTCGGCAAACCCTTTGCAACCCCTTTGGATCCTTCCCTTTCCAAGGATTTGGGAATCCCAAGGATCGCCTGCGCTTCCCGAGCCGCTGTTGCCATGGGAACGGCTGAGTTCGCTTTTTTAGGGGATTTGCCGGGGGATCCCAGTGAGGAATTTGTGCCATCCCTCACCTTCCCGGCTGGAAAAGCCCTGTGGGAACATCCCCCAGGATGTTCTGTGGGAATTCCCTCTCCAGTCGCATCCTTGCTCTCTCACTCCCAGGGTGACTGGGATTTTGTTTCATTTATTTCTCAGATTTCCTACATTTATTTCCATTTTGGACAAGTGGATTTCCAAGCCTGCCCTGTTGGTTCTCATCTCCAAGGTGTTCCCAGCTCTGAATTAATATTTTTTTTTTAATTATATTTATTTTCCAATTAAATTCCCTCTAAAACAAGAACTGGGTCGTGATCAGATTTTAGGGAACCGCATGATTTGACCCCACTGATTTTTGCCTTTTCTTTTTTCTCACGTGGATAAACAAGAACATTTTGCAAAACCTGTTTGAGATTGAAGCCTTGATCTGCTGCAATAAATTTTATCCTGAACGGATAAAATCCCAGATAAAATGTTCCTAAGGAATCAACACGGCAGGTTTTTTTACCCAGGTTTCTCCAAGCAGAATTGCTGTTATCAGAAATAATTCAATGTCTGTGCCTCTCTCTGCCTCCCCCAGGTGTGGGTTTGGAAGCACAAAGGTTTAGTCACATCCAGATGTTTCCAATTATTTCCCCTAGAAACAGTTCTCTCGTTCCTGCTTAATTTGTGGAATTATTCCCTCTTTTTGTGGGATTTTTAATTGTTCTGCCAGCAGCAAACAGCAACTTTGGGCCTGTTTTGCACTGATGCAAATCACCACTTCCTACTTGGATCAATTAATTATCGGTTACTTGAGCACTGGCGGATCCTGTAAGGAACATGGGGGAATTTTGGAGATGGAGACATCCAGCTGGGAGCCCTTTCCTTCTTTTTCATGCCCCCTGGATCCTGAATCCCAAAATTCCCATCCTTGGCCCCACCAGCTGTGCTCTGTTATGTCTTTGTCCACCAGGATGGGAAATCTGTCATTCCTTGAGGTTTGGGAATGGGGTTGGAATGGGAGAACCCCATTCCCACCAGGATGTGGATCCCAGAGTGGAATCTGTCATTCCTTGAGGTTTGGGAATGGGGTTGGAATGGGAGAACCCCATTCCCATCAGGATGTGGATCCCAGAGTGGAATCTGTCATTCCTTGAGGTTTGGGAATGGGGTTGGAATGGGAGAACCCCATTCCCACCAGGGTGCGGATCTCAGAGTGGAATCTGTCATTCCTTGAGGTTTGGGAATGGGGTTGGAATGGGAGAACCCCATTCCCACCAGGGTGTGGATCTCAGAGTGGAATCTGTCCCTTCTGGAGATGCAGAAATGGGGTTGGAATGGGAGAACCCCATTCCCATCAGGATGTGGCTCTCAGAGTGGAATCTGTCCCTTCTGGAGGTTTGGGAATGGGGCTGGAATGGGAGAACCTTCCACAACTCCAGAGGGAAGCACAGAGAGCAGGATTGGAGAACAAGGCGCTGCCCTTGAGTTGCTCTCTTGCTGTGGGGCGATTCCCTGCTAAAACTCGGGATTGGGCGCTGGGAATTGCCCGGGAGGAGGGGATGGATGGGAGGAGGTTTGGGACGTGCTGCCCGGGTGTCCCTCCCGAAGCTGTGCCGTCCTTAACGCGGCGCCACCTGGTTCGAGCACGTGAGCATGCTGGTGATCCTGCTCAACTGCGTCACCCTGGGCATGTTCCAGCCCTGCGAGGACGTGGAGTGCCGCTCCGAGCGCTGCACCATCCTGGAGGTGAGAATCCCTGGGATTCGTGGCAGGCAGGGCTGGGGAGGGATTTGTGGGGTGGCTGGGAGAGGGGAGCCCCGCTGTGATCCTTTTCCATCCCTTCCCCACAGGGATGGGTTTTCCAGAAAGGCGCGCAAAGCCTGGCCTGTGTGGGATCTGCTGGGGTGAGGCCTAAAGGCCGGGTTGGATCTGTCCCAGCCAGATCCTTTCTCTCCATCCTTAACGAGCCAGATCCCGCTGGATTCCCTGGACACCACAAAACTCGTGGATTCCCATCCCTGCAAGTGTCCCAGGCCAGGCTGGGCAGGGCTGGCAGCACCCTGGTCTGTGGACGGTGTCCCCCATGGCAGGGTGGCCCTGGGTGAGCTTTAAGGTCCTTTCCAACCCAAACCATTCCAGGATTCCATGGTGTGTGGGGAAATCTCCCTCACGCTCCATCCCAGCCAGCTCCTGCTGGGATTGCTCTGTGCATGTGGCACCAGGGGCTGCCTTTGCCTCTCCATCCCCTTCTCCATGAGGGAAAAGCTCAGGATGAGCCCATCCCTGCTCTCCTCAGCGTGCCAGGAGAAGCGGATTTGGGAATTCTCCCCCATCCAGAGCCCCCAGCCCCGTGGGCCAGGGGACATCAGGCCTGTCCCCTCGCTGCCATCTGCACGTCCTGGGGCAGCTCCTTGGCTCCCCGCACGTTCCTCAGGCTGGGAACGACTTCCCTCATTCCCAAGGAGTGACATCAACCCCAAATCACCACCCTGCTCAGCTCCTCTGGATCCCACATTCCTTGGAATGCCCCAGCCATGCGGGAAGGCCGCTGGGATCCTCCGTGGAATCCCAAAGTGGTTGGAAGGGACCTTAAAGCTCATCCAGTTCCATCCCTATCCCAGGTTGCTCCAAGCCCCCTCCAACCTGGTCTTGGAAATTTCCTGACAGGTTTTAGGTAGGAAAGGGCTGGAAAATCCCCATTATCCCCAAAATCCCTATCACAGCCTGCAGGAGGGATTGGAAGCTGGAACATGAGGTGGAAAAGCCTGAACTTCGTTATGGAGGCGTTTGGATGTCAGTAATTAAATGAACTGAAATTATGGAGCAAAATTTCTGGGTAGTTTATTAAGGGAAAGTTGGTTAATTAAGAAAAATCCCTCTCCAGCTCTCCTGCAGCCCCTTCAGGCCCTGGCAGGGGCTCTGAGCTCTCCCTGGAATTTCCCTTCTCCAGGTGAACATTCCCAGCTCTCCCAGCCTGGCTCCAGAGGGGCTCCAGCCCTCTGATAGCCTCATGTCTTATCAGGGGATGAACAAAAGCTGGGGGCACTTCCCAAGCCCTGGGATGAGCCAGGAGCTGTGCCAGAGGGTGCCAGCACCCCGCAGGTTTGATTTTGGAGTTGGGAGGTGGCACTTTGGTGACAGGAACACGGAATGTCCCCGTGGTGGGAGCCCTCAGGTCTCTCCCTCCCCCTGAGCAGAGCAGGACTGACTGAAATCCTCTTTTCCTGCTCTTTTCCAGGCGTTTGACGACTTCATTTTCGCCTTCTTTGCCGTGGAAATGGTCATCAAGATGGTGGCCCTGGGCATCTTTGGGCAGAAGTGTTACCTTGGAGACACCTGGAACCGCCTGGACTTCTTCATCGTCATGGCAGGGTGAGAAACCACCTCATCCCTCCATCCCCAGAGCAGGGAAATCCCAGGGAGCCAAATCCAGGCCTTGTCCTGGCTGGCCTCAGGAGGCAGAATCTCCCAAATCTGATTTTTTTTTAATCCTCACCCCAAAACCACGCTGGGTTTGGGGATGGGCTGTGGGAGTTTGGGGCAATCCTTTAATCCTAACACATCCTGAGCTGGTCCAGAGTGTCCCAGTGCTGCTGTCTCCAAAAAAAATCAGCTCAGCCCCACTCCTGCCCCGTGCCAGCAGCAGAGTGAGGCAGGGATGGGGCAAACGAGGAGAACTCAGCCCAAAAACCCCATTGAGGAAGCTGAAATCTCAGTGGGAAAAGCTGGCCGGGAGTTCACCCAAATTCCAAACTCCTCGTGGTTTACAGCTTCATTCCCTCTCCCCCAGCTGCTGGTTTGTGCAGGATGTGTTAATAAACAGCTCCAAGGATGATCCTGTTGCTTTTGACACCACTTCCCTCACCCCCACGGGGAATAACTGAGTGGAGTAAAACTTGGCAAAGCTCAAACTCTTTTTTTTTTTTTTTTTTCTTTTCCCCAATAAATAAACAGCTTTGGAAAGCCCAGGCTCTCCTACCTGCTCAGTACATCCTGGCAAGGGATGGAAAGCTTTAATTACTGCCTGACTTCTGAATTCCTGCGTTTCTAATGACCAGCCTGGGGTTAATTAAAACATCCTTGGAATATGTTGGGGCGTTTTTCCCTTTCCATTAGTGCTGTGCCATCTTCCCTGCACTAATGGGGTTTTGTTGTGCTCTGTGTTATTTGTCTGGAATACAATTAGGAATGGTTTTAGTGCTCTGAATAAAACATGAGCTCTCCTGAGCGGAGCTTTCCTTGGAACTCGGGTGCAGTTCCAGCCCAAGAAGGAACATCAGGGACAGCAGAAAAAAAACCCTTATTATTAATTATTTTTTCCTTAATTATGTTTTCCTATAAAGCTGCTGCGGTGTTTAAGGGAGGAGTGGTACGGGAAGAGCAGGAAAAACTTGGGATCAGGATTCTGATCAAGGAGCTGAGGGTGTTTTTCCACGTTGGAAATGTGGGATGAGCAGAAAATCCCCAGCTCCTCAGAGCTCCCCCACAGCCAGGACTGGGGACCCCACGGAGGCAGGAGGGCTGAGCCCTCTGCTCATCCTCAGGGGCAGCTTTGGGAATTTTGCTGTTGGAATGAGGGGGAAAGGGACTGGTGAAGCCATTTGGGAGTTTTCCAAGGTTTTTCCCCACCTTCCGTAGCTGGAATATGTTTGGGGAGGATGCAAACAGCAGGAGACCCCGCTGGAGGTGTGGCATTACTCAGGCTGGAGATGGGAAGAAGAAAAAAACCCTTCCCTGGCTGATCCTGGGCTATCTCCAGATGTGAGCCAGGCCTGGATTGTGATTTCCCACCTTCCCTGGCTGATCCTGAGCTATCTCCAGATGTGAGCCAGGCCTGGATTGTGATTTCCCACCTTCCCTGGCTGATCCTGAACCATCTCCAGGTGGTTTGGGTGGATTTGAGCCAGACCTGGATTGTGATTCCCCATCTCTCAAAGAGAGGCTGGGAGTAACCCTGGGAGAGGAGAAGCTGTGCTGAGGGTTGGGATTCACCTCCCTCCACCACCACCCTTCAATCCAGCATGTGCTCCTAAAACTGGAGCTGTTTTCAGCAGGGAACTCCCCACTGGAATAACAAAGCTGCTTTTTCCAGCGAGGGGATGGATGTGCTGAAGTTATTCCGAGGTTTTTCTCCTCTAAGAAGGGAAAGGAGTGATCAGCAGAGCTTTGTGTGCCCCGTTCTGCCTCCTCAGAGGAGCTGTTTTGCCTCAGCAGCAGCTCCAAAGGGAGCAGGGAAACTACAAAACAAACACAGCTCCTGCCTGCAGCACAGATCCTGTCTGAAGTTCCTTCCAGCTCCCACAGTCCTTTCATGTTTTCCTCGCCCGAGAAATGTTCCCTGGAACGTTTCAAGCCCGGTGGAACTCGTGGCCTCTCTGTTCTGCCCAGCAGCTGAGTTGAAAGCGTTCCCCCAGCAGCAGGGATGGTGCTCAGGAGAGCTGAAACCGAGAGGTTCCTGCTGCATCCAGTCCCTGGAGGCATTCCAGGCTCCCAGGATAGGATTTGGATTTGGATTTGGCAGCTGAATGTTTGGAGCTGTTGGTGGCACAAGACATCCCAAAGTCTCTCTCCTCTTGTGTTTCAGGGTGGGGAGTCACCTACTGAGTGCCAATCCATCCAAAATTCCCAGCTCCAGTGGGTTTCTATGGGGCATTCCTGTTTCTGTGGGCAGGAATTCTTTCCCAATATCCAATCTAAATTTCCTCTCTTTCAGTGTGAACCCATTCCCCCCTTGTCCCATCACCACAATTCCTGCTGGAGTTTCCCTCTCCAGCTTCCTCGGAGGTTTCTTCACATCCTGGAAGGAAAACCCTGCTTTCCAAAGCGTTCCCTGTGCTGGCAGCAAAGGCTGGAAGGGACCTTAAAGCTCATCCCATCCCACCCTTGCCACACAGGGACACCTTCCACCATCCCAGATCACTCCAAACCCCATCCATCCCATCCTTGGACACTTCCAGGCACAGGGAATTCCACCCACACAAGGAGCTGGAAGCACAGAATGGTTGGATTTGCAGCTGGGCTTGCAGGCAGCGAAGCTTTTCCTGACCCTGATTCCCTGCCAGGCCTGAGCACCCCCATCCTGACCCGTTTTTTGCTGGTTTTTTGCTGTTTTCCCCCCCCGATGATGGAATATTCCCTGGATGGACACAACGTGAGCCTCTCGGCCATCCGCACCGTCCGCGTCCTGCGGCCCCTGCGCGCCATCAACAGGGTCCCAAGTGAGTGCCACCACCCCGGGCACGGCGCTGGGAAAACTGGGAAACCTCGGGAATAACCCCCCCACACACACACACACCTGGATTTCTGAGTTTGGGCTGGGGAAACTGGAAAACCTTGGGAATAACCCCCCCACACACACCTGGATTTCTGAGCTCAGGCTGGGGAAACAGGGAGACTGGAAAACTTTGGGAATAACCCCCCCANAGGGAGACTGGAAAACTTTGGGAATAACCCCCCCCCACACACACCTGGATGTCGGAGTTTGGGCTGGGGAAACTGGAAAACTTTGGGAATAACCCCCCCACCTTAATTTCTGAGCTCAGTCTGGGAAAACTGGAAAACTTTGGGAATAACCCCCCCACACACANATTTCTGAGCTTAGTCTAGAAAAACTGGAAAACCATGGGAACAACCCCCCCTCCCACACACCTCGCTCTCTGCTTTGTGTAGCTAATGAGAGGAAATGAATTAATTTAATTTTTAATGGCAAGTTAGAGATCGTCATTATCATAATTGGTGTTAGCAAAGGGCAAGGGAGCAGGGAATTGACCTCCGAGCTGTTTTCCAAGGTTTTTGTGACTTTTCTAAGGAAAACAACTCTCTTGTGGTGTAAAGTAAACAATGTTCCTCCAAAGGAAGGGAGAAGGTCACTCCCAAGAGGGATCTTCTTGCCCTGCTGGGTTCCTTTTCCCTCCTCAGTGATTTAAGATCTTTCCAGGACTTTATGTTTGGGATTAGCAGCTCAGGAGCTTCCCTTGCTGCTAAAACCCCACGGAGGGTTTGCTCCATGTGAAACAAAATCGGGATCATCCTCGGTAGGAAGTTCAAGTGGCTCCTAAATCCATTTTCAAGTGGCTTCAGCTGCTTGGCTTCTAAATCCAATTTTTAAATCCGAGTCACCACGTTGGAATAATTCCCTGCTGGAATCAGCTGGCTGCTGAGCCTCCTTTGCAAGGTGCTCATTCCACAGCAATTCCACCCCTTTCCAGCCCAAATCTTCTCCAATCAAAAATGCAGCAGCATTGTATGGAAATCACAGGGATCCTGGTATTAAAAAAAAAAAGAAAAAAAAAGAAAGAAAAGAAAAAGGGATATAACCTGTTCTGTTGGAAAGCATTTGGAGTGAGCCAGCCCCAAATCCTGCCTGGATTCAGCACATCCAGGGACAGCCCAACAACCTCCCCCATAAGGGGTTTGGTTCCAGGCCCTCCAAGGAAAATGTGAGGGAACAGATGGATGTTTACACCCAGGAGCCTTGGAAATTTCTCTCAGAACTCCCAATTCCACAGGATTTTTTTTTTCTGGAAAACAAGGAACAAAAGCAGTGAGTTCCACAGCGAGGTCATCACTCAGTTAAAAACGAGGCCTCAGAAAAGAGAGGCTGAAAGGGGCCGTGGAAGCCTTTGGAGTTTTGTTTTCCTAAGGAGGTTTTGTTGCCAGGGTTTTGGAAAGCACAACACCACGTTTCCCTCTGGGATTTGGAGCTCCAGAGAAGTTTCCCTCTGGAATTTGGGGCTCTGGGGATGGGGTGGAGCAGAGGGACCCTGGCACGGGCTGGGCTCGGAGCCCTCCAGGCTGGGATGAGCATCAGGCTCCCTCTGACTCCTTCAAATCCACAAAACCCCTCAGTATTCCCATGGAATAGTGGGAATCTTAAGCTGGGATTCAGCTGGGCTGAGGGCAGCAGCAGCCAGGGGAAATGAAGGATTTACACCGAGCTCCAGGGATCCAAACAACTCCAGCTTTAGGTGGAATTTTGCTCCGAGCCCAACTTGTGTTTGTGTCCCTTAGCCCCGACACCAAATGAGCCTGACAAGCTTTGTTATCACTGCACTTCCCGTGGGATTTTCAGATTTTTTCCAACAGACAGGTGATAGAAAATATCCCATTTTTTATTAATATTCTGTGGGGTGAAATCCCGTGGGTTCAGTCCGTGTTTGGAGCCTGAGGAGCAGCTGGGCTGGGCTGGGCTGACACCACCAAAGGGGACCTGAGCACCAGGACTGGGATTCCCAGGAATTATTCCCAGAAATATCCCCATTCCTGGAGGGCAGATCATCCAGCCTCCACCTGTCTGGGAGACACCAACCCAATCCTCTTGGAACATCAGGAATTTTGCTGTTTCAGACCAAAATATTCCAGAATCTGTGGAGAAGGGATGGGAAAATCCCAGGATTTTGGTGGATTTTTGTGGTTACATTTTTAGCCTTTCACCCACAGGGATGGCACAGCTCAGCCAAGGGATTTCCTTGGAATTCCAGCCCATTCCCAGCTCTGGGACTTGGGAATGGGATTTTCCACAAGATAAAAATTTACAGCTGGATCAGAAGAGATGAACCTGGTGCTGAATGCAGGGAAAGAGGGAGAGAACCAACCTGGAGATTTATCCCTGGGATTCCTGGGCTCTTCCCTGGGATCCAGCCAGCACCATCAGCTCGTGGCTTCCAGGCACAGTAAATTCACCCACGAGATTCTTTCAGCTCGATGCAGTTTGTTAAGAAAAGAAAGAAGAACCCTGGCCAATAAAAACATCATTTCTATTAGAAATTATTCCTTCCAAACCACTGGAAAAATGGAATTCCTGCAATTTATTTACTTGGCAGAGGCTGGAGTCAGGGATTTTTTTTTTCAGCAGTGGTCATTGGGTTGCTTTTTTTCTTTTTTTTCAAATCTATTTCAGCACTTTATATTTCTTTTTATATTTATATTTAATTTTGTATTTCTTTTTATATTTATATTTCTTTTTATATTTATATTTAATTTTGTATTTATTTTTATATTTATATTTCTTTACATTTCTTTTTATATTTCTTTTTATATTTTTAAAATTTACTTTATTTTTTAATTTTATTTTTATCTGTATTTTTTATTTGTTTATTTTTATTTTTTATGCTGGAGATCCTTGTGGAGAGGTGTGGGATTGGTGGGAAGTTCCCCACAGCCTCTGCATGAGGAGGGAAAGGGAGCAGAGCTTTCCTTGGAAGAAAAGCATCCTGCTTTCCATCCTCAAAAAAAAAACAAAAAACAAAACNCAGGGAAAGAGGGAGAGAACCAACCTGGAGATTTATCCCTGGGATTCCTGGGCTCTTCCCTGGGATCCAGCCAGCACCATCAGCTCGTGGCTTCCAGGCACAGTAAATTCACCCACGAGATTCTTTCAGCTCGATGCAGTTTGTTAAGAAAATAAAGAAGAACCCTGGCCAATAAAAACATCATTTCTATTAGAAATTATTCCTTCCAAACCACTGGAAAAATGGAATTCCTGCAATTTATTTACTTGGCAGAGGCTGGAGTCAGGGATTTTTTTTTTCAGCAGTGGTCATTGGGTTGCTTTTTTTCTTTTTTTTCAAATCTATTTCAGCACTTTATATTTCTTTTTATATTTATATTTAATTTTGTATTTCTTTTTATATTTATATTTCTTTTTATATTTATATTTAATTTTGTATTTATTTTTATATTTATATTTCTTTACATTTCTTTTTATATTTCTTTTTATATTTTTAAAATTTACTTTATTTTTTAATTTTATTTTTATCTGTATTTTTTATTTGTTTATTTTTATTTTTTATGCTGGAGATCCTTGTGGAGAGGTGTGGGATTGGTGGGAAGTTCCCCACAGCCTCTGCATGAGGAGGGAAAGGGAGCAGAGCTTTCCTTGGAAGAAAAGCATCCTGCTTTCCATCCTCAAAAAAAAAAAAACAAAAAACAAAACAAAACAAACAAAAAAAAAAAAAAAAACCACAAAAAAAAACACCCACAAAAAAAAACCCAAAAAATTTTTTTAAATTTCCCTCCTTTCCAGCAAGGAGAGGATTTCCCCATGGAAAAGGAATTGTTTGTGTGGAGGCCCAGCTCCCACCCCACCCCAGGCTCAGTGGTTTTTAGGGGAACAATTTCTGTCATCCCTGAGAGGAGTTTGCAATGTTTACAAATCCGTATTTTAACAGTTCCTCAGGAGGCTGAGGATTCCTGGGAACATTTCTCCAGGAAAAATTGTCTTGCAGTTCGTGTAGAATGCTACAGAAAACACCTGGAAATCCCATCCTTGGGTCCAGGCTCTGGAAATCGCTGTTTGCTCCCATTTCCTGCCAAACATTTGGCATTTTCCCCTCCCTTTTCAGCCTCGGCGTTTAGGGGAAAACACCAAATCCCGATTTTTCCCCATCCTGATGTGGTTTTCCCTTCTCCCCCAGGTATGAGGATCCTGGTCACGCTGCTGCTGGACACTCTGCCTATGTTAGGCAACGTCCTCCTCCTCTGCTTCTTTGTCTTCTTCATCTTTGGCATTGTGGGGGTCCAGCTCTGGGCAGGGCTGCTGAGGAACAGGTGCTTCCTAGACAGGAATTTCGCCATGTAAG
Source organism: Dicaeum eximium (assembly GCA_013396995.1). Classification (NCBI taxonomy): domain Eukaryota; kingdom Metazoa; phylum Chordata; class Aves; order Passeriformes; family Dicaeidae; genus Dicaeum; species Dicaeum eximium. Next base: position 11,592 of record VWZP01009167.1, read on the forward strand.
TACAGCAAAAGGAAAAATTCCCCACCTTTTTCTTCCTTTTTTTAGGTTTTTTGGGTTTTTTTTTTGTTTGGTTGGGTTTTTTTGTTTGTTTGTTTGTTTTTTTCTCCTCCCTCCACCTTTCTCTTCCTTTCTCTTCCTTTTCCAGCAGGGGATTTTTCTGTCCCCTGCTGGAAAAATCCCAGCACTCAGCAGGGTCGAGCTGGGAACTTTCTGTCTGGGGAAAAAAAAAATCCAATTTGTCAGCAATTTCCTGAGGGTTTTGTGAAATTCCTGCTGCACCTGAAGGACGAGGATGGGAGTGGCTTGGATTAGCTCTGCCTGAGATCCCTGACTCTGGGAGTTGGAGGATTTGGAACAAATTCCCAGCTCTCCAAACAGTTCAGGTCACTAAGCACACCCCAACCCCTGGCAGGGGGTTGAGTTGGAGATGCTGCTGAAACCCAGAGATAAATCCTTGTCAAGGTTTTAAGATAAGAAACTGGATGTGAGAAGCATTAAAATAATTTGGACACAGCTCTGAGTGCGAGACAGGCATTGGGAATGGGCAGGACCTGGAATCATGGAATTGTTCAGGCTGGAAAACGCCTCCAGGATCATCAAACCCAACTGGAAAGAGGCAAATTTTCATTTGGGTTCTTCCAGGCTGGGCAGTTGTGTGGAGCAGCCCCTGTGACAATAAACCTGCCCTGCTGAGCCTCACCTGGGACCCCCAGCCCTGCCCAAGGCCCAGCAGATCAATTTAAGCCCAGCCCAGGCTCTTAGTCCTGGCTTGGGCTGTGCTGTCGGTGTTTGTCTTTGCTCCTGAGCTCCCTGGATTAATCCTGGATCTGGCTCATCCTTTGGAGCCTGGGCTGGGCTCAGAGTGGGATCGTGGAGATGCTGCTGGAGCTGGGATGGCTCCTGGCTCATTCCAGGCTTTGGGACATCCCCTGCTGCTCCCGTTGTGCCCCTGCCCCTTCCCGGGCTGGGGACACACCTGGATGGAGCCAGGATGGAAACCGAGAGCAGCCAGCACGGAAAAGGGGGATTTGCCTGGGAAAAAAACCCTTCCAAAGGCTCCTGTCAGAGATGTCAGCAGCTCAGAGGTGAGGAAATGCCCCAGCCCGGCTCTGAGGGCAGCTCAAACTCCGCAGAGGAGATGGAGCCTGTGATTACATCTCTGGGAAATCATCGGGCCTGTCTGCGAGACAGGCAGGGATCGTCCCTCGGGTCCTGCTCCTGCCTCTCACTGCTCGGTCCTGGCGCTTCCAGCTCCCTCAGACTTTCCCTGTGCCCTGCTGAGCTTCGTTCATCCCAGCAGAGCCGAGCATCCCCGAGCCTGCCATGGCTGTGATCCCACTCCCGCATCCCGGTGCTCCAAACCCCCTCCTGCACCGCCAGCATCAATCTGAGCAATTTGCCCCTCACCAAAACCCCGGAGCTGCCATTCCCGAGCCCAAATCGGGCTGTGGCAGCCCTGCCTGGGTGGCCCCGGTGCTGTAATTAACTCCAGCCAGCCCTTCTCGGTGTGTTCGAGTCAGGATTTTAAACGCTCCGCGATTTTCTGCCAAGCGGAGCTCTCGAGATGAGCCACAGGGGAAGCGTTCGCTAAGCACAGACATTAAGCAGCAGTTATGTAATGGCCATTAGCAGCATCAAAGGCCTCGCAGGATTTTCTTATCAGGGCTTGCTCCTTGTCAGGGAAGGTTTTGGGATGAGCCGTGTTCGGAGGGGTTTGTCTGGGATCTCCTCCTTCCCTCTGGGATGGGCTCTGCCACCCCCCAGCAGCTGGGAGAGGTGAATATTAGATATAATATTAATATATTATAGATGTAATTTATATATTATATATGTAATTAATATATAATATAATTTATTAATATTGATTAACGAATATTGATTAATATATAGTATTAATATCTAATACTAGAGAGCAGGAATATTCCAGCTTCCAGCTCAGTGGGAGAAATGTGGGGTTTTCTGGTGCCTTCACCCAGGCTGGTGCTGCTGGGTTGGGCTCCTTGTGTTAATTTTAGACCTGAGAAACTCAGCAATATTCCAGCATTTCCTGCTATCCCTATTTCTTGGAGCTCCGTGGGGAAGTTTTAGGGAATCCAGATGGAACTATTCCCTTATTTTTTTTTTTTTTTAATCATTTCTGACTCATCCTCTCAACCCGGGTGTCAGGGCAGGGTTCCCCCCTGCAGTGGTTGTTAACACGGCAGCAGCAAATTGTAAAGGAAAAAAAAAGGCACGGAATGACCTGGAAAACTCTTCAGGGCTGCATCTCCCTGCTGTTGGACAGGTCATGGAATCCTGGAATGGGCTGGCTTGGAATGCACCTCAAAGATTCTCATTCCAGCCCCCTGCCATGGGTAGGGACACCTTCCCCTATCCCAGCCTCAAACACATCCAGGGATGGGAAATCCACAATTCCTCAGGGCACAGAGGTGTCCCAGCCCTTCGGGAGGCTGGGAGGGGCTGAGATCCTGGCTCTGATTTCCTGCACAGCCCCGCAGAGAGGGAAAACTGGAATTATTGGAGAGTCTCCCCTTGGTGCTGCTGCCAAACCCTCCCAGCTGACCCCAAAACTCCTTTAAAAACAGAGGATCTGGACAAAATCCAGGGGCCAGCGAGGCAGGGTCCTAACCCCAAATTTTCTGGATGAAAGGAGGTGTAAGTGAGCTCCCAAACAGCTGCTGCAAATCCAGCTGTGCCCTGCTGTGTTCTGCTTCCTGCTCCTCCAGCTCTTCCAGAGGCTGATCAGATGGAAGGACTGACTTTGATTTTTGCCATCATTCCTCTTTTCCCATGGAAACCTTTTCTTTTCAATCCCCCTTGAAAGTTGGCAGCTCCGAGTGAAGCGACTATTTTTAAGTCGAGCGCATTGTGAGAGAAATTTGGGGACTTTTTGGAGGTGCAGTGGGAATTTCTGCCTTTCTCTCTCTGTCTCTGAGAACTGTGCTGTTACAGGGCTGGAATGAGGTTATTTGAGGATTTTTAGCCGGGATTCTGAAGGAATGGCTGGGTTGTTGCAGGAGTGGGTTGGAACTGGGTGTCTGCTCGTTGGGATGTGGGAGAATTGGGAGAATCTCTCCCTCCTCACCCAAAGTGATCCCCCAAAACTTGGGATTGTGTGGAACAGCAGTGCCAGGATGGGCTGGGAGTGATGCCCGGAGATCCTGGCAGTGGGAGCTGCAGGAGGAACTCCCCAAGGATTCTTTGGTGGGAAGGAGCGTGATAAATGAGTATTGAATAGTTGACTCTTGCAATTAGAGGGTAAATATTATGTAAGAGAAGTTAGAGAAGTTTTATACATTGGGGTTTGTTTTGTTTTGGTTGGGTTTTTTTGTTGTTGTTGTTGTTTTGGTTTGGGTTTTGTTGTTGTTTTGGTTTTGGGTGGGGTGGTTTTTTGGGTTTTTTTGTTTGCTTGTTTGCTTGTTTGTTTTGTGTGTGTGTGTGGTTTTTTTTTTCCTTTTGTTCCTGCGGGATGGCCGGGGAAGTGACCCCCACCCCTGGACTGCGAAGAAAGAGCGGACAGACAGAATTTAGGGAGGGACAAAAGGGTTTAAAAGGCTTTAAAAGGGTTAGAAAGGCGGAACATCCATTTTGAGGTCATGCACATGGTGGGGAATACCCTGCTCCCAGTACCATGTTTCATTTTCTTTCTTCAGCCTTCTGTTTGTATATTTTTGATAAAGTTTTTAATAGACCTTTTTTTCAATTTCAATTCAAAAGGTGAGGAGCCTTTCTCCCAGGAGGAAGGTTTGGGAAGGACAGCCGGCAGCTCCTGGCTGACATCTCCGCGATGTTTTTATGGTTTTTCCCCCCCTCTCCGGCTCCTTCCCACCCTCCCGAGCCGCTCCCGGTGGAAATAAAGGAATTGGGTCAGCCCAGCCCGTCCGGGCTCCTCTCCGGGGCTGCTCCGGGTGTGCAGGGATGCGGAGCAGCATCTTCCAGATCGGGAGCCTTTCAGGGAGCTCAGTGGCTCGGAAGCAGGAGCGGGGAGGGAGCTGTGAAGTGCCTCGTGTTCCTCCGAGCCTCAGGCCGCTTGCGGTGTGAGTTTTCATCCTGATTAACTCGGAGTGCTCGGTGCTGTTCTGCCTTCAGCTCCTGGGAGGAGGCTCAGGAATTCGTCTGGGAAGGGTTTAATTGCTGCTCCTTGTGGCATTGCTCAGCAGGATTCCCTGGGAGAGCGGGGAATTAATCCTGCTGAGGTTCTCCACCTTCTCCTTTTCCTCCTGTGCTGCCCCGGGCTGCGGCAGGATTGTGCTCGGCTGTATTCCAGGGGCTGGGATGGATGGATGGATGGATGGATGGATGGGTGGAGGGATGGGTGATGGGTGGNTGGATGGATGGATGGATGGATGGATTGAGGGATGGATGGATGATGGATGGATGGATGGATGGATGGATGGATGGATGGATGGATGGATGGATGGATGGATGGATGGATGGATGGGCTGGGAAAACTTCCCTGGGGGAGGATGGAGCAGAGGATAATCCAGTAGGAGTGGGAGAAAAATGGATTTTCCTGCCCCTCTGTTGTCCTTACTGCACAAGGGACAGAGAAAGGGAAATCCAGGAGATGTGCAGGGAGCAGGGCTGGGAAAAGCTGGGAAAGGGGTGTTAATCCTCTCTGATGGGATAACAGATCCATCCTGGGGCTTGGCTTCTCCTGCCTTTCCCCCAGAGCTCTCCTGATTAGCAGGTTCATTAGCATTAATGAGTGATTTGTCTCTACCTGTTGGCAAGGAACGGGGAATTCAGGAAAGAGTGGAAGGTCCTGGCAGAACTCATTCGTTTATTTGGGGGATGTTGGGGATTCCCTCGTTCTGCAGCATTTTTGCTTCTTGTTCTTGCTCTCCTTTCTCTTCCCTTTTTGGTTTTGCCAGGATTAAAAAAAAGGTGGTGTGGGGGGAAAAGGTTTTAAGAAAAGTCTGAAATCTGCAGAGTTTGCTGCCAGTTCGGGTCTGTCCCCCCTCACTGGGTGGTGCTGGAGCTTCCCACAGGAGTGGCTCCTTCCCAGTGGGAAGGAAGGGAAGAGGGAAAGGTTGGGCAGAAAGTGCCCCCTAAGTGACTGATTCCGTCACAGGGACAACTTTTAATTTGGAAATGTTTTTGGGAACAGCTGCAAAAGTGAGGAAAGCAGAGGAAAGGGAGGATAAACTCCCTCAGGCAGCAGCAGAACCGAGCCAGGCTTAACCCACCCCTCCCAGCAGAGCTGGGCTTTGTTTTCCTGCTCGGATTTTCCTCCCCCAGCCACCAAACTGCTCCAGGTGGTTCATGCCCAGATCTTCTCTGTGCAGCTCCTCAGACCCCAGCTCGGGGCTCTGTGTGCTCAGGCAGCCGTTCTTCATCCCAAAACTTCCCAAATGGAGACTCCTGGGATGCGCAGAGCCTCTCCAACTGTGTGTGGCACATCCCAGTGGGATGGGGACTGATCCTGGAGTTTGCCTTTTGGGAGTCCAAGTAACTTCTCAGGTGTCTCCTCTCTGATCCTTTCTTCTTTTCCCAAATTCTCCAGCTCTTCCCAAGTTTTCCTGCGCTTTGGTGTGTTTTAATCCTGTGTTTAATCCTCCCCCTGTGTGGCCCTGCTGGGTGGTGTCTGATCTTCTCCCAAATGCGGCTGCTGCAGCTCTTGGCCCGTTCTCCAGCCTGTTTCATATGGAAATTTCCTCCCAGGGAAGCCAGCTGGTGGGAGGGCAAGGAAAAGACTTGGGGAGGAAAAACATCTTCCAGGTTTTTGTCGCATCCAAGGCCCAGGAACAGTGCAGGTGATGTCACAGTTTTGTCTGGAGCTGCGGGGTGTGCAGGGAGGAGCTGCTGAACATAAATAATTCCCGGGACGTGCTCCTCTTCCCTCTCCCATTCCTGAAGCTGATGAACCCTCCACACCCATCCCAGGTAATGGGATCATGGAACAGAACCAGATTCCCCAGGGAAGTTGCTGAGGGCTGATTTCCCCTCAGCTCTGCCCTGCAGCAATTGTTCTCTCCTTAAAGTGCAGCCACAGAGCGATTCCTGCTTGGCTTGAGGGTTTTGGGGAGCAATTCCAAGCAATTGTCTGGAATAACACTTGTTAAAGCCAAATCTCTTCACCAGATAGGGACATTCGTGGAGAGATAAAAATAGAGCTGTCCTGGCTGGAAGAATTACCTGGTTATCTTCAGCCCACATCTTTTATAATGCGTGTGTCGCCTCTCCCTTATCTCAGGGAGATTCTGGAGCAGCTGAAATCCCTGGAGCTGGGAAAACAGTGGATAAAAGTTGGCTCTGGAGCAATGCAGCTCCTCAGCTGGAGCCCTGAGTGCTGCAGGCTCTCACCAGCACTGAGCACACGGCCCAGAAAGTGCCAGATCTGGGACACAACTCGGGGAAAATTCCAGCATTTCTTTACCCAGGCTGGGACAGAGCCATCGCCTTTATCCAAGCCAATTCCATCAGAAATGCAGGAAGCACGTGGTTTTCCCATTAATGTGGGCTCTTCCATTTGTTAATGGAAGTAGAGAGGGAGTGGGAGATGGCCTCTGGCTGGGTCTGTCCTTGTGGGAGCTCAGCCCCTCATCAGAGACATCCTGAGGGGCAAATTTATTGGGAAGCTGCTCTGCCACCGGAAAAGTTATCTTCAAATCCTTCCAGAGAGCCCAAAAGCTCCCTGGATTTTGGGGAAGAACCTGATCTGCTGGGATTTTCTCTCCATCCCCTCTCATGTCATGCTTTTTTACCTGCTTGGTTTACCTGGGGGAGCTCAGGCTGATCTTTACTGGGAGATGAGCCAGGCTTTACGGCGTGTAAAAGGGTTTGATTTTAGGGCTGGAATTTGGACTGAAGGGATAGCAACCAGCACGTTTTCCTGCTGCTAAAACCAGGGATGAACCTTTTTTTTTTTAATTTTTCTCATCCTTTTCCTTCTTTCCACCTTCTCCAGGACGTACAACCTGACCTTCCTCCACCCCTACTACCGGCCGGACGAGGCGGAGGAGAACCCCTTCATCTGCTCCTCGCACCGCGAGAACGGAATGCAGAGGTGCTCCAACATTCCCAGCAGGAAGGAGTCCAAGGTGGAGTGCACCCTCAGCATGGACTCCTACAGCCCCAGCCTGGCCAGCCCCGAGCCCAGCAGGAACTCCTGCATCAACTGGAACCAGTACTACAACATCTGCATGGCCGGGGACCTGAACCCCCACAACGGGGCCATCAACTTTGATAATATTGGATATGCCTGGATTGCTATTTTTCAGGTAGGATTCTCCCAAAGATGGGGGTTTTTCCCTGGTTTTCTTGGTGCTTTTTTTTTTTTTTCCTGTTGATTTCCTAGTTTGGGGTTTGTCGTTTTTTGCTCGGGAAGGTTGTGGTGAAAGCAGCAAAATTAGAAGGAATTTGCTCGGCCCTGAGTAAAACCCCAAATAAAGAAATGGGGAATAAATGAATCAGGCAATAAATGGTGCAAGAGAGCATTTGGAGGGAAGAAACCTTTCTTTTGAAATCATTTGAAAAGATGGAAAATAACTTGTTGAGGCAGCAGAACTCATGGCAAGTTCCACCTCTGCAAATCAGATAAATCCCAGGGATTTTTGGGAGCTGGGGCTTTATTGCTGGAGCACCAGGAAACTGAAAGTGGTGTTGAGGTTTTTAAGCAAGATTTAATTTTGTGCTAAGATGAAGGAAGCTGGCATGGCTTAGGCTTGGTTTTAAATCACGGGGTGAGCATGGAATGCTGGAAGGGGGAAAAATCCGATCTCCCTAAAATTCCTGAGAGGAAATTCTGCCCCCAGGGAATTTCAGAAAAGACCAAAGTGCTTCTCATTCAGACTGGGGGAGATTTTACAGGTGATAAAATTCTTCATAACTGAAGGATTTCCCAAGGATTTTCATGTCCAGAGGCTGTGGTTTCCCAGGGCTGCCCCAGCTGGAAGATCCCTGTGTTCTTTCCCATTTTTAATGGGCACTTCCTGGTGTTCCAGCATTTCTTTGGCTCTGCCTGGGTGCCCTGGTTGGTTCACTCCCCCTGAAGTGGAGATGACATCTGTTCCTAGAGCAGAATTCTCCCTTTAGCTTCATTAATGAGGGATAATTACTCATCCAGAGCTCTGAGTTTCATTTATGGATTTCCTCCCAGTGCCACGTTATCCATGAAGTTCTTAACTTCCAGCTTCCATCAGGGAATTGCAAAGTGGGGAATGTTTGAGCACCTTCCCTGCTCCTCAGGAGCTGCCCTTGGATCACAGTGCTGGGGCCAGAGGCTCAGAACCAAATCCAGAGGGGTTCAGGCAGATCCCACTGAGATCTGAATCCCAATTTTCCCATTGGGAAAATGCTTTGGAATGAGTGAGCAAGAGAGGAGCTGCTGGCTGTTAGTGAGTGCTGGATAAAGGGAAGAGAGAATTCTCCTTTTCCTGCTCTTTGATGGATCTGAGGGATGTTCCCAGGAGATCCCACCTGGTTCCTTTTCACAGGGAAAGGAAATTGAGGAGGAGCAGAGCTTCTCCAGAGGGGTCCTGCTGCCTCTTCCCTTCCCAATATTCCAGGCTGCAAATTTTCATTCCATCTCGGCATTTGATTCCCTCATCCTTAAAAGGCTCAGTTTAATTTCAGGAAGGACCCCCAGCCCCAGGAGAGGTTCCAGCTGATTCCTTTGGGCAGCAAAGTGTCTGGCAAGGTGGGATCTCGTGTGCTCAGATGGTTTTGGCAGCTGCCAGGAGGTCGATGATTGGTTTTAGTGCTGCTCAGGCCATCCCAGGGCTCCAGAGGATTTCCAGCCAAAAACTCTCCTCGTGTTTATTCCTGCTGGAAGTCAGGGCTCGTTTTTAGGAGCTGGGAATGATTTAATTCCAGGTAAAGAGGCAGCGAGGTGCTGGCTCAGCCTGGGTGTGGGAAATCATCAGTGCAGGAGGTGAGGTGCTAAATCCAAGCAATTGCTGGGAGCAGGGAACATTTAGCAAATAAATCCATGGAATTGTGCTCTCATCCCTCTTTATAGCTGGAGCTGGCTACACCAGGTCAGCAGTGGGATGAGGGCTCTGAGGAAGCAGTGCAGAAAATCCAGCTGATGGATTGAGGAACTCGGGAGCTTCCCTGGGGGTGGGTGTTGAATTACTGGGATAACGAGACAGGGCCATTATTCTGCAGGATAATGAACCCAGGGCACTTCGCAGGAGTTCTGAGGTGGAGAGAGCCCCGAGGGCTGGCACATCTCCAGTCGTGGCAAGCTCAGGTGGCTGCTGGACAGAGCTTCCCTCAGGATTTATCCCAAACGAGCTGGGAATTATGGGTGGTTCAGCCTGGGAAGGAGGGGGCTCTGGGGTGACCCTCCAGGAGCTGACAGGAAAGAGGGGAGAGACTGTTGGGAAGGGTCTGGAGTGCCAGGACAAGGGGAACAGCTTCCCACTGCCAGAGGGCAGGGATGGATGGGATCATGGATGGAATGGGAGGATGGGGAGGCCCTGGCAGGGGTGGTCCCATCCCTGCAAGTGTCCAAGGCCAGGCTGGGATTTCACCCCACAGCAGGGCTGGGACTGGATGGGCTTTAAGATCCCACCCCATTCCATAATTCCATGATCTGGTGTGGGTTAGGAGCTGTCAGAAGGGAGAGGGATGAAATGAGCCCCACAGGAGAGATCCAGGAGGAACTTTCCAAGTGCAGGAAGAGCCCAGGAGTTCCCAAGGGTATGGTTTGATACTGTTCAGACCACGAATAAACCAAAAGCTGAAAAAAGCAGAATTTGCAGAAAAGTCTGAAGATTTCCACCCCAGAACATCCAGAGGATGGGTGAGCACTTCCAGCTGCTAGAACTGAGATTTTAAGACATTTCTTTCCATGGGTGTGACCCTGAACTTCCCAGAGCTGGGACAGGTGACAGCAGGAAAACAGAGAAATGTGTTGTCAACCTTCCAAGGAAAAGTCAGAGACAGGAGAACCTGGGGCAAATAAAAAAAAATTAAAAATAATCAGGGGAATGGCTGCATCCCTGAGTGCTGTAAAGGATGATAATTCCTTATGTAATCCTGAAAATTATTCATGTTTTGCTTCCCCTCATTTGTTGTGCAAGAGGCTAATTCGTGTCTGTATTTGTTACAAAGGCACGTTCTGTGGCAAATTAGGTGAACTAATTAGCTTATTACAGACTAAATGAAAGGAGATGGAACCTAAATTAACTGTGAGGTTTGGCATGATATGAAGATCCCTTTATTGCACATGAATTCCAGCCCCAACAATCCGAGCAGTAATTACAGGTATTGTTGTCACACGGCAGATGATGAATTACCCACCTCAACAAAGTCCAATTTAATTGGAATTACTGACAGTCCCACTGGAGCAAAAAAAAAAACCTTCCCACCTCCCTGACCTGCAGCCTCGGGGTGGCCAGGCCTGAGTGCAGAAATCCTGATTAAATAAAAAGGGATTGGGAAGGTGAAGGTTTGGGAAGAAGAGATATTTCGGCTGCTTTGCGAAGCAGAGAAACTCAGAGTGGGTAATTTCACATGGGATTTGTAGGAAAGCAAGGCCTGTACTCACACTTTACTCCAGGGTTGATGCTTCTGGCAGAAGCTGAAGGAAAAAGCAGTCCCAGGCAGATCCCTGGAATGGTTTTCCCATTGGCTCCAGCACTGTCCAGAGGTGCTGTTAACCCCCTTGCTGCTCTCTGCTGCACCCTCTGCTCCCACACTTCCAGGGGTCCTGCAGATTTTGGGGAAGAGCCAAAAAGCTGGAAAGGAAGGGAAAGATCTGAGGTTTCCATCTGTGCCCAAAGTCATTTTGGGGCTGTGTTTTCAGGAGCTGTCACATTGTGTGCCCGTGTTCTCTGTGTTCGTTGAGCAGAGAAATTTGGGATTTGGGACCAGGAGGAATTTTTTTTTCCTCCAGTAGTTCAGCCTTTAAATTGGAGAGCTGTGTCAACAACGCTTCTCTCTGCTGAATTTGGCAAGAAAAGAGTTGGGAGCTTTTCATTCCCACTGCTTGGAGATGATGCTTTGTCACTCAACTCGAATCTGTTTTGGATCACCGAAAATATTTCCCTGGAAATGACGGGGTTTGAGCTCTGTTGCTGTTGCTTTTTTTAATTTGGTCAGCCAAATAAACAGCACTTGCTGCATTTGAAGAGCTCTCAGGCTGAATACCCCAGCTAAAAATATCCAGCCCTTTTCAGGCAGCTTGGAGCGTGCTTCCAAGAGGGATTTGTTGCCTTTGGAAAATCTTTGTTTTGATGGTTGGGAGGAATTGTCTCGTGTAGGACAGGGCAGAGGGGCCACCCTGGTGCCAGGAGTGTCCCATGACCTACAGGGGTGCTGGATGGAATTAAAACCTCCTGTAGATGGAGTTTGGACTTCCAAACCTCTGGAGTTCTGGGAGAGTTTCATCCAACCTCAGTCATGGATTTTTGTGTTTGGAGCAGGGAGAGGGGTCCTGCAGCAGGAACTGGAGTCCAGTCAGGAGAGCAGAAAGCTGCTGGTTTTGAGGAACATCAACAACTGATTCAAGGGAACGGCTGGAGCTGTGGCAGGGAGGTTTAGGGTGGATTTTAGGGAAAGGTTCTTCCCCCAGAGTGTGGTGGGGCACTGGAGCAGCTCCCCAGGGAATGGGCATGGCCCCGAGGCTGCCAGAGCTCCAGGAGTGTTTGGACACCACTGCCAGGGATGCCCAGGGTGGGGTTGTTGGGGTGTCAGGGTTGGACTCCGCTCCTTCCAGCTCAGGATATCCCAAAAGTTTGTAATTCTCACAGGGAAATCCCACTTTGCTTTGACTGCCCCAAACCTGCTCTGTGATCTTTTCCCTGAGCCAAAGGTACAGCTCCTTCATCCTGATTTCCCAGCCCTGATCCTCCCTGGTGCCATTTGGAACGAGTTGTGAAATCCCCTCAGCTGGAAGCAAAGATCTCAGCCTGGCTTTGCTTCCCCTTCCCTCGTGGCAAACCCTCCTCTCCCAGCTCGGCTCTGCCAGAAAAATCTAGGATTTGTGGGGCTCTCAGTGCTCCCACCTCAACGGGAAAACCCCTTCCCTTTGCCAGAAGGAACCATGGAGACACGGGATTGTTATCCCGGCAAATCAAACCCTGGGAATTGGGGCTGGGATGGGATTGTTGGAGTAGCAGCTGAGGGAAGTCAGGGAGGTTTCTTCTGTGGGATGACGGCCTTGCATTGTTTAGTGTGGAACAACAACAACTCACCTTCCCTTTGGAGCCATGGAATTTGGGATTTGGGCTGGTTTTGATCCCAGAGCTGCAATTCCATGAGGTTTTGGGTGACAAACAGCAGCATCAGTGACGTGTCTGACTTCACCCCACACTTCATTTCCCACTTTGCTTTTCCAAATCCACCAAGAACCTCCAGCACTGCCCAGGCATGGCATTTATGGGAACAGATTGGACAGGTCAGGAGCCCAAGACACAGAAAGAAGCAGAATTTCCTTCTTTTCCATCATTTAGGGCCACTCTTCAGAGCAGATTCCTGCTTTGCAAGGCTCAGTTTATACAGAAATGACAAACCCAGCAAGGCCTCGAAGTGAAAGGAAAAGCATCTGTTCAAAGGATGTTAGTCAATGTAATAAACCTGTTTTTCTGGCCACAGAGGTTCCTTAACGAGATGTTTCGGGAGGAAATAATTAAAATTGTGACGTTGGCTTCAAAAATAGGGATTTGATTATCTGCCAAGCTCGCTCTGCCTGTGGAATATTCCCTGGAATATTCACTGGGCAGTGCTTGGGAGCCAAATCCATGTTGCCCAAGAGGGTGGAATTCAGATAAGAGGCTTTCAGAAATGGAGGCTAAAGGCCTTATAAAACTTCCTGAGGCCATCAGGGTAATTAATAGCCCTCACAATTTATAGCACTGGATCCCATCTTGATAAGTTTGATGAAAATAAAATATCAAAAAGCCTCGCAGCAGGGCCAGGGGAACGAGGAGATAAAAAGTAAATGACCCCAAATGCTCACGGCCATCCTCAGAGTTGCTGTTGGGTTCAGGATAATTGATTTGGATGCAGATAATTCCCATTTTTTTTCCCCCAAAGGATTCAATTTAGGCCGAAGAAAAAGGGGCTGAGTGCAAATTAGAGATGTCAGTCAAGATGAAGTCTTCAAATGTGGGTTTCTCTGATTTCCAGAGCATCTCCTGCCTCAGCCAGGCACTGAGCTCAGCCAGCAGCTGCAGCCCTGGAATCAGAAGGAATTTCTGGTTGCCAGAGCTGTATTTTATCAGGCTTTTAATAAGGGAGAGATGCTGATTTTGGGTGCTTGCTCAGGGAGGCTGTCACTCCAAATGAAGTTTGTTCAAGTAATCAGAGCAGGGAGATCTTGCCATGAGCCAGCTCCGGGCTGGAGTTTTGTGTGCTGAGCCCGGGGCTCTGATCCTCCCAGCCTCTCTTCACGGCGATTTTCCAACCTTCCCTCGACTGACTGGTGGCACCCCGAGGTGGGTTTGGAGCTGCAGCTCTGGCACCAGCCCCTGGTGCTTTCTAACAGCCAGGAATTCAGCCCTTGACTAATGGGAGTTGGAGTCTGAAGGAGGTTTTTTTTTCTCCCCTGCGTGATTCTTTTTTTGCTCTTTGTTATCTGACGCTGAAGCAAAAAAAATGGGTCCTGCTCTCGAGTCGGCTGCAGCCAAGAACTCGCAAAAAATTTTGGCAGAGCTCAAAGAAAAGAGGGTTTATGATGAAAATTTCTCAACACAATAAAAGAAATCGTTCTGGGTGACCTCTGAAGCGACCCCAGAAAAAGCAATGTAAACCTGCTGCCTCCCTGGGAGCACTGAGGAGGTCTGAGCTAATTGCCAGCGTCTTTAATCTCCATTTCCCTCGTGATTTTCACTCTGGAGTTTTAGACTGACTCTGATTAGCTTGCCTAGAAGATCTGATTCTGTCCCCAATTACTCTCCTATAAATCAGACGAGCATCTTTATTACAGCTGATGAAATTACTGTGGCACGAGCAGAGCAGGGGGATCAGAATCAGTGAAGACCTAAAAAAATTAAACCTGATTGGGTTTTGTCCACTCTCATCCTGCTCCTGTGAGTGAGGTGCTCAGGGAGTGCTCAAGCCAAGGATCAGTGAAATCAAAACCTGTCTGTGTGTTCACCTGAGGGAGTTTTCTGTTAAGTTCCTGCAGCGAGGGAAGAGAGAATTGGACAGAACTGAGTGATTTACTGGTATTAATGGGAGAGAAATGATTTATCCCAGCCCTGGGGAAAGGGTAAAGAACTGGAGGAGCAGGGAAGCACCTGAGCATCACCCAGGAGCTGGGTGGGGTGAGAGGACACCTCTGTTCTCCTGACGAGGCAGAAATCTTTTCCCCAGGCCCCTCCTGTGCCCCAGGTGTGGAGCATGAGCAGCACCTCCAGCACCACCCTGCCAATCATCTTAATTGAATCTCCCAGCTCTGGCCCCGCAGCTGCTGATTTTCCTGTGCCTTGCACATCTTTCCCAGCACAGCAGAATTAGGAGCGAGTTCTCACCCTCTTATCTCGCCGATAAATAATTGTGGGTTGCCTTGGTGGGAGGCTTTGAACTGGAGCCTTTGGAGAGGCTCCGTGTGAACAACCTGGGCTTGAGCGGGGTTTAATTACTGAGAAGGGATTGCCCAGGGTGGGAAGCACCAGGAAGGTGCTGCAGGGATTTGGGAGACATCCCTGGAGGGGCAGTGGAGTGGATTAATCAGAGTGGGAATGAAGAGAGGAGAGAGGCAAAGCGGTGCTGCAGAAACATCCCCGCATTCCTGGGGGGACAGGGAGAGCTGCTGGTTTCCCTCTGAGCCCATGGAATCCCACAGGGGTTTGGGCAGGGCAAAAGCCCATCCAGCTTGGACAGGGACAGCTTCCAGTCCCCCAGGCTGCTCCAACCTGGCCTGGAACACTTCTAGGGATGGAGCAGCCATGTGGTCAGCTGAGGAGAAGTGGGATCAAAGCAGCAAACCTTGTGCAGGTGCCCCTGTTTCGGTTCCAAAACCGGTTAAAGGCTTTAGCTGGGGGTTTATAAAGCAGCTCTTGGCAAGTCCTGCTGCTCTGGTTCCCATTTCCACCACTGGGCCTTGCTGAGGATGTGCAGGGAGCTCTTGGATCAGGGAAAAATGACCTTGGTAGCAATTGAAATCCAGCAAGAATGAGGCTGGAAGAAGCCCAGCCCGTGCAGGTGGCTGTGCACATGTTGTCCTGCATTTCCCCAGAGCTCTGGGATTAAAAACACCCCTGGATGTCTGGGAGCCTCCTCTTTTCCTCCTTGCTGATCCTGGCAGCCCAGGAATCCTGCCCAGGAATGAATCCCCCAAAATGTCAAGCACAAGGACAAACCCCAGGGGTCTCTTTGTCCCTCCCGCATCCCCCTGCTTTACAAGCAAGCGGTAAATAACACAAATTCTAATTACACCTGGAATTTTCGGAGAGCTGGATGAGCATTTTCACCCCCCAGAGGAGGAACTGGGGGTGTTGATTGATTCTTGTGGGAAATGCTGCCTCTCATGCAACAAAAATATCCCTCCAAGGGTTGGTTGGCCCTCAGAAGCCCTCAGGTGACTCCTTATTTTTTTGCTCAGTGTTGAATGGGTTTAATCTGTTAGATTTGAGGATTTCCAGCGAAATCCAGCTCCAGTATAGAGGTGCATCCCATATTTTTGGGGTCCCTGGGCTGGATTTTCATCTCGCAGTGGGAATGGCTGGAGAACCTTCTGTGCATCCAGAGGGAAGGGAGGGAAGCTGAGCAGCACAAAGGAAATAATTCCTGGGTGAGAGGCAGAGGCTCGGTGTCACCTTGTGTCACCTCCTGACGTGATCTTTCTGTTCTCCCTGACCCTACAAGAGCTGTGGGAGGCTCAGCTGTGCACAGAGCCCTGACAGACAAGGGACCTGCCCCAAAAGGACTTTGTTCTCCATAAATGTGTTCAGGGAGAGGCAGGAAAGGCCAGGAGGGTTTGATTGCTTGGCTGTTCCTCACGGATGAACACCCAGGCAACTTAACCCCTTCCCACCCCCGGGAATAACAGCACCAGGGGGAAAATGGGGATAAAAAACCTGCCATGGACTGATCCCTGGGGTTAATGATGAGTAAAGAGTTCTCTGGGGTTTTGTTAAAGCCACGTGTAGCAGGACAAGGGGCAGTGGTTTTAAGCTGGCAGAGGGCAGGGTTAGATGGGAGAAATTCTTCCCTGTGAGGCTGGGGAGAGGCTGGAATCCCTGGAAGAGTCCCAGGCCAGGTGGGATGGGGCTTGGAGCACCCTGGGAGAGTGGGGGTGTCCCTGCCGTGGCAGGGGTGGGATGGGTGGGCTTTGAGGTCCTTTCCAGCCTGAACCACTCCGGAATCCTGGAATGCTGGGAAGCCAAGCTTTGCTTGGTGGGGATGTGGAGGAGCAGGTGATGGATGTGAGGAGGAGCAGCAGAGGTGGGAGCAGTTTGTAAAAGCAGCCGAGGTGTCAGACCCGATCCCTGTGAGGCTTTCCCAGCCCTGACACGGGAAACAGAGACAAATTCCACAAATTATCTCCTCCTTGGCAGATGAGGTTGCTGCTTTTAGCTGTGCTGCCTCCTCACTCAGCAGGGGTGAACCTCCACCAGCTTCCACACGGGAAAAAGCTTGGAAAACCTGCTGGGAAAACATCAGCATTTTGAATTTAGGGTGAGAAATCCCCAAGAGGCAGCAGCTCCAAGCTGCTCTGTGGGTTCTGGTGGTTGTGTGAATCAATGTGTGGTCATGTCCTGAGGATCCATATCCAGGAGTTTCCTTCTGTTCCTGGAGGAAAAAACAAATCCAGGGAATTCATGGATTCATGCCTGACTTCCCTGCAAGGTTTTACTCACTGCCTCAAGAGCGAGGGGTTTATGGATCAGCAAGGGGTTTATGGATGTATTTATTACATTTCTGGGGACACACCAGGCAGAAAATCCCCTACACCCCCGAGGTCTGAGCCTTCTCTTCCCACAGCAATTCCTTCCCTGCAAACGTGGTTTAAATCAGGAATGATGCCACCAAAATTGGGGGCAGGAGCAGTTGTGGGGTTTGCCAAGACCTCAAAGGCTCACCTGAGGTGGTGAGTGGGGATGTCACTGGGAGGGAGTTCAGACAGGAGCTGGGATTCTGATTCTGATGGGAATTGCAATTCCAGGGTGGAATTTCAGCTCTAGTAGCAAGCCAGCACTGGAAGTTTGGGGTATTTTATCTAAATAAAAAGTGTAAATTACGTGGCAGAGCTGGCTTTGCTCTGCACACAGCCTGGGTGGTGTTAATTAAACCCTCAGCTGCTTTTTTTAGTGGAAGGAAGGCTGAGAAAACGATCCTTAAATCAAGTCTACATTTAATTAAAGCCTCTCTTCCATTCAGATGCTCTCCCACTATGATAGTGGTGGTGCAGTTGGAGTGCTGAGACAGGAGGAATCAACAAAGAAATTTGGTTTGCAGAAACAAATGAAGTTTAAAATGTGGGAGTTTTCTGGGTTGCATTACAAAACCAGCAGCTTTAGGTAAAACTCCAGATCTCTGCAGAGAAAGAAAGGTTTTTTTGGGATTTTAATCCCTCCTTGGAATTTCTTTGCCTCAGAGCTGATGTTTCAGGTGGTTTATGTGAATGTCTCATGGTTTTAATTGTACCAGATTCCTGTAGGAACCTCAGGCCAGTCCTTTGGCCACAGACTGCTTCTCTCCCAAACTGGGAATGGAGTTCTGGATGGATCCCAAGAGTTTCTGTGCAGGGATGGGTACCTGGCACTGTGGGAAAACTGATACTTAATAACTTTTTGGGTAATTTTGGTCCTCACACTCTTCTTCTCTGTCTCCCTGTAGGTGATAACCCTGGAAGGATGGGTGGACATCATGTATTATGTGATGGATGCACACTCTTTTTACAATTTTATATATTTTATATTGCTTATCATAGTAAGTATGACTTGGCAGATTCTCCTATTCCTTGTCCTTGGGGGGTGAAGTTGTTCCCTGGTTTTTTGCCACAGGGAAGAACCAGGTAGGATTCAGGATATTCAGGGCTTGCCCTCCCACTCTTGGTCTTGTCACCTGGATGTGTCTGTGCCAAAAAATCCAGGTTTTTCCTCCTTTAACCTCCTCAGTGTGCCAGAGGGAGCCTCATTTCTTTGGAGAGCCCTCAAACCTTTGAATTTCACCTGGAACCCTTTAAATAATAGTAATTCTCATAGCAGCATTGCACCCCTCTGAGCTCTCACATTCCTAAAAACAAAATATCACCCACTGGAGGTGCTGGAGGTTGTCTTCAGAAGCTGCCAGTCCATCTCCATAAGATTCTGCTTTTCCAAAGGGCACAACCTCCTCCAGGAAGTGGAAAATTGAAATATTTAAGGCAGGAAGAGAAGGTACCACGAAGATTTCAGGCAGGACATGGGATGGAGGTGTTTAAAAGTGATTTTGTGACCGGAGGGTCCTTACAGGTGGTAACCCTGTCCTTTTCAGGGTGGGTTTGGAGGCCTTGGGAAGTCAAACCAGTTCCCACCAGCAGTGGGAAAACTTGGATCAGAGCAGGGTGAGGGTGCCCTGGAGCAGTCAGGGATTTCTGAGCTGGAGCCATGAGCAGAGATTCACGCTCCACTCCGTTCTCTCCGAGTGGATCCATGTGGAAAAGCCAGAAGGTGACTCCTGCTCGAGTCACTCAGCTGGGAAAGGCACCTTTGCTGCTTCTCTGGCAGCGTCCAGGCTGATACCACACTCTGGAGAGCAGCACCCCAAACCATCTCCACACAGCTCCCCTGAGGAGTCACCAGACAATTCCAGGTTCCATCCATCCCTGCCCAGGGCTGGCCCTGCAGAGTGGCACTGCCCTGAGGTCCCTCCCTTTTCATCCCTCAGGGCACCAATTCCTGCTGGGAATATTTGACATTTCCCTTTGGCTGATTTAGTGGCGAAAAATCACTTTGTGGGGAGGATGCAGCTTTAGGTCACGTCACGTTCTTGTTCTTGGGACTTCCTTTTGAAAACTTGGTGCCACCCAAGAGCACATCAGTTCACCCAGACACTGAATCAGCCCCTCAGGAGCACTGAGTGTCCTGGGGATGCTTTTCTGTGTCAGGGAGTCACAGCAGCACAAGGTCACAGAGCCACGGGCCCTGACTGTACCCCCAGAATGATTTCACACTCTTTTGGGCTTTGAAATGACTGAAGAAGAGAAGAGGTTGTTTCAAACCAGCACAAATGGGACTTGAAATCATCTTTCCCTGCAGAGTGGCCAAATTTCAGGAAGAAATTCTTCACTGAGAGAGTGACTGGGCACTGGAATGGTCTGCCCAGGGAGGGGGTGGAATCTCCACCCCTGGGTGTGTTTAAAAAACACTGGGCCTGGCACTCAGGGCCGTGGTTTGGTTGATGAGGAGGTGTTGGGTCACGGGCTGGACTCCATGATCTCAAAGGCCTTTTCCAGCCTGGTTCATCCTGTGGTTCTGTGGCTGTCCAGAGCAGCGTTGTGCTGGGGACTGTGCGTGATTCCTGCACCTGTGTTAGAGCAAATGTCACAGCTTGGAGGAGGGGAGAGCAGAGGAGGCTGCTGCTAAAAGAATTGATCATGCTTCAGAGCAAATTTAGCAGCTCAGGCAGACGCTGGCAGCACATTTGGCGAGCAGCCCCTGGGATTTGGCACGTTGGGAACTCCCGGGATCGCTGAGAGTCGCGTGGAGGAGCTTCCCTGGCTCCGTGCGATCCCTGCTGACTCCTGTCCCTGTTCTCCCCTCAGGTCGGCTCCTTCTTCATGATCAAC
Organism: Dicaeum eximium; assembly: GCA_013396995.1. NCBI lineage: Eukaryota > Metazoa > Chordata > Aves > Passeriformes > Dicaeidae > Dicaeum > Dicaeum eximium. Next base: position 31,261 of record VWZP01009167.1, read on the forward strand.
CTGTGCCTGGTGGTGATCGCCACGCAGTTCTCGGAGACCAAGCAGCGGGAGAACCAGCTGATGCAGGAGCAGCGGGCCCGCTACCTGTCCAACGACAGCACCATCGCCAGCTTCTCGGAGCCGGGCAGCTGCTACGAGGAGCTGCTCAAGTACATCTGCCACATCTTCAGGAAGGTGAAGAGAAGGACCGTCCGCCTCTACAACAACTGGCAGAGCAAACGCCGCAAAAAAGTCAACCCCAACAGCGGCGGCGGCGG
>VWZP01009167.1:31585-84636 GCA_013396995.1 Dicaeum eximium
CCCCACCCCCCCCCCCCCCACTACCACATCAGCGACGGGAGCCCGCGGGGGCCTCGCGCCAACCCCGAGATCTGCGAGCTGGAGCTGCAGGTGATGAAGCCGGGCCGGCAGCTGATGCTTCCCCCTCCGGCCTCGCCCAGGCCCGCTCAGGGCCGCGCCGCCGCCGCCGGGGCCGTGCACAGCGTCTACCACGCCGACTGCCACGTGGAGGGGCCCCCCGCGGGCTGCAGGGCCACCACCGCGGGCCCTGTGGCCAGCAAAGGGGGCAGCCAGGGCAGCATGAACTACCCCACCATCCTGCCCTCCCCCGGCGGCAAGGGCGGCTCCGCGGCCTTGCCCAAAGGGAAGAAGAACGGGAATTCTCCGGTGGCCGTGGGGAATTTGGGCCTGGATTCCTACGGGAAGCTGCAGCAGCTGGTGGGAGAGCACGGTAAGGGCAACCAAGCTGGGTTTTTTTTGTTTAGGATAGCTGGGAGAAGGGCAAATGGCTCGAGAGTTGAGGTTTTAGTGGCAGCCCTGGGGGGTGCTGAGAGTTGGGATTGTTGTGGGTGTGCTGGAGCCAGAGGTGGGACGGGTAAATCCTTGGATTTACCATCATGGATGGTAAGGATGGTAAGGATGGTAAGGACGGTAAGGATGGTAAGGATGTAAGGATGGTAAGGATGTAAGGATTGTAAGGATTGTAAGGATGTAAGGATGGTAAAGATCCTTGGATTTACCATCATGGATGGTAAGGATGGTAAGGATGTAAGGATTGTAAGGATTGTAAGGATGTAAGGATGGTAAGGATCCTTGGATTTACCATCATGGATTGTAAGGATGTAAGGATGGTAAGGATCCTTGGATTTAACATCATGGATGGTAAGGATGTAAGGATGTAAGGATTGTAAGGATGTAAGGATCCTTGGATTTACCATCATGGATGGTGCAGGCACTGCTGGAGGCCTCTTTGCTGTGGTTACAAACTCAGGATTTGAGCTCCCATGTGCTTTGTGGTATCCTGGAGGTGCTCCCACTCTTCCCACCCAAACCCAGACCTGTGCAGCCCCTGGGTTACACCTCCAGAGAATGCTGGAGCTCCAGCAGGGAGCCCCCAGGGGCTGGGAGATGGTGCCTTGGAAAGGACGAGCAGGTGGAATCTGCAGGAGAAGCACAAGATAAAGCAAACTCAGACGTTTAAAACAGGCAGGCACTGAGAGAACTCGAACCAGACACTTCCAGTTCTGCTCTGATGGGCCCTGGAGCCTCTGAATTTCTTTTTGGCAAGGAGGAGCAGCAGTTTCAGTGCTCAGAGGACGTGTGGAGGGCAGGACAGGAGCAGAGCTGCACATCTCAGGCTTTTCATGTGTGCAGAAGAATCGTGGAACTGAGTTTTCCTGCACATTTGGGGCTCCATTCAATCTGAGGAGCATTTTGGGGAACTGTTTAGTGCCTGTGTCCCATCCTCTCTGCACAGATGCAGCCACTCCAGCACAGTCAGTGAGGTTTTATCTCCCCTCACGTATAAATCACCCACTGGAGCAGTGATTACACGCAACACTTGGATTTCTATTTTATAAAGTGTTTTTTCCAGTCCTCGTGGCTGGAGCTAAAAGCTGCAAAATACTCTTAAGCCCTCCAACAGTGAAAAGTCACAAAGATCCAGCTTCTATTTTTTAATCTCTTTAAGCCAAACTCGTCATTTGGTTTTTTCAATGTCTGTGTTTTCCAAAACTGTTTATTTGCGTCTGCATGGACACAAATATTTATCCTGGTGATGGATGTGCTGAAAAAAAATACCAAGCTTGGCTTGGGGGGTGGGTCACAGGAAAGCTTGCTCGACAGAGAGTTTGGGAGGCTTGCCTTTGTTAATTTTGTTGTTTTTAAGGACCACACAAAAGGGTAAAAGTGCATTGTTTATAGAAACTGCCTCGGGCAGGCGCTTCCGAACGCTCGGGAGCTTGGCACGGGGGGCAAGGTTACTGCCAACAGTTCTGTTGTTCAGCAAGGACTTTTTATAAATCACTGCTTCATCCTTAGCTGTGCAAATTAATGAAGGTTTTTAGGAGAATGCATTTTTACCTTGAGATAAAAACCCAGGCTCTGCAGAAGGCTGGAATTGGGAAGGAAAGGAGCACGAGAGCTGTTGAAGTCAGAGTTTGGATCCTCCTGCTTGCTGCTGGGGTCCTTTTTAGGAGAAGAAAGGCCCAAATCTCAGTCCCAACTGCGACTTCCCCAAGCCAACTCAGTGATTTAGGAGATTTTCCCGCAGCCTGGGATGGTTCTTTGAAAGCTGGGATTAGATTGAGTTGTCATTAATAATGCAATTACAGTGTCCTCTTTCCACAGAGGGATTTCAGCCCAGAGGATGCCAAAATGCTTGAAACAAATCTCCTGGAATTGTTTTGTCTCTTCCAGAAGTGTGCTCACAGCTGGGAAGGGCTGGGAGGTGGGGATAGGCTGCTCATCCATCCCCTGAGGGAAAGGGGCTGGGGAGGGATTTGGGGCAGACCTGGAGACTCTGCCCAGCTCTTCCCTTCCATGGATCTGCCTCTTTCCAGGCCCTTCTTCCCAGGGCTGAGTCAGGGTCAGTTCTGCACCAGGAGTGCTGGATGTGACTTCCAGGAGTGCTGGATGGACAGAGCTCGAGGTTGGAGCTCTGTCAGGCACAGCCCCCAATTCCCATTCCTCCATCCCTAAAACTCAGCAAAGGAGCCACGAGGAAGAATCCCAAGCTCTCCCAACCCTCCCTCAGCCCTTCTGGGGGAACAAAGAGCCTTTCATTCTCTCTCTCCTCTCCCAAGCCGACAAGCAGAGCGTGTTCAGCGCAAGACTTGTGCAAGGAGAGCACAGAAGTGATAATTGAGAGCTTGAAGGAGCATTACCAGCCCGGGCTCTCCCAGCCCCAGCTGGAGGCCAGGTTGGTGTCTGCTGGGAAGGATGCAGTGGTGGGAGAGAGCATTCTCCTGCCTCTTTTGTTGTGGAGTTGAGGAGCTCCGAGTACAGCCTGTTCCCCGTGTTCCCGTGCCCTGCAATGCTGGAGGTTATTTTAGCAGGCAGCCAAGGAGACTCTGGTATTTTGAAGACATCTGCGGCGCCAGGGATTTTCATATCATTTTTAACACTTTGATAGCATTAAAAGCCATCTGGCAAAACCCCTCCCTGTGCTGCTCCCGGGGCTGGGCTCGGCCTTCCCCCCCCTCGGCTCGGTCCTGAGCAGGAGCACAATGCAAGGAGCAAAACATTCCCCCAGAATATTCCAAAATATTCCACGCTCCTCGTGGTGGCTTTGACACAGTGCCAAGGAGCCAGGCCTGTCCTCCAAGGCCGTTCTGAAGGCCACCGATATCCGTGTGACATTCAGGCAAGGAAGATGTGTTTTGACTCTTGTCACATCCCGGTTTTCCAGCTCAGGGATGCGCTGGCTTGGTCTGGTGCCGCGGCTGGAATCAGCATTCCTGCTGGCTGAGCTCCAAGCTCCAGGGCTCAGAGCCAGGAGCAGCCACTGCTTTGAGCCTGGGCTCCCCAAAACCCACCCAAGTGGTCGCCATCCCACCTCCAGACAGGCACCACGTGGATGTGGCACTTATGGATATGGTTTAGTGGCGCTGGGTTAATGGACTTGGTGAGCTTAGAGGTCTTTTCTGTGGTTCTGTGAGAGAGGAAAATTGTCCCTTTGCTTTAGGTCCCTGAATCTCAGGGAATTGATGTTAAATGGAATTTTGTGAGAAGGATCCCGTGCTCATGCTGGAGGTTTTTCCTGCCATTAATATCTGGTTCCTAAACATAAGGAGGCTGAGAATAAAGTTCCTAAATGTGAGGAAACTTAAGGATTGGATTCCTAAATATGAGGAAATAAAACCTGGGTGCCGTTCCACCTAAATCATCCCAGTTACTCTTGTCCTTCCATTCCCTGGCTCCAGGACAAGCAGCATTTCTCCTCACACCACAACACATGTGTTTGATTTTAAAACCCCCTGAACGCTCAGCCCCGTGCCTCAGGCAGCGAATCCACCTGAGCTTTATTAAAGGCTGAAGGAGACTGAGGGGACTCCATGGCTCTCTGAGCTGTGATCCGTGGTCTGCAGCCACCTTTGGACCCTTCTCCCTCTCCCTCCTCATTAGGAATGAAATGGCAGTCGTGGCTAAATTGGGTGGAACAGCTTGATAGCGCTCAGAGATTGTTAATGATGGGAGCCTGCTCAGGATAATCAGGAATAATGGAAAGAGAAGGATGGGCTGGTCACTCTTCCCCAGCCCGGGACACAAAATGAGGGCCACGCTCTGTGGAGAGCCCATGGAGGGGGTAGGGGTGGGAAAAGGGACCAAGAGGGGAAAATGAGGCAAAACCAGAGCTGATGGATGGATGGATGGATGGATGGATGGATGGAGGGATGGATGGAGGGATGGATGGAGGGATGGATGGAGGGATGGATGGAGGGATGGAGGGAAGGCTTTTTTAGGGTCTGGAGAATAATTCCTGTGAGGAGCAGTGTGGGGGCTCAGCCTGGAGAAAAGGAGGCTCAGGAGGGACCTTCTGGCTCTGTACAACTCCCTGAGAGAAGGGGACAGCCAGGGGGGTCAGGTTCTGCTCCCAGGGAGCAACAGGACAAGGGGGAATGACCTCACCTTGGCATATGGTGGCTCTTGGTGGCTCTCGGTGGCTCTTGGTGCGTGGTGGCTTTTGGTGCACAATGTCTCCTGACACACGGTGGCTCATGGTGGCTCTTGGTTGGTCACTGTGGCCTTTGGTGCACGATGGCTCTCAGTGGTGTCTTTCAGGGGCTCATGGCCCACGGTGTCTCTTGGTGTCTGATGTCTCATGGTGACTCTCAGTGGTGGCTCTCAGTGTCTGGTGGCTCTCAGTGGTAGCTGTCAGTGGTGGCTCATGGTGGCTCTCAGTGCATGGCGGCTCTCAGCAGTGTCTCACAGTATCTTGTGGTGGCTCTCAGGAGTGTTATGGTGGCTCTCGGTGCATGGTGGCTCTCAGCCGTGTCTCATGGTGTCTCAAGAGTGTCTCATGGTGACTCTCAGTGTCTCTTGGTGGCTCTCGGTGGCTCTTGGTGGCTCTCAGTGTCTCACGGTGGCTCTCAGTGGTTCTCAGCAGTGTCTCTGTGTCTCAGGGTGATTCTTGGTATCTCACGGTGTCTCTCGGTGTCTCTCGGTGTCACGGTGGCTCTCGGCATGTCACGGTGGCTCTCGGTGTCTCACAGTGTCTCTTGGTGTCTCTTGGTGTCTCTCAGCAGTGTCTCTCGGTGTCTCTCGGTGTCCCTCGGTGTCTCTCGGTGTCTCTCAGTGTCTCTCGGTGTCTCACGGTGTCTCACGGTGTCTCTCAGTGTCTCACGGTGTCTCTCAGTGTCTCTCAGTGTCTCTCAGTGTCTCTCGCTGTCTCTCAGTGTCTCTCGCTGTCTCTCGCTGTCTCTCGGTGTCTCACGGTGTCTCACGGTGTCTCCCGGTCCCTTGTCCCCGCAGGTCTCCGCCGGACGCCCAGCGGGCTGTCGGGGCTGAGCGCGGCCGGGGCGCTGCCCGGCGCGGGTGGCCCGCGGCTGAGCTGCGAGCTGCAGGACTGTCCCTTCTGCGCCAGCCTCCTGGACGACCCCGAGTTCGCCCTCGGCGACTCCGACAGCGACGGCGACTCCGACAGCAACGGCGTCTACGAGTTCACGCAGGACCTGCGGCACGGCGACCGCCGCGACCAGCTCCAGCAGCAGCGCGGCAGGAGGAGGAGGAAGAAGAAGAAGGCCAAGGAGAGGAACAAGGTGGTGAAGCTCTGGAAGGCGTTCGGCGCCAAACTCAAGAGGATCGTGGAGAGCAAATACTTCAACCGCGGGATCATGATCGCCATCCTCATCAACACCCTCAGCATGGGCATCGAGTACCACGAGCAGGTGAGTGACCCCAGGGGCTCCTCGGGGCTTGGGGGCTCCTGGAGGGGTGGCCTGGGGGGCTCCAAAGCCACGTCAGGAGGATTTTCGTGTTGGAAATGGGGCTGACGATGATCCCATGAGGAGCAGGAGAAGCCTTTGGGGTGTGGGACAGCTGGAAGTGCTGCTGGGGTGTGCAGAGCTGAAATGTGTGTGTTGGATGTGTCTGCTCGGAGCCTGGCTGCTCGTTGGCCGGGAATTATTGCTATAAACAGGAATTTTTCTGGTGGAAATACCTTTGGTCTGATGGTTCTGCTGGAGGTAACCCAGGCAGAAATTTCTTCTTTGATCTGGACCTTCAAATAAGACTTAAACTATCAGGCAACTCTAAAAGCAACAAAGAAAAAGAAATGAGGGTGTCCTTGAAGGCTCCAAACCCTTTAATTTGCTCTCCCAGGGTGTGAGTAGGACTTTGTGAAGTGTTTGGAGGGAGGGAAGAGGAATGGTGCCGTTCTTCCCAGTGCTGGGGTGGCGGGAAGCAGAGCTGGAGCTGAGCTTGGGACTGGAGGGGCTGTGCCATGGGAGATGGAGCTGAGACATGGGAGCATCTCCACTTGCTCACCCTGGCAAAGTTCTGTTCTTCTGGGCTTTTCTTTCTTGGAAAAATCGGGGATTTTCCACTATTTTCTTGAGGCATGCTCGGGAATTTCTCATGTCACCTCTGTGTCAGGTGCAGGAAACGCTTCCCAGCGAGGCCAGGATCTGTTTTTCTGGGATCAAAGGCATCCAGTGCTCCCCCAAAACCTTCCCTGCAGGGTCAGGACCAGGTCAGGGTTATTTTTAAAGCTGCTCCTCCTCCCTTCCATGGTGTGTCTGTTTGGGAATGAGGAGGAAAGGCAGAGCAGTGTAATCCACCCAAAGGCAGGACAGGAGGCTCTGCAGCTCCTTCTCCATCATTTCCCAGGATTAAGCACTGCTCAGGACCGTGACAAACAACCCTCTGGAGTGCTGCTACTTCATTTTGTCTCCACTCCTGTGCTGAGACTTCTTTTCTTTCCAAAAAAAAAAAAAAAGAAAACAACCAGGACTCAGCTAAAACAACCTCAGCCATGCAACGACAAATCAGAATTACAGCAAAGTGTCCAAATCCAGCAGGGATTGAGCTGTCCCTGTCAGCTCCCTGTCGAATCCTGCTTCCTTGTTCCACAAGAAGTTCTAAAATTGGGAAATACACCTTGTCAGTGGCTTCTGAATAGGCCATTCATCCCTCATTTCTGCATGGATACTCTTTTGTCAGGCAGATACAGCTTTGTCAGCCCTTGGATTTTGCCGTGATGGGAGCTGGGGGAAAACCTGAGGCAGGCAGCAGGGAGAAAATCCAGGGATCACATGGAGTGTGTCCCCAATCAGTCCCATAAAGGTGAATTGGGATAATTACAGCCTTGCTGCTAACAAAGGAGAGCTGTAGCTGGCTGCCTTTTATTGGATTTTACCTTGTAAAAGCTTGGCTTTAGGGCATCTCCAAGCCAATGGCAATAAAGATTCCGAAGCTTTTTTGGCTGCTGTGTGTCAGATTCCTGCCAGCTCTGCTCGCAGGCACTGCCCAATAAAAAGGGAGGAATTTGGAAGCGAAACCTGGAAAAGTTCTTCCACGTGCCTGGGACACTGGGATAATGAGGCATGGAGTGTCAGGGCCCAGCTTGGTGACACCTCACCCAAGCCCTCTCCTCCCAGCGGTGTCCCAGGGGCGGAGGCACTGCCCAGACCCAACAGGAAACTGCTCTGGATTTTGGCACAAAAATCTGTGGCTTCTGTGGGCAAAGTGGGGTGATTTGGGAGCCCCCCTCGTGTGGGGGTTGGCTGCAAGGCTGGGGTGGGGCTGGTTCCTGTGGGGAGCAGGAGGAGGTGTCGGGGCAGTGTCCCAGAGCCCAGCGTGGTGCTGGGGACAGGGCAGGGACAGTGGCTCCCTTTGGGATCACGAGCCTGGCAGGACAAACAGTGGGATCACAGTTCTCTGGGTGCTGCCCAGCATCTGCTCCCAGAGTATTCCAGGTGGGAGGTTCAGAGCCTCTCCAGGCTGTAACCAGGTGTGGGTGTTGCTGTTGTCACCTTCTCCATCCTCCCAAATCCAGAGGCTGTTCCCCAAGTTAAAAGGATTTACAAGCTGCTCTGTGGCTCTCCTCTCTTTTCCTTCCTCCCACCAAGCTGTTCCATGTTACTCCAAGAGCAGTTTTTAGGGAATGCAGGGAAGCCTGTGCTCTGCTGGGCCCTGAATCCCTGTAAAACACAACCACAGAATCCTGGAATGCTTTGGAATTTTAAAATTCATCCACTTCTGCACGGGCAGGGACACCTTCCACTATCCCAGGTTGCTGCCTATCCAACTTGGACACTTCCAGGGATGGGAGATCCACAACTTTTCTAGGAAACCTGTCCCACCAACACTTCCCACCATTTATTCAGAGTGAAACAGCTGCAGCAGCTTCTCTGCTCTTGACTTGGAGCACTTTTTTTAAGCCCTTGTCTGGTTGTATCAAACTGCAGACAAACCAGAGCAGCAGCCCCAGGGAAGCCCATCCCAAACCTTGCTGTCCACAGGGAAATGCCCAATCCCTTTTATAAAATTTATTCATGGCTTCTTGCCTTTTTTTTTCTCCCAACTTCTCCATAGTCTCCAGCAGCTTTGCAGATAGATGGACACAGAAAATAGATTTAAATTTGAGCTGATCAGAGCCAAAGCATCAGCCCTGAGTGTGAGTGTGGGAAGGGTGAGGGGTTCTGAGGGGAGAGGGAGCGGGGCTGGTGCTGCTGTCACCGCTGCTCATCCCGGGACAGAGCGGCAGAGCTCTGCAGAGAAGTCTCACGGAGCCCTCTTGAGGCAGTGGAGCATCATTGTCCAGCTCCTGTGGATCAGAGAATCGTGGCTGGAAGGTGCCAGCCTGGAGGCAGAACCCACCGGGCTCTGGGACTTCCTTGTCTTTGGAATCCCTTCTGAGTTAGGAGGGACCCACAGGGATCATCCAGTCCTGCACAGACACCCCAACAATCCCACCCTGGGCGTCCCTGGGAGCGTATTCCAAACACTCCTGGCAGCCTTGAGAATGTCACCATTCCCTGGGCAGTGCCCAGCATCCTCTGGGAGAAGAACCTTTCCCTAAGATCCACCCCAACCCTCCTGTGAGACAACTTCATCCCGTTCCCTGGGTGCTGTCCCTGTCACAGGGAGCAGAGATGGGCAGGAGCTGAGGTGCCACAGCCTGGGACAGAGAGCCCTGCCCACACCCAAGGCCCCTCTTCAGTCTGTGTTTTTATGGGAATGTGAAATTCCTGCTCACCTGGCTGCTCTTGGCTAATGGCACCACCCCCTCCAGTGCACGGAGCTTGGGTGGAGCCATGGAATCATGGAATGGTTTGGGTTGGAAGGGACTGGCAATGTCATCTTCTCATTCCTCCCCAGCCACAGACAGGGACACCTTCCACTGTCCCAGGCTGCTCCAAACCCCATCCAGCCTGGCCTTGGGCACTTCCAGGGATCCAGGGGCAGCCACAGCTTCTCTGGGAATCAGTGCCAGGGCCTGCCCCCCCTCCCAGGAGAGAATCTCTTCCTACCAGGAATTCCAAACCCTTGTTCCAAACCGCGTCGTTCCCTCCGGGGGATCCTGTCCCGTGCCAGCTCCTGGGGAAGGTGAGGAGAGGCCAGAGCTGCTGTGCAGAGCTTTTCTCTGGGCAGCACAGCCCGCTGGTGGCAGGAGATCCAGGCAGCTGCTGATGGGAAGCGTTTCCTTGGCATTCCAGGCGTTGGGAGCAGTGGGATCCTGCCCAGCACATCCACAGGGTTCACAGCCAGCTCCACCTGGGACCTGGCTGGGCATTCAGAGGTTCCAGGGTGCTGTTCAGCAGCAGCTTGGATTTCAAAGGTTAATTGCTTGCTGTGGAGTACCTGGGTGTTTCTTCCCCTCCTGTGCTGTGTTTATTTATTTATTTTTTTATTTATTAATTTGTTAATCCGTCCATCCCCAGCACAATGAGCGCTCCCACGGATGAAGAGAGCCAAGTACAAAGAGGGAGGCAATCCTTGCATTAATCTTCCAGGCAATTTCAGAACATTGGATGAGTTTTGTTCTGCATTCATTGCAGCTGACAGCTCTCCAGAGGATCTGAGAGTGTGCCACGGCACTGCAGCACTGAGCAGGGAACAGGGCACTCCAAAGGCATCACCTTTGGGATGCTGGGCTGGGATACCTGGCACAGGGATCCCGTTCCAGGGTGTTTCCAAGTGCCTCTCTGCCGTGGAAAAACCGATTCCTCCTTGCCCCAGAGTCAGCATCACTGAGTGCTCTGAGGAAATCATTGCTGCTCCTTCAGGCTGCCCCGATTCCCAGCTCTGTGATTATCCAGGAGAAGGACAGAGCCCTTGGTGTGCCCAGGAGAGGTGCTGGTGGTGTCCCTGCAGAGGGAAATGATCCACCAGCCCCCCACTCGGCTTCCCAGAAGAATTTGCTGAAGGAGCTGTTGATACTCGCAATGATTCCACATAAAAGGCTCCATTTACATCAAATGGCACTAGAAACGTTATTTTATATTCTCTCCTCAGCAGAGAAGTACAAATTAGTATTTGTTCCAAGCTATTGCTGTTCAAAGAGCTTTTAATTGCTTTTCTGATCCCTCATCCATGGCGTGTTTCGTTGGGAGCAGCTGCCTTTGGAGCAGGAGCTGACCTTGAGGTGCACCCAGTGGTCCGTGGCTTGTCAGAGTGAGAGGAGTGTTGGTTTTGAGTAGAACATTTTATTATTCTGGAGTAAAAAGTCATTCTGTGTGATTGAAGGTAGCGCTCGCTTCAGCAGTGACGTCCTGTTTTAGCGTTTGTCAATTTTGGCTTGAAAAATTGGTTTGGCATGGAAAGCTCAGCACTTACTCAGAAAGCAGAGCAGGATTTTTCAGCAGTGTTTGAAGCAAATTGCTGAAATTCCTTTTGAGTTGTGAGTCAATAAAATACTACCCTGAGCCGAAATTCGCGCTTTCAGCCGGCAAAACTTGTTCTCTCTTGCAGATTTTTGCAGGATCCAATTTTAAGGACTCACACGCTGGCAGGATTTGAGGAAAACTGATTCCCCCAGCCCAGCCTGGGATGTGAAAATTCAGCCCAGGGTGTTTGTGGTTGTTGTATAAATGGTGTGAGACTCGTGCTGCCCTCAGGAGTGCTTTGGGTTGTGTTTGGCTGTGCCAGCTGCATTCCAAACTCTCCCTTCCCTGCTCCCTCTCCAAGGTCTTGGTTGGATCAGTGATGGAAATTCAGCTTTTTCCACAACTTGTGGATAACCTGAATCCTCTCTCCACCTCAGGGAAGGGCTTTTCCTGCGGAACTTTGGGAAGAAAGGGATGTTTTCCATCTTTTGTGCCCCAAGATGTTTTTATTGCACATCTTTCTGTCAGGTCAGCACCAGGTTGGGGATCCCCCCTGATCAGAGCCAGCAGCAGCAGCTCCCACGTGGAGATTTCCACCTGGAAGGTGTCATTCCCACCTCAGAGGGAATCAGGGATCAGAGGCAGGTAGGAGGAACTGGTGGCAGGGAAAATCCAGGTGTCCTGGCTCGCTGTTGGGTCATTGTCATGGATAAAGCACGTCCTTCCACACGGAGCCTCCTCTCTCCCCCTTTTCTCCAATTTAAGGACTCCTCCCCTGCTCTGTTTTCCTTCTCTTGGGATATTTTTTTTTACTATATAAGGGAAAGAGATCCCAGAGATCCTTCCATTCCTGAGCCTTGGAGCAGACAGGAGCAGCACCTCAGCAGGGCAGGGCTGAGGTCATAACTCACCCTAGTGCTGACACCCTGGGCAGAGCCAGAGCAGTGGGGGCTTTCAGCTGGAGCTGCTCCTCTGGATGTGCTCATTAGCCCTGGGAATATCCCAATATTCCCTGTGGAACTGCAGGCACCTTTCCCACTGCCTGCAGGGCTTGCTTCCCCTCACCCCTGCCATTAGCTGTTCTCTCCAGTGAGGGATTGGGATAGAAATGCCAGGCAGGCGACAGTGACAGCTTTTCCTGCTGCCTGCAAACTGGAGATGTGCTCAGGACCCCCTAGATGTGGGTTTTTTCCATCTGGATCCATCCCCAGTGCCCTGATCCCACACAAGCCCCACTCGAATCCCCGGGGTGGCACGGGGCCGGCAGCTGGGGCTGCAGCTGGGGTGTTTGAGCTTCAGCTGGCAGGTAAAACAAACCCAGCAGGATCCAGCCCCCAGCACCAGAGCAGAGTGCTCCTGGCAGCTGCATTCCCTCGGGAATGTGTGCAAATCCCAGCCAGTCCCTGCTGCTGGGATGGTGGCTCTGATGTGCACAGGGACACGGGGATGGAGTGGCTTCCACAGGCACTGAGGGCTTTTGTTGGCCCTGGGCCTTCTGCTGCTGGCCAGGTCTGTGCTTTTCACCTGGGGCTGGGTCTGGGAGAGGAGGGTGGCTTTGAGCAGGGCAGCAAATCCGTGTGCCACAGGCAGCCCCTCAGTGGGACGGTGACAAGGGGCCAGTCCCAGGAACAGCTCTGGGGTCTGCCCAGTGCCAGCTGTCAGCAGGGACCCCAGAGATGTCCCAGTGCCCCTCCAGCAGCTCCCATCCTCACAGGGGCCTCCAGGAAAAGCAGGGAGGGAATTGTGAAAGGCTGGGGCAGGAAAGCTTTGGCACCTTGGGAAGCAAGGAGTGGTTTGGATTGACACAGGAGGGATGGAGCTGCTGGTGTAGCAGGAGCACCGTCAGCTGAGGATGTTTCTGCATCCATCTTGTGCTTCCTGGGATTTTTTTGGTCCCTGAGACCAGGATTGCAGTGTGCTCTGTGCCAGCCAGATTTGTCAGGTGGGATTTTAGGAGATAGATCCTCGCTGGAAGAGCAGTTAAACACTGGAAGGGGCTGCCCAGGGCAGGGTGGGGTCACTATCCCCAGAAATGTTGGAAAATTCAGTGGATGTGGCATTTCATGATGTGGGTTAGTGGTGTTTTGATGATCTTGGAAGTAATTTCCAATTTTAGCGACTTTGAGTTATTGCAAGTAGTGATAAAATTGGGAATGGAAAGCCTTGCACCTCTAAATCAGATTAAACTGAGAAAAATGCTGTGAAGGCATGGAAAGAGCAGCCAGGTGTGGATTAAAGATGCTCAGGGTGGCAATGCAGCTCCTTCCCCCTGGGCACCTGAACAGCTCCATTCCCCACTGCTGCCAACCCAGCCATGGATTTTCCTCAGGTTTTAACCAGGATTCTCCACCCAGGACAGTGAGATTTCCCAGAATTATGAATGAAGTTGAAAATGTCACCTTGAAAGCTCCTTCTGGGGTTTGTGTTCCAAGATGGGGATGCTTTTTTGGGGGTGGGGTGGAAAGCTGATGTGAGAGGAGCGAGACTCTTGGAAAATAGGGAGGTTTGGCATCCCTGCTCACATTCTTTTTCAAGCTCTATTTTTGTTTGCACTGTCTGGTTTACAGCCCTAAAGACAGCCTGACTCCCAATTTGGGAAAAACGCTGTGCACAGGCCTTGGAGCATCAGTGGCAAAGCTTTTTTAGAGCAGGGAGGATGGGCCAGGAGACCACTTTCCCAGGAGTTTTCTCTCCTGCCTGATCCCTGTCCAGATTAATATCTCCTCTCTCCCTGTCCTTGTCCTCTCCTTGTCCCACATGCAGACAAATCTGAAAGCTGTGACTGTAGTAAAAAAGAGAAAACAACATCCAAAAAAAAAAAAAAAGAGTTAATTTTATATACTCCAGAGGGAATTGGCTTTGCTGCAGACAGATGGATCCTGTAATTCCCTGTCTCTCGATATGACTATACATGGATAGGTTTGTTCCTTTGGGTTGGGGTGGGATGGGAGGCCAGAGGGTGCTGCCAGCTCCCAGAACTGCACCTGGAGCAGAGCTGGGATCAGGGGCACAAATCCCTGGCTCTCTGTTCCCCAGGCACATCAGGCAGGAATTTCCCAGCTCCCAGCAGCCTCAAATCCAACCAATAAACAGGAATAAACTGGGATATGGCAGAGAATCAGCATTTTCCTCTCATTCCCGAAGCGTTCAGGGGCAAAACATCCACCCCGAGGGCATCGTTTGTCCCGGTCACTGCTGCCGGGAGGACACAGAGCTGGAAGTGTTTGTGGGGATGATTTTGAGCCAGAGAGGCGGGAGCAGCGTGGGTTGCCGGGCAATTATCTGCTCCTGTGACCTGCGTGTGCTGCAGAGCCCTCCCTGGTGCTGGAGGCTCCGCCAGAGCAGGGATCAGCATCTCGGGAGCCTCTGGATGAGCTCCTGATGTGCTGCTGGCAGGTCCTGCTGCCCCGTGTGCCACAGGGGCTGAGCTGCAGAGCCCAGAAAAGAGACAGAAATCCCACTTTGTGCCTCTGGAAGCATCAGAGCCAGAGGTGATGCGGGGAACAACTCATAACCCCCAAAAACACTTCTGAAAGATGTCCAAAAGGCTGTTCCCATTTCTCTGCTTGTCTCCCTGGCTGTGTCTCCCCTTTCCAGGCTGGAATGATGGGATTTACATCCCTGCCAGGCTCCCAGCACACACAGACACCCCCAGAGCAGCAGGAATCACTCCCTGCCTGCAGTGGGGGGACTGGAGGATGTTCCTCAGCTCCTTCTTTCCCAAGAACAGCTTTTCCCTGTTCCTGAGGCTGAGTTTAACCTGGAGAGGGTGATGGACAGGCAGGCTCAGACTCCCAGACAGGTAATGAGGGAAGGGAACCATGCAGTGGATGTTCCCCACCCGACTTGCACAAGTCCTTTTGTATTTCAGAAATTATTTTAAAGCCGTGCGTTTCCTCCCACTCCTTTTTTTTTTCCCCCCTCCTCCTTGCTCATCAGGGTGTAACAGCACAGGGTTTCATCCATATTTGATTTTTTTTAACTCTGACAGGAAACCTGAGTGCTGGATTTATGGCTGCAGCTGTCACTCCTCTGCAAACAGGCAGGGAAATGAAGGTTAACAAGTTTGGGCTCAGGGGAAAGCTTGTAAAACAGCCCTGCAGAAGATTTTGTGTCATCACACCCGCCTGAAGAACAGATCTTTTCCGAGGTTCTCCAGCCCGGGGTTATTTATCATCATCTGCAGTGAATATTTTTCTAATTGTAAATCTTTGTTGGAAACTCTCGAAACCCCAAATCAAATTCTTTTCGCTTGTTTGATAGGGAGGGGAAATGCAGGCTGGGGAGCCTGGGGGACTGGTTTGATGGTTAAAAAATCAGAGTGGCACTGGGCAGGCTTGCTGCAGCCATATGCTCAAATCCCAGGGGTGAGCACTCACCAGGAGGCACAGGATGCTCCAGAACATTTCTGCTGTGTTCTCCAGATGTCCCAATTGCTGTGGCTGAAGGCAGGCACGCTCTGCCTGTGCCCCAGGCTGCCCCAGTGTCCCCTGCCACGCTGGCACTGTCCCCTTGTGCTTCCTCACTCCTGTGGCTGAAGTGTGACGTCCTGGCTGGGTGATTTTTAAGGGAGGTTTGCTGAAGTGAGACAACATAGCTTCTGACTTTTGTTTAAACGAGGAATTTGGGCTGGAAAGTGTCAAATCTACTCGGGAATGGTGTGCTTGGAGTAGAAGGACTTGCTGGAACACGTGGCTGTGTCTTTAGGGTCACTGCACTCTGGTTTGGGCTCTGTGTGGCTCAAGGGAGTTGTATCAACAGGATGTGGAGTTCTGGCTGTGTCCATGGACTTTTCTGTGTCTCAGCCTGGAGAAGAGGAGGCTGAGGGGAAAATCCTCAGGATCTGCAGCTCCTGGGACCAGGGAATGGCTGGAGCTCTGTCAGGGAGGGTTAGGTTGGATTTTAGGGAAAGGTTCTTCCCCAGAGGGTGCTGGCACTGCCCAGGCTCCCCAGGGAATGGGCACGGCCCCAGGGCTGCCAGAGCTCCAGGAGTGTTTGGACACGGCTCCAGGGATGCCCAGGGTGGGATTGTTGGGGGATCTGTGCAGGGCTGGGTGATCCCTGTGGATCCTTTCCAATCAGGACATTCTGTGATTCCATAATTCTGTTGTGGGAGCCAAACTGGGACCCTGTTTCCTGCAGCTCAGAGCCAGCAGGTCCCCAATTCCCTCCTCACCCCTCTCTCCCAGCCTTTGCTGCTCTCCCAGATTTCTGCTCTGCCCAGTTCTGCGCCCCGAAGGTGCCTTTGGGGTTTTTTTAACATTTCCGTGGAAAACACTTTGGGGTTGTGGAGTGCAGGGGTTGAATTTGAAAAGGAGCTCGAGGAATGCTTCATTGGGCTCAGGTTTTGGGCTGCCAGTCCAACCATAAAAGTTGGGAAAGGAAGCAGTGGAAGCTCTCAAAGGTAGAGATGCAACAATTTCCTGCCACGTGAGCTCAGGGTGAGGCTTCTGTGGTTACACAAACTTTATCTGGAGATGGTTTGGAGGGAGACAGACTCAGCTCTGACTCTCCCACGGAAATCTGGATGAACTCCTCACCTGGGAGGAAACTGCAAAGCTGCTTTTTGATGTGCCAGCTACTCCTGCACCTTGTTAACACATCTGTCTCTCAGCGTGACCTCTCTTCAAGGGTTTAAACGCTGATAGATTAATTTGCTTTTGATGTCTGGGCTAATGAAGTGCTGGGCCTCCTCTGCTTCATTTTCTAGTTCATGGATCGAGGCTCAGGAGCAGCCAGGATTGGAGCTGGGCTTGCTTTGCAGGGAAAGGTTAATTCAGGCTCGGCTGCCACGAGCTCAGGATGCTTCCCCGGCTCTGCACAACCACCTGAGGCAACTCCTGGCTGGGGCTGGGCTCCAATAAAAGCCACCATGAGGCAGGGAAGGAGGAAATTCCGTGCTGTGCTCAGCTGTGCAGAGGTCAGGGTGCTTTAGCAGCGCCACCAGCCCGTGGTCACCAAGGCAATGCCAGCTCATCGCCATGGAAACATCGTCACCTCCTCCAGCCTGGCTGTTAGCAAATAATTGCTTGAGATCCGCTGTGGATGCCACAAATAAAATAATCTGGCAGCTTTCAGCATGGTCTGCCTGCTTTGGGAGCCCACGAGGAGGATTTCCATCAGGGCAAGCGTTTGGGAGCTCGTGGCTCCCTCAGGGCTCGGTGTTGGTGGCACAAGGCTGGTGGTGGAGCTTTAGGAGTTTGTGAAAGCACCAGGCAGGAGCTGCAATCTAAATTATCCCACTCCCACTCTCAAATTCAACCTGGTGTTGCCTGTTCCATCTCTGCCTGGAGGATTTGGGTCGATTTGGCTTTTTCCTGGGAGCAGGAGGTGGATCCCGGCCCCGGAGCAGCCGTGGGGTCTGGGCTGGGCAGGGCTGGGGAGCAGCTCTGGTTCTGTGTCTGCTCCTCCTGGCTCTTCCTGCAGGAGCTGCTTCACTTCTGCCACTCAGAGCCACGGCAGGGCTGGGAAAAAACAGGAAAAAAAAACTTTATTGGGGCATGGAAGAGAGGAAGTTGTACATGAAATAATCCCGGAATGGTTTGGGCTGCAGGGACCTTGAAAGGGATCTTGTTCCATGGGCAGGGACCTTCCACTGTCCCAGGCTGCTCCAAGCCCTGTCCAACCCAGCCTTGGACACTGCCAGGGATGGGGAATCCCAGGAAATCCCTGTTTGTGCATTTTCAGAGCTGTCCCTGCCTGGTATCTCCTCCCCAGCTGGATGTGGGATGTGCAGAGCCTGGGAATCCCGGGATGACTGGAGAGGTGTTGATATTGCTGCTGTAATTAGTGGCAGGTAATTAGTGTTCATTAACAGCCCCCTTTGCCCAGCTCACCAAGGCTGAACTAACGACCCCCAAAACCAAACTCACCCACTCCTGCCTGGGGAGAGTCCCAGGTGTTCACCAACCTCATAGCAATAGTGAATTGCAATAATTTTAATTAGTGCTGCTGTTATTAGGGCTGATCCAGCTGAATGTCATTATTTTAGCAGTGATTTTATGCCATTATATCAAATTAGAACCACTGATTTTTATTTTTTCCTGTATCATTTTGTTCCCATAACAGTAAAACCACGCTGAAATTCAGGGCATGCTTGGGGTGAGGCATCGTTCCTGCAAAAGGAACGAGAAAAATCCGATGGGAAGTCACCTCCTCAGTTTGAAGTCCTGTTTTCCAGACTTTTTTTGTTCTTCTCCCAATGTTAGGAATAAATATGGCCAGAGAAGCACAGCACAAGGTCAGCACAGTGTTTTCTGTGAATATTGGTGGTGGTTTCATAGAACTTCATTTCACTGGAGGTTTTTTATTTTTTTGACAAGGTGAAAATGTGCGAGCCCTGGGCCATCTCCAGACTCTGAAATCAAGAAATTGTGCCAGGTGCAAATCCTGGGCCTGGATAGAATTATGGGATACAAACAGGTGGTGAGGAGCAGGACTCCCTGAGCTCTCCTGCTGCTTTCTCTTCCCACTTAAAAATTCCAGACTTTCACTCCATGCAGTGTCCAGGTGATCCAACTGTGCTGAAGGGCAGCTCCACCTTGGAATTCCTCCCTGACCCCTGGTGTCCTTCTCTCCTCCTTGGAATTCCTCCCTGACCCCTGGTGTCCTTCTCTCTGCCCTGGAATTCCTCCCTGACCCCTGGAATTCCTCCTTGACCCCTGGTGTTCTTCTCTCCTCCTTGGAATTCCTCCCTGACCCCTGGTGTCCTTCTCTCCACCTTGGAATTCCTCCCTGACCCCTGGTGTCCTTCTCTCCTCCTTGGAATTCCTCCCTGACCCCTGGTGTCCTTCTCTCCTCCTTGGAATTCCTCCCTGACCCCTGGTGTCCTTCTCTCCACCTTGGAATTCCTCCCTGACCCCTGGAATTCCTCCCTGACCCCTGGTGTCCCTCCCTCCTCAGCAGAACAAGCTGCCCTGGTCTCAGGGAGCAGGAGGGATGTCGGTGCTCCATGTTGTTATTTTTAAATTCCTTGGGCAGAAATGGTCTGCAGCTTCTCCTGAGGGCCATGGAGAGCTCTGCTCCCTGGTGGAGCTGTGCCAGGGGAGGTTTAGGTTGGATTTTAGGGAAAAGTTCTTCCCTGGAGGAACTGGAACAGCTCTCCAGGTAAGGGGCAGGCCCCAGAGGATGTAGACAACGCTCCCAGGGATGCACAGGGTGGGATTTTGGGGATTTTCGTGGTGTCTGAGCAGGGCAGGAGCTGGACTCTGATCCTTGTGTGTCGCTCCCAGCTCAGGGCATTCCATAATTCCATAATTCCCGACCTAAACTGGAGCAGGAGCTTCCTGGGAGCGGCTCATTCCCCGTGCCAGCTGCACGTGCTGGAGGCTGCTGGCAAACACAGCCTCTGCTTTTGTACCTTTTTGTCTTTTTTCCTTCCCTTTCTGATCCTGGTGGATGGGCTTTAATTGCTGCTTTAGTTTGGTGCTGGTGGCTAAAAGGAGGGATCAATAATTCACTGGGAAGAACAGCATGGAGCTCCAAGGTTCCCATCTGCCTGCTTTGGCTGAGGGCTGCAGCACCCTGGGCTCTCACAGCTTTGTGTTTTCCAGGACAAAAAGGAGCTTGGAATGATTGCTGGGGTTGCTTTGGGGTTTGATCTGAGCAGGGAGGAGCTGCTGCCTGCGCTCCAGATGATCATTTCCTGCTATTAAACCTTGGAATCTTCAGCAGTTTGGGAGCATTTCTGTCTTTGGGAAGCTGAATCAAAACTGGGGCTGGACCAAGTGCAGTCCAGTCTTGGGAGATAAAAGGGCTGGAGGTTCCTCCAGCTGTGCTGTCCCCACTGGATATCCCTGAATTTCATCAGCCTGTGGAAAACATGAGTTACCCACCCCAGGAATAACTTGGATCCTAAGATCCCAAGGGATCTTTTTGATCCAGTGTCACAAAAATCTCAAGAAATAGAGCTCAACTCAGCTGGTCCATCCTCAGGCTCTAAGGCAGGATCAAGTGTTCCCATGTCAGGGTGCTCAGGGGTTTCCTGGCACTGAGAAGGTGAACACCCCTGGTTGATTGGGATTAGCTGGAATTGGGATTGTTCAGCCTGGAGAGGAGGATTTGGGGTGAGCAAATTGTGGCCTTTCAGTGCCTAAAGGGAATCTGCAAGAAAGATGGAGAGAGATCTTTTACAAGGGCCTGGAGTGCCGGGACAGTAGGAATGGCTTCAAACTGCCAGAGGGGGCAGGGATAGATGGAATATTGGGAAGGAATTCCTCCCTGGGAGGGTGGGCAGGCCCTGGCACAGGGTGCCCAGTGCAGCTGTGGCTGCCCCTGGATCCCAAGGCCAGGTTGGATGGGGCTTGGAGCAGCCTGGGACAGTGGGAGGTGTCCCTGCCATGGCAGGGGTGGCACTGGATGGGCTTTGAGGTCCCTTCAACCCAAACCCTTCTAGGATTCAATTTCCCAGAGGAAAACCCATAAAGAACTCCCTGTGCCCAAACAAGCCACACCCCCAGCTTTTCTCCTGCTGTCCTCCAACATTTTTGTTTCCTCCTTCTGTTCCAAGACCCTTGAACCTTTTAAAACCTCTCCCAATCTTCTCCCATCTCTTCACGTCCCGCTTGGGCACTCAGAGGTCAGGTCCAGCTGCTGGCTCCCATTTTTTCCAAGAATTACCCTCTCCTTGAGCTCATTTCCCCCTCCAGCCTATCCAGCTCCTCTCCTGGGCTGCACAGATGACTAAACCGAGGTCTTTGTCAAGCACAGACTAAACAGATCCCCATCTTCCCTCCCCAGCAGCAGCCCCTGCTGCGCTGCCCTGGCGCGTTTCATCTCCCGGTGCCCGCGGATCACCAAAGTGCATTTTTCAAAGGGACTCTCCATAAAGCTCTATTAGCAGGGGATGAGTAATGGCTTGACAAACCAGATTTAAGTGGCCCCTTCTGAATCATCTTGGCAGTAATAGGGGGAGTGTGTCCATTTTTTGATTAAATATTTCCAGTGCCATTAACTCGGCCGAAGTAAACAACTTCGATTGGGTTTGCCTGCTAATGACAGCCCAAAGGTCTTTGATCCCGGTGTTCCAGAGAGCCAGCAGCTGGATAAAGATCATGGAGTCGTGGCTAAAGTGTCATCAAAGAGCTGGGAAATGGTTCTTTACTTTGTGTGCGTGTCCTGCCACCGTCAGTGGATGTGGTGCCACCTGTGATGGGCATCTGGAACCTCCTGGGCAGCTGTGGGGTGAGCCTGGAGGATTTTTCCAAGAAAAATCTATAATTAACCTTCATTTCTTGTGCAGATTCCTTCAGGCAGCGTCTCTGTTGTTCCTTTTTGTTGTTCCTGTAGCATATTCCATGGGTTTTGTGTGTATCCCAGTCTTAAATATTCTAGCTGTTCACATCCCAGGACTCAGTTCACACCTGAGAGGAAAAGGTAGAGCCTCATTCTTCTTTCTAATTAATGAGGTTTGAGATATCTTCAGCCTAAATATAAAAATATATTTACTAGTGTATTTTTAAATCAGTAGGAATGCTGCATTATATTTTAAAAATTCATTCTTTGTGGTTAACCAGCCAAACAAAGCTGATTTCAGGCATTGTGCTGATGATTTTGGGGGCATTAATTATTGACTTCAGCACAGAGTGTGGTTAAGAACAGCTTTGCAGTGGGCAGGAACTGTCTGGATAGAATTCCTTGTGTGAATGTAATTTTTTCATGGCGAGGGAGAAGCCAAATTTCTTGGATGAGAGTCAGCCCAGGCCATGCTCCGAGCTGTCCCGGCCTGCAGATCCACTGGTGCTCCTCAGCATATGGATGGGAATGATTCAGGCTGGATGAATTCCCTGGATTTTGGCCAGAGGCTTTTAAAGGAGCCAAGGCCATGCAGGGTGGGATGGCAGCAGAGAGAAACCTGCTCCTATTTCCAGGGAAAAGGCTCCAGTAACAGGTTCTGGGATGCTGGGAAGAGGCCAGAGCATCTCCTGGTGGATCCTCCTGAGGGTGATCCCTGCCCCACACAGGAGACATTCCCTGGCCTCAGCACAGCCACATTCCTGTTTTCCCTCTTTTCCCTGACACTGGGACCAGTGTGCAGAGTCCAGTAACCCCAGCTGCTCCTGGGGCTTTGCTGGAACCATTCCCTGCTTATTTGGAGAGCTGGCTTCTTCCTGCTGTGGCTTCTCATTTAATAACTGAGCCTGAGCACTGCTGGCCTGCTTTGGGCCATTGTTCTGGAGGCTTTGGGTGGGTTTTTCTCATTTTAAGGCTGATTTTTGAGCCATCTGTCACTCCAAGTGATCCTCCATCCGGATATAAGCCAGCTGATTGCCCTGCTTTTCCAAACAGTTGTGCTGATAACATTTCAGATTGCCCAGGTCCCGTCCTCCAGAGGCTGGAGGAGGCAGCACTTGATCTAATCCTGCTTGGCATTTATGTCACTGGAAATGAAATTGCATTTTGCTGAATGAAACTGAGAAATGGGAAAGTAATACTGCAAATATGTTCTGCCACGTGGGACCTCCTGCCTGGGAAGCTTCTGAGGGAAGTTGATTATCCCAGAGAAAACAAACTCTGCTCTGTGGCTCTTCTTGCAGGACAGGGAAATGGGGCATCCAGGTATTCTTCTGGAGAAAACACTCCCAGTCAGGAAAGAGAGAATCCTGGGATGGGTTGGGTTGGAAGGGACCTTAAAGCTCATCCACAGCCACCCCCAGGGACACCTTCCACCATCCCAGGGTGCTCCAAGCCCTGTCCAGCCTGGCCTGGGACACTTCCAGGGATCCACAGCTTCTCTGGGAATGTGTGCCAGGCCCTCACAGGGAGCAATTCCTTCCCAATATCCAAACCTGAGCTTGAAGGAGTGGCACAAAAATCTTGGGGAGTGCCTGGATTGGGAATCTGGTCACTGCTGGAGAAGCTGAACCCTGCTGGTTTTGGGTTTTAGTGCTCCCTCCACCCCCAAAACGTCCCGCTGGCAGCTCCAGGAAGGAGCAGGGTTTTGCATCTGGGCATGGAATCATTAACCATGGAGCAGAGAGTTAAAAGGAGTTCTGCAGAGCATTAGGAGATCAAGCAGGTCAATTGAAAGGAGGAAAAATTACCATCAGTTATCTTCAATTAAATTGTTATCGCTCCACATGAAGGATCCCATTTAGAGGGAGGCATAAAACCTGAGAGTGGAGGTGACTGAGGGAATTAATTCCCCATTTTTCATTCCAAACCCAGAGAGGGAACATCTATCAGCAGGCACAAGGAGGAGATCTCTTTTTCCTTCTGTTTCCAGCCTACTTTGAAGCAGAGCCCATTTGGAAATCTCTCAGTGACACTTTTTTTTTTCCCAGAGGAAAATACAAACTCCTTAAAGCCACAACTTTTAGGAGAGGCTTTAATGACAGAGAAACCCTTCTTGAGCAGGACTTGTGCCTCTGAGAGGTTGTGGTTGTGTCTGGCTGTTAAATTTGGGGCAGTGGCACCCCAAAATAGCAAATATCTCCATTTCCAGAGCTGGGATATCCTGGTTCAAGTCCCCGATCCCTTTCCAAGGCCAGAGAGCAGAAATAGCTTTGAACTGTGCTCATGAGCCTGGGAAAACACCACCCAAACCCTTTTTTTTAGAAAGTTATATCACATAAAGGAAGGCAGTTCCTGTGGTCTAGATGGACTAAACCAGTTTGAAGTTGATTTTCAGACATGAAAAGTCCCATCTTGTAGTAAATAAGCTTCATCCAAATGCTTTACACAGGAGATATTTTCAGATTCAGGAGTTGAAAAGCCCACTTGTCTCATTCCTGGGGTTTTTTGGGTTTGATTTTTTAAAGGCAGGCAATGCAGAGGAGGAAGCAGCCAGGTCTGCAGTTGCTCGGGGGGGTTCTGCTTGTTTGCTTTGCTGGGTTGTTTACTTACCTCAGAAATATCAGAATTGCTCAGTTTGATCTTTGACAAGCAAAGAAAGAGAGAAAAATAAAGGTCAGAACGGAGCCTTCATCTTTGCTGGGGTGTCACTTACATCCCCTGACAGCTCTGCTTCCTCTGGCTCCTGGAACTCCCTGGAAAAGGAGCTTTTCCCAGCCTACTCCAGAGGCAGGGGAAGGACACAGCTGGAAATAAAACCCAGCAGACTGTGGAGTGCAGGGCAGCCTGTCCCTGCTGTGTGTAACTGAGCACTGAGTCCCTCCTGGGAGGTGTCACAGCTTCCCTCCTTCCCTGATTCTTGTGCTGGGAATGCTCAGATTTGTCCCTGTGAGGGTGGGGAGACCCTGGCACAGATTCCCAGAGAAGCTGTGGATCCCTGGAAGTGTCCCAGGCCAGGCTGGACAGGGCTTGGAGCAGCCTGGGCTGGGGGAAGGTGCCTCTAGGTGGGACTGGATGGTCCATGAAGTCCCTGCACTCCTTCTCCTCTCTCTGCATTCTCTGTGGGTTTTAATTCCCTGACATGGGGCTGCAGACAGGTGAACTCTTTGGAAAACCTGGTAATTGGAGAATTATAATTGCCCAAAAACGAGGTGAGGGGAGGAAACTCGGGAGCCAGGCAGGGATTGACAGATCATTATTGTGCCTGGTCAGAGCCTCTGGGCTGAACTGCAACATCTAAAGCAGAAAAGCCAACATAAACAAGTGCTGCAAGTCCCATTGACAGTTTTAGGCTCGGGACTAAGAGAAAAAACAACCCAAGTGCAAAGGATGTTTATGAGACTCAATGTTCTGGGTTTGTTTACCGCTCCTCGGGGCTCTGCCACTCTCAGCTCTCAGCTCAGGAAAAGCTGAGCTGCTTTGGAGGGGGATTTCTGAAGGAAAACACATTTTTAACCCTGAAAACTTCCCTGGTCATCCAGCAGGGAGGAGGTGCTGTGCAAGAGTCCCTTTTCTGCACTGTGAGGGATGCAGGTGTGATTATTTCTCCCGAGTTTCAGAGCAAAAAGGTGTCCAGTGGTCCTGCTGGGACTGAGCCTAAATTATGTAAAATAGCAGCTGGTGGATGCAGCAATCAAAGGAGATGAGGGAGAAGGTGGGTGAGAGGAAAAAGAGGCACAAAGAGATCCCAGTCCTTGGAGAACTGCAGGAATTCAGGTGCACAAAGAGAATCGGAGGCTGCAAATTCCACCCCTTCATTCTCTGCGTGGAGGAGCCATCAGTAACTGGGCCATGATGGGTTTCTCTTTTATTGGATTCGTGGTTCCAGGAGAGCTCTGGGGTCCTTGCTAAAACCACAAGTGGCAGATTCTCAACGAGGGCCTGGGCTTCCGAGGATTTCAGACCTAAACTATTTAGGAAAGGATTTTTTTTTTGGTCTGTTTATCTGAACTTGGAATGAATTGTTTGAGGTTTATCCTTAATAAAAGCATAGTTTGGAATCGCTGGAATATTCTGCAGCATAAATATGGCCTTGAAATTGGGCAGAGGGGGGATGTGTTATCCTGCAGTCAAGGCTTGCTCTTATTTGACTGATCCCACACAGCTCCTGCCCTTCCCTTGAATAGTGGGAAACTTAATCCTGCAGCCCAAGCATGATTTAAATCTGAAATTCCAAAGTTTAGACTCAAATCTGAACTTTTTTGAGCGTTCCCTGGGATCTGCCAGTGGAACTTGGGGTTAAACCATTCTGTGCTCATTTTTGGTGGCTGTTTCCAGCTTTGCCAATCTTCTCCCATATCCTGGGGATTCCTGAGCATTCTGGATCCTCCTGCAATTCCACATGGTCACCTGTTGGCTCTGGAATTCTGCACTGATGTAAAGGTCAATAACTGCAGCAGCAAAAGATGTGGAGATCCCCAAAGCTGCTGAGGGGTCACGCTCACCCTCTTTGTGTTTGGAAAAGGAATTTTTTCCTGATGCAGCTTGAAGCCCAATGGCAGGCAGGTGTTTTTCCTGCCAGAGTTGTTGAGGCTTTGAAAAAAATTGGCAAAAAAGTAAAAACCTGCACTTTAGACCAACTGTCCTGGAAGTGCCTCGTTTTGCTGCCAAGCTTTGTTACACATCCCAATCCGAGCTGCATTTCATGACAGAAGCTCTGCTTGAGCCAAAAGCCTGAAATTTCCAGCTCTGAGCAGGTCAAAACGAGACATTGCAGCAATTTGAAAGTGTTGTTGCAATTTCTTTTTTCTCCCAGCCAGAAAGTTAGACAAAAATAATCCTCTCCATGAAAAGCTTTGGTTTCAGCAAATCAACGATTTGTTTCACCCGGAGAAAAAGACTCCTGGAAAAATTCCTGCTCTGGGATTGGCTTTAATTCGGACTAAATCAACAGTGGCTCCTAGTGGCTGACTGCAGGGGAATGGCCAAATCCATCTTGAGTGTCCCTTCCTTGACCCTTCTCGTGGATCTTTGCTCGTCAGCGAGCGGGAGGAGCGGGAAATTCGCGCCGCGAGCGATAAACCATTTCAGAGGGCATAAAAATATCCCCGTTTCCCGGGCTCCCGTTGGTGTCAGGAGGAGATAATTACACTGGGAGGCTGGAGCATTGGATGTTTGGCTCATCTGCTCCTTACATCCACTCCAGCAATCCCCGAGCTCCCAGCAGAGCTTGGCCGCCGTTCAGGGCCATCCGTCCTTGTCCTGGTGGCCCGGCAGGATCCCGGGAGCTCCAACATCCCTGCTCACAGCTGGCCCTGTCATCACATTAGTGCTGCCTGGCTCCAGACACCATCCCAGAAGGATAATGAAGATCCCTGAGGTGAGGTTTTGCAGTGTCAGCCGTCTGTCAACCTTTCCCAGGCGTCCTGCCGTGCTCCAATCTGCTGGATCAGCTCCTGGGCACAGCTGCTGACGTTCCAGGCCACCTCCTTGTCCTCTCCTGTCCCTGTCCCTCGTGGCTTCCCTCCCCTCCCTGACAGATCACTGCGGATTTTGTCCCGGACTTCAGCAGGAAGCAAAAGTCACGGCACTGGAGACAAAGCAAAAAAAGGGCACAAATTGTCAAAGGAAATTGGGAAATAAATTCAGGATTGGCTCAGTGCTCCACAGGCTGCGGGCAAATCTTGAGTTTGCCTAAGAAAAGTTTGGATTTTAGAGAGTAACAATGTATAAATTCCTTTTATTTGCCTTAGGGTGTTTCCTTTGTTCAGCTTTTCAGACACTGATTTTTTTGGTGATGACTCTGAGATTGTCTTACTGTGTTGGACTCGCTGACCTTTGAGGTCTTTTCCATCCTTAGTGATTCTGTACTTCTACATCCACATCATTCCAGGATTGAGGATTTTGAAGTGATCACCAGGAAACCCAATTTTCATGATAAAATTGTAACTCTTGGCAGCAGCAAGGGGAATTTGGAGAACCCCACGCTACGTTTGCCTTCAGTGCATGAGGCTGCTGCTCTGTGGGAAAGGACGAGGTTCTGGGAATAGCAGTGGGCAGGCTTTCCATGTTTCCCAGGAAAAAAGTGCTGGGAAACAGCAGGGAAAACAGAACAACCCCAGCAAGATTCCTGTCAAGAATGATGGTGGCTTCTTCCCCAGGACAATCAGCAACAGGATGAGAGGAAATGGCCCCAAGCTGTGCCAGGGGAGGTTCAGGTTGGACATCAGCAGGAATTTCCCCATGGAAAGGCTGGTCAGGCATTGGAATTGCCCAGGGAGGTTTGGAGTGCCCATCCTTGGAGGTGTCCAAGGAATTCCTGGATGTGGCACTCAGAGCTCTGGGCTGGTGACAAGGTGGGGATCAGGGCCAGCTTGGACTCGAAGGTCCTGGAGGTCTTTTCCAACCTCAGTGATCCTGGGATTGTGTGTGACTCCTTGCTGGTGATTGTCATTCACTTCCCAGCCTCAGCCTGCCACCCACACCCTGTTCAGGAGCTGTCTGTGCCTGCAGGGACACGAGACTTTAATGAGTTATTTTGCTCCTTGTCAAGAATTCCCTCGTCCAAGCCCGCCTGGGGGGACCCTGAACGTGCCAGGTCCTGACAGAGAGCTCGGGGACGCTGCCAGCGCCGTGTCCTGTCCCCGCTGTGCCTTGGAGAGGGACAGCCTGGGAGCCTGCAGGGCTATTTTGGGATCAGTCTCTGTGGAGAGCTGGTTAAATTCCACCCCAGAGCAGCCCTCAGCCTCTGATGAGTTGGTTTTTTTTTTTATTTGCCTCTCCCCAGGTTGTTTCGGCATCGTGAGGGAAAGGGATGGGATGGATCTGCCTGATGTGAGGGCATCGGGCCCTGCTGCTCAGGGAGAGAACTGCGGATTTCCCAGCCCTTCTCCCGGTATCCCATGGCAATCCGAGTTTATGGATTAGAACCGGGAGCTCTGAGTGCTCTTCCCCCTGGATAAATGGTTGAGCAGCAGACAGACGATTGCAGGGAGTAATTTAGCAGTGAATGATGGCTCATTAGCAGCCCACGGGCTGAGGGGATGTGTGGGCTCTTCCCAAATCCCAGTTAACTCTTCCACCCTCTCCTTCCTCTGCCGAGGGTTGGGTTTGCTGAGTGTGGAGTTCAGTGTGATGTTGTTACAGAGCCTCAGATAGGCTCAACATCCCCCAAAACCAGACGATTTTTACCCCCCTGAGGAGGGATGGGGAATAAAGGAAATTATTATCAGTCCAGGAGATGAGTCAGATATGAAAATCACACTTTCTCCCAGACAATGTCATTACACTGAGGAAAAGGAAATGAAAAATACTCATTTTGTCTCACAAAGGAGCAGGCCTGGAACTAGAAATTCTCATTGCAGAGCCAGGTGCTGTTGGAAGGAGCAGCTCCAGTGAGGGAGCAGATCAGTCCCACCTTTTCCCATTTTCCCTGCAACATTTGGGAGCCCAGGCACTGGGCAGGCTTTGCTGCACTTCCCAGGAAAGGAATGGAATGTCTGGAAACAAGGTTGGAGCCCAAGGGAATGTGGTGCTGGGGTACAGGAGGGGCATGGGAAAATCTTGGATTTCAGCTCCATTAAAATCCTGTACACCTAGAGGAATTCAGAGATCCTGAATGCAATCCTGGCACTCAGGGCCACGCTGCTGTCACTTAAAATCTGCTGGTTTTAGGAAACACCATTTTGGGTTTTTGGGGGCAATTCCCAAAGGGAGATAAATACCTGAAGAGAGTAAAACTATTGATCCCACTGACTTTAAGTGTATATTTTTTTCCCCCTAATCCTCTATGGAGATGTGTGGAAGAAAAATGCTTTGTTTTAATGAATAGAGCTGTAATATTCCTATATCCAAACCAGTGTTCCTGGTTTGGATGTAGCAGCATCCATGAAGTTCTTCTGGAGTCAGTGCAGAAAAAGCAGAGTGATCCATGTGAATCCAGGCAGATTCCAGCCTGGATAATTCTATCTTGGAACAGTGATCAAACCCTCTCCTTTGCTTAGCTTGAATTATTTTGGACTGGGCACAGTTGTTCTCCAGAGCTGGGCTGGGATCCTGTGATTCCAGTAAAACTCACAGGGACTCTCCAGGAGGTTTATCTGCTGTTCCCTCAGACATTTCCTTTTCTCCGTGGCTTTCCAGAAGGAGCACAAATCCAGTGGGAGGAACATTCCGGCCTTTCTTTCCCATTTTCTCTGACCACGTTGCTTTTCTGCCCGCAGCCAGACGAGCTGACCAACGCCTTGGAGATCAGCAACATCGTCTTCACCAGCATGTTTGCCCTGGAGATGCTCCTGAAACTCCTGGCCTTTGGAATCTTTGGCTACATCAAGAACCCCTACAACATCTTCGACGGGATCATCGTGGTCATCAGGTGCTTCCCCCACCGTGGCTTTTCTGCTGAGAGCTCAGATGGGCTGGGGAGTGGGATGGGGATCAGGGGTGGCCAGGGAAATTCAGGTGGGATGGTAGGAAAAGGTTTTGTGCTGAAAGAGTGATAAAGTAGTGGAATGTTCTGCCCGGGGAAGTGGTGGAGTCACCATCCCTGGATGTGTTTAAAAAAGGATTGGGTGTGGCACTGGGTGCCAGGGTTCAGCTGATGAGGAGGTGTTGGGGCATGGGTTGGACTCGATGATCTTAAAAGTCTCTTCCACCCTGGTGATTCTGTGATTCCATGTGTTGGGATGTGCTGTAGTTGTGCTGGACTTTTGGATTCCTGTCCTTAGGAGGGCTGTCCAAAGTAAACCAACCTGGCAGATGGAGAGGAAAATCTATTTATGCCACACATCTGGCACTGGGGTGGATTTTCCACTCAAGTACAGCATGGCTGGTCCTGGGAAAGGGGTACTGGGAGTGTCCATATCCCAGCAGTGTCCTCCCTCTCCCAAATACCCCAGCTCAGCTGGGATTGGGCAAGCAGGAGGGCCCTGCTCTGCTGTGTTCCCCAGGGGACACTGTCCCAGCCTAAACTGGGTGCTTACAGTTTAACCCACACCCCAGTGCTGGGATCCTTTCTGATCACCCCTCAATCAGTAATTTGGGGCAAAGAATTCCAGGGACACAGAGATGTAAGCCAGGAGAGCGCCCTTGGCACATCCCTTCCATCCGGACATGGTTCAAGGTTCGGACAAGTCAAGGTTCTGAACAAAGGTCATTCTGTGGTCTGATCAAACCAACCCTCCTAAAAATCCCCCTGGATGTTCTAAAGGGAGATAAGTACCTCAAGAGGCATAAAACTATTGATCCTACTGACTGGGAGTGGTTTTTTCTTTCCCTAATTCTCTTAAGAGATGCTGGAAGAGAAATGCTTTGTTTTAATGAATAGAGCTGTGCTGATATCCCTATATCAGAGGAATGGATATTCCCAGGACAAAATTGTGACCCACATTATTGTAGCGATGCAGACATGGAGAACCCCCCCAAAAAAAAGGGAATTAAGGAGGGAATTCACCCCAAAACCAGCTGTAAAGCAGACGGAGCCGTGCCACGAGAGGCACGACCGCACCGCCGGGGGAGCGAAGCCGCTTTCCCAGGAGCAGGGAAGGAGCAGGAAAAGGGGAGGTTCCTGGAGGGAAGCAGGTGCCAGGGAGCAGAGCTGCAGGTGCCAGCAGTGTGCCGTGTCCCCGCAGTGTCTGGGAGATCATCGGGCAGTCGGACGGGGGCCTGTCGGTGCTGCGCACCTTCCGGCTGCTCCGCGTGCTCAAGCTGGTGCGCTTCATGCCCGCCCTGCGCCGCCAGCTCGTCGTGCTCATGAAGACCATGGACAACGTGGCCACCTTCTGCATGCTGCTCATGCTCTTCATCTTCATCTTCAGGTATTCCTTGGGCTGGCAGCTCTTCCTCGAGGCGTTGTTGTTGCGTTTCAGGGGTGTGTGGGTGGGGATGGGGATGCGCCGCCCCTGTGGGGGCGATGCCTTGGGAAGGCTGAGCTGGTATCTGGAAAAAAGTGTCCAGAACAGGGGCTGGGCAGAGTTAAAGGATAAAGCAGGGATTTATTAAAAGGATTTCCTCCATGGATCCACCTTGGGCAGCACAAGAGCCCAGCCAGGGCTGCACCCAAGATGAACCAAAATGGGCACAAAATGGACACCGGGCACGGCTCTGGCACTTTGATCAGTTCTGCTCCATTTGCATTTTGGAGTTAATTGTGCAATTCCAGCTTTAGCCCATCCAGTCCCATCCTTCTTGTTTTTCTCTCTTCAGCCCACGTTGTTTGTGCTCTTGGGCCTGAGGTTTGGATCATTTGTCCTTGGTCCCCAGCTGGAGCAGGAATTGTTTTGTCTCCCTGCTCTGTGCACAGAGCTCACCATGCCCTGATATGGAGCCCAGACCCACACACTACAGCAGCACAGAACCTGAAACATATAAAAGCTGAAACCTGAGGCATCAGAGGAAGTTCTCACAGTGGGGCATTTACCCCTTTCCAGCCTGTTTTTCATGGAATGCCATCATTCCAGAGGTGAATGAAGGATGCAAACATGCAAAAATTGCCCCTCAGAGGCTTCTGAGCTGTGCCTGTCACTGACTGAACCATCCCAGTGCTAGATTTGGGATGGAAGTCGTGCAGATTCCAAAATTCCTGTCTGTTTGACCCTCTAATACCCCTCAAGATCCTTTGCCTGGGAGCTAGCAACATGGTTTGTAATTTTTCCAGACAAAGGAGCTCCTGGATTTTCCTTCAGTGCCGACAACCGGAATGAAATGTGAGGCAGAACTGCAGGGTCAAAAAAGCCACTGGGAGTGGGAAAGTATCCATAAAACCCCTGCAATCCTCCCTGCAAGCACATTTCACCCACCCAGTGTTTCTTCCCTCTCTCTTTCCCCACTCCAGCATCCTTGGCATGCATCTTTTTGGATGCAAGTTCAGCCTGAAAACCGACACGGGCGACACGGTTCCGGACAGGAAGAACTTTGATTCCTTACTTTGGGCCATTGTCACCGTGTTCCAGGTAAGCTCTGTGTCCTCAGGGAGGTTTTAAGGGGGAACAGGAGGATTTTTCATTCCACAAAACTCTTCTGGGAGGTGTCAAATTTATAGTGAAGAGTTTTGGGGGCAGAGATGGTGTTTCTGGGTGTAAAAGCCCTGATGGAGAAGAAATCTACTCAAAATCAGCACTGTCCATATCTCATATCAATAAAAGGAGGGCATCCACTTTTGTTGTCTTTTTTGCTGCCCATGCTGCTCCTACTCTGCAGATCTCTGTCTCCTTCACTGCCTTTTGCAAAAAATTCTGTGTAACTGGGAGTGACAAATCCCCTCACAAATCAGAGCTGGAGGTGCTGGGGAAGTCTTGATATAAAAAGTTGTGTTTCCTCTGCAGCCTAGTTCTGGTTTGGGTCTGAAATTCCTGGCAGGTTCCACAACAGAGGAATCAGCTGCTGTTTCGAGGATGTTTTAAATATAAAGATCAGACTCTTGTGTTTCAAAGCTCAGGCTTTAGAATCTGAGTGCAACAAGTGTAAATAAAGTTTCTAAATGCAGAGTAGCATCACTCAAGGTGGAAACCAGCCCAGAGCCTTCACTGGGGATATAAATTCCCACAAAGGAGCAAAGACAAATCAGACCCAGCCTCAGAGCTTCCCATTTTTCCCTTCCCAACACACAGATTGCTGCATTTCTCCTCCCAATCCCTTGGGAAATGCAGCTGGCATGGAGCACAAAGGCTCAGTCCTGTGTCCCAGGAAGGTTATTGAGCAGCATGACTCAGTGCAGCACTCCTCTCCCCAGGGCCACCTTGGTTTAGGGGGTTTGAGGCCCTTTTCACTGCAAGAATTAATGTGGAACATGAGCCTGTCATCCATTTCTCCAAAGCCTCCAGGATTTTTGAAGAGTGGAAATCCCTGAGGAAAATCCCTCAGAGCAAAGCTTTGCAGCGATGGGGATTTTTCTGCCAAGTGTTTTTACCTAAAGGAGACAACTTCCCTGAGGTTCTGGAGCCACCCAGTGTCATTTATCTCATTAACTATCCTGTCCCTCACCCTTTCCTTCAGCTCCAGCTGCCTTCTAAAGAGCAGCCTGAAAGGAGACAAGATCTGTGGCCTCAGGTCTGTTATCTTCTGATGGTTATCAAAGGAGGCAACATCTCCACAAAATAATGGGATTAGGACAGTGCATCCTTCAGCTGGGATATCTTGGATCTGAAGTGTCCTCTCTGGGAGGGGCAGTGCCAGACCTTCCTGCAGGGAGGGCAGGCTTGGCCAGCAGAGGTGCACAGAGCTAAATAAAGGCAGATTTCTCCAAATCACATGCAAAGAGCCAAACAAAGGCAATTCCTGCTGCCTCATCTCATGAGACCTCCCAGTGGTTTCCCTCAGGAAAGGTCAGGAGAGGGAAAATGGCAGGATTGCAGTGCACAGAGGAGTGGGGGGACTGAGGGTGTCCCCTCTCCCTGCAGATCCTCACGCAGGAGGACTGGAACGTGGTGCTCTACAACGGGATGGCCTCCACCTCCTCCTGGGCCGCCCTCTACTTCGTGGCCCTGATGACCTTTGGCAATTACGTGCTCTTCAACCTCCTGGTGGCCATCCTGGTGGAAGGATTCCAGGCAGAGGTGAGAGATCCAGGCTGAGGGAGGGGGAGAGAGCTGACACACACGTGTGGGGATGATCCATGGCAGGGAAAACATCTACCCATGCAGTCGGCCCTAAATTTAAATTTAATGCTCTGTGTTGGGCACCTGAAGCTCTTCTGAATCAATCTTTACAGCCCTAAATTTAAATTTAAATGTAAGGGGTGCAGATGATCTGTGTTGGGCACCCAAAGCTCTTCTGAATCAATCTTTGCAGTTAAAGCCCACTGGATGTGGAATGGGAATTGGGGGACCAGGATTCTGATCTCCTACACAGTTTGCTGTGTGATTAAGAAGAAATAATTTAGGATTATTTTTACTCACCGAATCTCCCATATATCCCATGGTTTGTGTTTCTATGTGGTGGAACTCAGGCTTTCAATATATTCAAAAGTTTTACTAAAATCCAAAAAGATTAAACCAACTGGCTTCCCTTGACAAGGGGTGGTTACCTTGTCCTGAAAGGAGCTCGGGGTTGCTGAGCAGGACTTTCCCCTCATGAAGCCATGCTGTACATGACTCTCCATCCTGTGATTCCACACATTCCAGCCCTGAGGACCAGGCAGGATCAGACCTGGCTCTCAGTCCTGTCCTTTCCTTGGGACTCTGTCCCTTCTGGAATATTTAAATCCAGGAGCAGAGCTGCTCAGAAGCTGTTCCCAGGTTCCTGGCATTAAATCCTCAGATCTGTAGGACGATGCTTTGAGGTGGAAGGAAGTTTTCTCTGCTCAGGGATCTTTGCAGGGAGCAGCTCCCGTTCCTCCCCTGCCCTCTGGGAGGTTGAACCTGGTGCTGATGTGAGGCCAGAGCTGGGCAGAGCTCTCTGAGTGCCTGATTGCTCCTCCAGACAAGCTGTGGTTTCCCTGCTCAGCCCTAATGGCTCCTTTCAGAGCTGTTACAGACCTTGATGTAAATGTGTGCAAGCTCTGCTTGTCCCAGCCTGGATTATTCACCCCAAAGGCCAGCAACCACAGGCAGGACATTTGCAGGGCACATTTTGCTCTCCACTCCCTTCTGTTATCAATCCTGACATCAGCCTGTGGGCTTGTCACTTGTCTCAGGGAGAGGCATTATACAAAACCCTTCTCAGCTGCCAGGGCTCCTCTCATGCCTTGCACTGAGAAATCATGGAATCCTGGAATGCTTTGGGTTGGAAAGGGCTTTACAGTTCTGGCTCCAACCCCCTGTGACGGGCAGGGAACCTTCCACTAAAGCAAGTTGCTCTGGATGCAAACCAAAGACAAATTCTCAGTGGAGCTGGGTTTGCTTTTGTCATCCCTCGTTCTGTTGCTACGCTGGGAACGGGGCAGAATTCCTGTTTTGCCTCTTTGACTCTGCCCCCTGACAGGGGCTGTTCTTAGCAGTCACAGTAGTCACCAAGGGGAATTTCTCCTCCATTTGCTCAGGTGTTTGTTTAATTTACCTGGAGAGGGACTCCTGGGAGGTCTGTGCAGCTGAGAGCTGCTCTTAGCCCAGAGCCATCGGCAGGGCTTCCGCAAGGACAGTGAAAATTGTCCTGTGAAGCACAGCACACGCTCTCAGCCTGATCCCAGCTCCTGATCTGCCTCTGAAGCAAGTTTGCCAGGAGTTTTCCTAGAAGAGAACAGACTTAAATGGCCACAAACCCGTTTTTAGTACATTTGTGCTTAGTACAAGTAGCCAGACTTCAAACAGGGCCATAATTGCATATTTGTGCTTACACCATTCTCATGTCATTTTGAAATCCCCCCCAGAGCTGCTCTGGGAGAGCAGGCAGACCTTCCAAAATTGTGCACATCTTTCATCCACTCTGCACTGGTGTTTCTGCTCTGAAACAAAGATGAATCAGGGAGCTCAAGCCTTCAGTCACTTTGCAATAAATCACAGGCAAAATGAAGTTCTTTGCCACTTGAGCATCGTGTCTCTGGAAACTGTGGGGATTTGTTCAGGCACCAGGCAAGGAACCGTGCTCCTTTTTCTGGGATCAGCTCTTTAATCCAGCCCTTTGCTATCAATTTGCACAGATTTCTGCAGTCCTGAGGAGTCCAGCCAGAGTCCTGCTGGCATTCTGCTGGAATCCCTCCCCCAGCAAGGAGATCCTGAGGACAGCTCCTCTGTCCCAGGCTGGTTGTTTCTGGTAGCAGATCTGTACACAAGGGAAAATGAGCTGGACTTGAGGAGGAAAGGCAGGGTGAGGGTGGATGTTCCCTGTCCTGAGATGCTGCAGGGCTGCCAGGCAAACTGGCCTCATTCCCTCTGCCTCAGGTTGCCAAGAGATTTCCCAAAACAATCTGTTCCCAGCCAGCACGGAGAAAGCAAATCAGGGTTTCCAGATCTAAGTCAGTTTTAAAGTGCTGTCAAACACAGAATTAAAACCCCTCTGACATCCTTTGACATCAAACCCTAAGTGCTTTCAGCTGGGATCACAGAGAGAGCAAACAAGGAGCCCCACCGTGCCAGGTTTTTCAGTCATTCCTGCAATTCCAGCTGCTCTGTGATGTTTTCCCCTGGGATTTGCTGTTCCAGGAGCCTGGAGCAGTGTAGGAAGCACAGTGACACAGCAGGGACATGGTGACAACCACAGCACTGTCCTTTCTGTCCAAATGAGTGAAAACAAGGGAGAGGGACTGGGATTACTCCCAGGGTGTCTCAGAGGGAATTTGGCATAAACCACCCACGGGGAACAGAGTTAGCTCTGAGCTGCTGAGGAATCCTAATTAATTGGGTCTGTTAATTACCTTCCTCCTCTCTGCAGGGAGATGCCAACAGGTCAGACACAGATGAGGACAAGACATCTGCCAACTTCGAGGATGAGTTTGAGAAGCTGAAAGACTTCAGAGCAACAGGTGGGGTTTTGTGTCTGCATTTTCCTGGGAATCTGGGAGCTCCAGCTCTGCTTCCACAATGGAAGAACCCACTTTATTTGGCAATGAATCTGATTGCACCAGAGCAGCTCTGCAAAGTGTAGGGGACGCTAAAAGAGCATTGATATTTCCTTCAGACAGATGTTTTTCTAATTTAAACGTCCCCAGGAATTTTTAGCCCAGTGTCCTCCTGCACCATTAGCACAGAGTGCTTTGCTGACAGCAATGTTCTCACCCCACTTCTCGGCAGCTTTTCCAATCAATCATGTTCTCATCCGCTCCTTTTGGTTTCCCACACAGAATGCATTTTGGGTGAGGTTTGATGGATGGAAAATGTTGCTGCTCATTTGTGTTCCAGGAGGGTCTGGCAGTCAATTTGAGGGGAGACCCAGACTGCTCTGGTGAACCAAAAACATGGAATTGGAGGTGACAGCCTTCACTTTGCAGCCACAGGGGTGACAAAGAGGCATCACACATTTTAACATTTTAACAGTGAATGATGGTAAACAGGAGCCACTTCAGCTCCTGCTTCCTTTGATTCCCAGCTTGGGCTCTGTTAGGATCCCTCCAAATGCTTCTAAACCAGGATTTGTTTCAGACAAGGTTTGCTGGTTGTGGGGAGCAGATGGAATTCAGCTGAGGAAGGGGCAGAATCATTTGTTGGGGAAGCTGAGGCAGAGCTGGTCACAGGGAGGAGATGGAGCTGCTGAGGCTGGAGATGAAGCAGCAAATCCCCAACACCAAGTGACCAAATGTCCCTTGCAAATGGCTGGGAAGGAGCCCACGGGACCAAATCTGCACCAGCTTCAAATCAGGAGAGATTTCTGGGGGAAATAAATATTGTCACCTCTGCTCAGGTGACACAGAGGTAGAAACCAGGGCTGAACAGTCCAATCCAGGAGTGACTGTGTGTCCCCATGAGCCTCAGAGGGGCCATTTGGTGACTCAACAGCAAAAAGGTTCCAACAATTCCGGTGCAGAGCTCTTGGTGTGTAACACACTCGGGGGCAGGAGGGACGTGCGTGGCAGAGTAGCAAATTTTATCTGAAATTTCCACCCTCAAGGGGAATGCCAGTGGATTTTTGGGGTGCAGATCAGGGATTTGTGCACAAACCAGCAGCTGAACAGATTCAATTAAAGCAAATTTTATTGCAAGAGCCCCCGGTGGAACAAACAGAGCAGGGGTAAAGCTCTGGTTTGGATTCCTCCCTGCAGAGCTGAACTGCTTCCCTTGTGATCCTTCCCCCTCCTCAAGGTTAATTCTGAAATACCAATTTATTTCTGATATGAGCCCACTCAACCCAGTAAAACAGGAGTTAGTTCAGCTCTAGTCTGGGGTTTGAAACCAGCCTTTGGTTCTGTCATGGGACTGCACAGGTCTGGTTTGGTTCAGTGTAAATATTGGGGTTTGCAGCCTGTTCTTGCCATACAGCTGAAATAGGTGATTTTTGGGATTGCCACAGTGCTGTGCCATTAGATTTCTGTTATGGCTGGGTAAAAGCAACTTCCATTTCCTGTCCCTAATGTTTGCTGAGTGCCTCCCCATGTGTGAACTTCAGGCACATCACAAAATCCTAAAAATCTCTGTGCAGCTCCACATGACACGGACAGGAGGTGAAATCCCTCTGTGGGATTCGGCCTGGAAATTCTCTGCCAGCCCCAAAACTCTAATTCCACTCTCTAAATCCCAAGGAACAGAGAGCAAAACTGCCTGGAAGTGCTCAAGGCTCCAGGGGTTTGGAGAAATCTGATCTGGTGGGAGGCATCACTGCCTGTGGGAGGGGGTTTGGAATGATGGGATAATGGGATGGGATCAGATGGAACGGGAAGATCTTCAAAGTCCCTTCCAAGCCAAGCCATTCCATGATTCCTTTGAAGGACACCGAGTCCCCAAATGCCCCTTCAGAGGCCATGGCATTCTCCTGATGCCTTTCAGCACTGTGGGGGGATCTCACTGCCCACAGCTCCACTTGGCAGAGCTCCTGGAGGTCCCCAGGAGCAGCGTCCCCTCACGTGGTGTCCTCTGTGTCCCCCTCCATGCAGAGATGAAGACGTACTCGCTGGCTGTCACCCCCAATGGGCACCTGGAGGCCAGGGGGGCCGTGCCCCCGCCCATCATCATGCGCACGGCGGCCACCCCCATGCCCACCCCAAAGTGCTCCCCACACCTGGACTCCCTGCACGCCCTCGGGGACTCGAGGAGGGGCAGCAACGCCTCGCTGGACCCCACGGGCTACGACCAGAAGTCCTTGGTAGGTTCTCGTGGCCAGCAAGGGACACAGGGCACAGGGTCTTTGTTTCCAGGTCGTGGGGTGTTCTGGGGTGGGAGGGACCCACAAGGATCAATGAATGGCCCTTACGGGGTTGATGTCACGAGTTTGGTGTTACCAGCACCAGCTGAGCTCAGCTTAAGGTCGTGTGAGACGTTTGGGACAGACGTTGCTGGAAGATGAAAAGGAGGGGGATGGAGGTGGGAAATATGTAGAAAGGCAGGAGGAGAGCAAAGGTGGGTGTGCAGTGCTGGGGCAGGGCAGTGACAGCACAACAGCCAAGGACGGTTAGTCCGTGGAAAGGGAAAGCAGGGATGTGCCAGGATCCAGTGTTTCCTGCCTGGTGCCTCACTGGAAGCCAAACAGTCTCACTGGAGAGCCAAACCCTTAACGTGTCCAGTTACCCCCTGACCCTCAGAGGAGGAGCAGGAATCTTTTCCAACCACACCAGCCATTTGGGATATCTTGGAGAAGCTGTCAGGTGTTCTGTGAGGAGGAGACCTGCAGCCCCCCTGGTGTTTTGGGGTTGCATCTTGAATTTACGTTCTGTCAGGGGAATGAAGGGTTTTCCCTGGAGCTCTGGTTAGAGTCCTGCAGCCCTGTTGGAGGGGGAATTGAGGGAACAAGGGATGAGGGGGTTTGGAATGAGGAGATGATACCTTCAGGGTCCCTTCCAAGCCAAGCCATTCTATAATTCCATGATTCCTTGGGAAGGCACTGAGTTCCCAAAGGCCCCTTCAGAGGCTGTGACGTTCACCCCACACCAGGATCTGTCTGAGCTGCTGCTCTGGCAGCCGTGGCTGCAGCAGGGCAGGGAGGGCAGCTCTGTGCACACAGGCAGCAGAGGCAGAGTGGATTTCTGTTTATCTGTGCCACCCCTCTGCTCCATAACTGCGAGATCATGTTCAAATCAAGGCAGCAGACCGTGAAGGCACCTCACGCCCAGGCACAGCCACCATCCCCCTTTGCTAAGCTGCTTAGCCAACCTCATGCCTTGGAAAAGAAAACAGAGCTGACCGCTGTTTGCCTTGGGCTTTCACGGCATTGCGAGCTGCTGGAGAGGGATGTTCATCCTTCCAATCCTTTCTGCCACCAGCCAGAGGCAGATGAAGCAGGCAGGGGAGAGCTGGCCAGCACTGAGGGGAGGAGGAGGAGGAGGAGGAGGAGGAGGAGGAAGGCAGTTTGCCTTGGTTTGTGCTGGGAGGAAGCCGTGGAGGGAAAAGGGAGTTTTGTTCCTGCCTTTTGTGCGCTGACCTTAAGCTCTGTGATCCTGGGAATTGCCTGGGACCTGCCCAAGTGTGCTGACATGCACTGAAATTTGTGGAGGAGAAAGGTTCACTCCACTTCCTCACACAGCAAACAGAAGGAAAGTAATGGCAATAGGGGCACAATTCCCACCAGGCACGTGGGTGACTCAGGCTCCCTTTGGAAGGCAGGGAAGTTGTGAGGTGAAACTACCAGAACGTGAGCAAAGAACGTGGCACTTCAGCAAAATGCCACTTATTGATGTCTTTGGGTTCATTTTTATGGAGAGTTGGTGTTGCCAGGGAGTCACCAGGACAGAGGGTTGGAGGCTGTGCTCCAGGTGTGGTCCAGGACCACCTTCAGTAGCCTTGGCCAGGTGCTCCCATCTCAAGGCTAGAGCTGGAGTGATGCTGTGTTGGTTTTGCATCTCGGAAGTGATGTTTTAAGGGAAGCTGCTAGTAGTGTCTTTTGTGTTTGACAAAAAGCTAATTAGTAATTAGCTTTGAGAATTAACAATCTGTTAAACTGCTGAGAAAGCCTTTATGAGGCATGTAAAAAGGTATAGATGGTGGGAATTTTCCTCTTTTGGTTGGAAGCAGGTAAACTCACAACATTAATTAGTGCATTAGCCAAGAAATCTCAAATTAACAACCTAAACCATTACAGGTGCAAAAAGTGGGAATTCACAGAATCACAGAATGTCAGGGTTGGGAGAGACCTTCAAGATCATCGAGTCCAACCCAGCCCCAACAGCTCAGCCAAACCCTGGCACCCAGTGCCACATCCAGGCTTTGTTAAACACACCCAGGGATGGGGACTGCACCACCTCCCTGGGCAGAACATTCCAGAACTTTCTCACTCTTGCTGTGAAAAACTTTTTCCTAATATCCAACCTAAATTTCCCTGGGTGCAGTTTGAGGCTGTGAGCTCTGGTTCTGTCAGAGCTGCTGCAGCCAGAGCCCCAGCCCAGCTGGGCACAGGCACCTTTCAGGGATTGCAGAGAGTGCTGAGGGCACCCCTGAGTCTCCTTTTCTCCAGGCTAAAGCGGGAAGGGGAGGTCATAACTTTCACCAATGTGGGCAAAACCCCCCAATCCTTCGGCTTCCAGCCCGTCCCACGCCTGCCTTCTCTCCCAGTCCAGCCTCCGCAGCTCCCCCTGCGCCAACTGGGGCAGCCGCCGCTCGAGCTGGAACAGCCTGGGCAGGGCGCCCAGCCTCAAGAAGAAGAACCAGTCGGGAGAACGGGAGTCGCTGCTGTCGGGAGAGGGAAAGGGCAGCACGGACGACGACTCGGACGACGCCAAGTCCAGCACGCCGAGCCGGCCCTCGCTGCCGCGCCGGGCGGATTCCCTGGATCACCGCGGCTCCCAGGAGCTGCCCGAGCTGCTCCGCGTGCCCCAGCTCGGCCTCGGCCCCGCCGCGCTGCTGCCCGCCGAGTTCCACGACTGCAACGGCAAGATGGGCCACGGCCCCGCCGAGTTCTTCCTCAGGGTGGACGGCCACAAGGAGGACGCGTTGGACTACGAGGATGACGTGGAGGATGTGAGTCCTGCGGGAGCTGGCGTGGGTTTGAGTGGGTGCCTTGGTTTGAAAAGCCAGATGTCTGCTAAGGAAGGCAGGAGCCTCCCTTGGAATGGAAAATGGAAACCCGCTCCCTCTGAATTGTTATAATTTTGAAATTCAGGGGCTCTCAGGCAAAGATATGGGAATAGGAATAACAGTTCTTGACTAGGAAAATTAAAAATACAAATGGAGTAGTACAAAAAGAAAAAAAACACCGTCAGAGTGAGAGCAGGAGCTGCCCCCTGTGCTCAGGGTGTTGGTGGCAGTGCCATCCCATGGTGTCACTCCTCCTGCAGTGACAGATGTGGCTCTGCTGCAGCTCTGATCCTGCACAAGGGGGGAGTTTTCCTCTGGAGCTCCAGGGCTGGTGGAGCTGGGCCATGAACAGAAGATAATTAATAATTAATGGCCTATGAACAGCAGATAATTAATAATTAATGGCCCATGAACAGCAGATATCTCCTGGAAGGAGGATTGGTTGTGGAAGAGATAAAGAAAAGTGCCCAAAGAACAGAAGAGAACTGCCCCAGCTCTGACAGATGGGAGTAGAACACACACCCCCAGCCACATCTTGTGACCTAAGACAGTGGGTTTTCCATTCTTTAAAAGGATGGAAAAATGGATGGATAAAAATTCAGCGTAGGAACCTCAAGGCTGGGGTCAGGAACGGCGATCCCAAGCCAAGGGATGGGCCTTTACTTCCTGAAAGATCCCTTTTTAAAGACATATTTTTAGGCCTGGGACATTCCCATGAGGTAAAACTTCATTTTTTTCCAAGAATGCCTCATTTTTGGGCCAATTGGGATTGTCCCCCTGGCCCAGGACGCCTCCAAAAATGAGGTGCAGACACAGCAGGTGAATGGCTTTATTCACAGGAGCTGTTTGGTGTCATGAAAGCTTGAAAACCTAAAAAGAAATGTTTTTTCACTTAACTTTTTGGTTGCTTGAAGCCTTTTTGGGTTTGGCACAGCTCTGTATCTCAAAATGACACCTTCCCAGAAGTCTTGCTTTGTCCTGTCCATCTCTTCCCTTTTTCCACCCCTTTCCTCCACATATTCTTGGACAAATGTGACAACGGCCACCACAGCTCTGTCCCAAAAGCTGTGACTGCCCATAGGCACAATGAAAAGCCATTTCCTGCCCCCTCCTTTCACAAAAACACTGTGAAAGTTGAAGAGGCAGGAAAATAAAAGAGGAAGAAAAGGCGTTCCTTCTTTTTTCTCCAGAGTTATTGCTACCGGATCCGCAAAGCCCTGGAGCCCTACAAACCCCGGTGGTGCAAGACTCACGAGGACTGGTCCCTCTACTTGTTTTCCCCACAGAACAGGTAAGAAATTCCAGTGAAATTCCAGCCCAGCAGGTGTTTGAGGTAATGGAATATTGCATTCCTAGCAAGCCTCCCTTTGGGAAAAATCCGTCAGAGTTTTAGAAATCCAGTTCCTGATTTTGAGGTAAAGTTTTCAGTTCGGCGTGGGCAGAGCTCTGTGGTTCACCCCATTGCTATCAGTGCTTTAGTCAGCATTAGTAATAATTAATAATTAATGATAATCATGGCTGAAGCCTGTGGAGATGCTGCCTCACCACCTGGGCTGGTGCTGGTGGCACACCAGCAGAAGGCTTTTGGGGAGGAGCCTATTCTTGACCCAAACTTCTGAAGGATCTGTTTTTCCCACCTTTCTCCAGGTTCCGAGTGA
Organism: Dicaeum eximium; assembly: GCA_013396995.1. NCBI lineage: Eukaryota > Metazoa > Chordata > Aves > Passeriformes > Dicaeidae > Dicaeum > Dicaeum eximium. The sequence goes on from VWZP01009167.1 coordinate 74,747, forward strand.
TGTGCCAGAAGGTCATTGCCCACAAAATGTTTGACCACGTGGTGCTGGTCTTCATCTTCCTCAACTGCATCACCATAGCTCTGGAGAGACCAGACATTGACCCCCAGAGCATGGTGAGAGGCATTTCCTTCCTCCATCCCCCATCCAGGTCTTCATCTGCTCAGGACCAGACCCTGCGAGATAATGTTGGGTTTCTAACTTGTCTCTCTTTGTTGTTCTGTGTTTCCCAGGAGAGGATATTCCTAAGTGTCTCTAATTACATCTTCACTGCCATCTTTGTGGTTGAAATGATGGTTAAGGTAATTAGAGCTTCATCCCATGGCCCAGAGCAAATTCTGGCAAAGACCAGACCACACCAGGATCTGGGTGAAGGATTCAACGTCTCCCTTCTCCTGGCTGCAGGTGGTAGCTCTTGGCCTTTTCTCTGGGGAGAACACGTACCTGCAGAGCAGCTGGAACGTCCTGGATGGAGTGCTGGTCTCTGTATCCATCATTGACATCATCGTGTCCATGGCATCAGCAGGAGGAGCCAAAATCCTGGGAGTGCTTCGTGTGCTGAGGCTTCTGCGCACGCTGAGACCTCTGCGGTAGGCGCTGATAAACCAGAGAGTGGGAAAGGCACGGGGTCTTGCTTAGTAACACCAAAAACTGAAATACAACACGGGTAGGAACACCTTTGGGGATCTCTATAAACTCAGTGACAAACTGTGAATTGTTTGAAAACAGTGAAATTAATTCCAGTTCATCTTCTCCAGCTCAGATATGCATGGCTGGAGTTCGGAGTGAGGGTGTTGTCATCATCCAGAGTGAGTGCAGTCAGAGCCTCCTCCACACTGCAATTTTATCAGCCCTTCCCAAATCCCTCTGGCTGCTTCTTCAACTGCACAACCTCCCAGGCATTGCCCAGCAAAGAGGGGTTTGCAGTTGGACAGGTGCTGATGAGGATTTGATAAGCTGCAGCATCCTTCCCTGTTCTCCTGACCCTGCCGAGCATCCCTGCAAAGCAGCGAGGCACAGGAGGGCAGAGCTCCCAGTGCTTGAGAACAGGAGTAAAGATAATTTGTATTTTGGTTATGATTATGCAATAAAGAGGGATAATGCTTGTTGGGGGGGATTTGGATCAGCTCCTGTTCTGGTTTCATCCTGCTTGGCAAGAAACAGGAGCCTTTTTAAACTGAAATTTCAGGGGACTGAGACAGTCACCTCCAAAAACCTGGAAACTTTCTGGGACAAAGCCATGCTTGTGAGAGTGATAGGAAGAGGGAATCTTTTAGACCACAAGAACAAGAGCTCTTTGTGCTCTGTGTCACCTTAGTGACAAGGAAATCAGTGTTCCTGGCTCCTCGCTGCTCTGCTGGTGGCACCAGGGTCCCCTGGACACCCTGGACAAGTGACCCTGTGTGACCCACAGAAGTGGGAACAGAATCCAGGGCACGGGCAGTTCATGAGGAAAGGGAAGGGGGACAGAGGGAATTGGTCTTTGAGAATAACTAGGCCAGATCCTATGAATAGAAAGGAATTCATCACCTCTCACCACAGCCTCACTGAGCACAGGAGGGCTCCAGGGACCATTCCTAACACTTTGGAGGTACAGTTCAGTCTCCACGTGATTTCTCTCAAACAAGACCCTGTGGAAATGCTGCAGCACAAAACCCTTTTCTCTGGGCTTGGCAGGCACAAGGCATCATTATCCACGTGAGCTGCAGCTCCCTGCAAGGACTCACCCTCCACAAGGCCATCCTAAAAACAACTTTGATGTTTTTCAGGCAAAACTCCCACCTGGCCCTTCCCAGGAAAGCTTGGCTTGGGCTGGTTCCACTTCCACATCCCCAGGGGAGGGCAGTGCATTCCCCAGGCTCTCCTCCAGGAAAGCAACACTCCTGCTCTTCCTAACACCCCAAACCTGCCTCAGAGCACACCAGGAATCTGCTTCCCAACAGGATTGACCCTTTGGCTGTGGAGCTGCTGATCACAGGCTCCTGTTAGCTAAGAGCCAGTTCAGGAACTAATTAGGAACCAAATTGGAATTGCTGTGTTTGGAAAGTTGTCATGACCACTACTGCAGAAAGAGCACCAGACGTGCTCTCCAGGCCCCCTGGGAAGCTGTTCACATGTTGGGAGAGGGAGGAGGGTCCTGCCTGTGTCCCTGTGCTGGGATCAGAGCCCAGGAGGGTCCTGCCTGTGTCCCTGTGCTGGGATCAGAGCCCTTGGAGGGACCAGGCTCTGGAGAGAGGTACAAAGCTCCCACAGTGGGAGCTCTGTGATATCCTGCCCACAGGGAGCCTCCCCTCCTCACTCTGCCCAGCTGTTTGATTTCCATCTGATGGGACTGGGAATGTTCTGGTTGTCTGAAGAATTCCCTGCCTGCAGGTAGAGGAGGGTTGTGCCAGCCCCAGAGAGCAGAGGAGCTGGGTGATAACAGGACATGAAAAAAAATTCAAAGTTCCGTTGTCTTGTCTTTTTTTCCAGAGTCATCAGCAGAGCCCCAGGTCTGAAGCTGGTGGTGGAAACCTTGATCTCCTCCTTGAGGCCTATTGGGAATATTGTTCTCATCTGCTGTGCTTTCTTCATTATCTTTGGGATTTTAGGAGTCCAGGTAGAGTATTTCCCTCCCCTGTGAGGGACTGCTGCAAAAGAGAAGCTGCTTTTCTCACCTGCTGGGGTTGAGGTGGAAATAATGAGCTGAAATGCCTCCAAAGGAAGATTTCAGTTTGGGAAGAAGAGCCAGGCTTTAGGAGAAATGATCCAGGGTGGGGTTGGCAGTTGCTCCCAGCAAGGATCTCAGGATTAGGAGAACAGAGAGACCTCCCTGATGAACTCTACCAAAGGAATGAAAGATAAATCAGAGAACAGACTTTTCAAAGCTGCTTATTTTTTGTTCTTTTTTTTTTTTTTTTTAATTTTTGTTCTCAAATGCAGCTTTTTAAAGGCAAGTTCTACTACTGTGATGGCCCTGATGTCAAAAACATCACCACGAAGGCCGACTGCACCAACGCTCACTACAGATGGGTCCGGAGGAAGTACAACTTCGACAATTTGGGGCAGGTAAAGTCCTCCCTGCAGGGAGTTTCTGTGCCAGCTTTTCGTGGATGAACACTTGAAATGTGTGGCTTCAGGAGGGTGTGGAGCCTCCATCATAGGAAGTTTCCAAAATTGATGTTGCAATCATCCATCAGTGTGTTAATATTTGCACTCTGTGATCTTTGAGGCCTTTTCCATCCTTGGTTGTTTTGTGACTTTATCTGGAAATCTCTGTCTTTTACCCTAAATGTGTAAAAATGGATCAGATCAACTCTTGATCTCTTGCTAGGGTTGTACAATTCCTTGGTTTTAGGAGTGTTGTCCTAAAGCCACTGCTTTGGGATGCAATCCCTCAACTGCCCCTTTTATTCCCTCGATTTCTTGTTGTTCTCTTTGCAAATGAAGAAAATTTCAGCTTTATGTGACTGAAAAGCAGGCCAGGCCCTAGGAGGAGTTGGGAGTTCCTTCTCTGGGGACTGAAAGGCAAGACCAACCTCTTGTGTCCTTTCTCCAGGCCCTGATGTCCCTGTTTGTCCTCTCCTCCAAGGACGGCTGGGTGAACATCATGTACGACGGGCTGGATGCCGTGGGCATTGACCAACAGGTACCTGTCCTGCAGAGCCCAGCTGGGCTCCTCTCTCCAGCCTCAGGCCTGGACACTCCAGCGTTTCTGAAATCCCAGGAAGGAGCAGAGCTGTAGAACCTCCCTTTTGCTCATTGAGCTGCCAGTTTTCCATTTTTTGGAGTTGCTTTTCCATGGCTGCTTCCCACGTAGGAGAAGCTCTGATGTGTCCTACATCAGAGGATGTAGAATGAATTAGAATGAGGGTACTTGAGGGTGGGAAACCACCAGGAATGCTGTGGAAAAGGCATTCAGTTTGTGAGTTTCGTGGCATTTTCTGTGGGAAGTCGAGTCTTGAATGAGTAGGACCCACCCAGAGCCACAGTAACACTTTGGACTTCATTTCCCCCACTTCTGAAGATCTGGTAACAACTGAGAAACATTAAGCAGGAGCCCACATCTGAAAAATTAAAAATCTGGAGCCTATCTTTAGCTGAAACAATCTTGCTGGTGGGATGATGCTCATCCACTGAGATTTACCCAAAGCTGTGTGAAATAAATGCCAAAATAATTAAGTCCTGTAAGGCAGTTTTGGGTGGGTTTTGCACCAAACAGTAAAATTTTAGTCAGTGAGAAGGTGAGAGGAAAAATACTTGGGGGAAAACCTCCTCCCAGTCCTTTCCTCCTTCCCACACAACTTGTTGCTCCAAAACACAAGTTGTGTGCTTAGAACACAAACCCTGTGAGGAACCACTGAGGGAGCTGGGGGTGTTTATCCTGGAGAAAAGGAGATTCAGGGGTGACCTCAGCACTCTCTACAGCTCCTTGAAAGGAGGTTGTGCTCAGGTGGGCTTGGGCTCTTTCTCCAGGAACTGACAGAACCAGAGCTCACAGCCTCAAGCTGCACCAGGGGAAATTTAGGTTGGATATTAGGAAAAAGTTTTTCACAGGAAAAATGATAAAGTTCTGGAATGTTCTACCCGGGGAGGTGGTGCAGTCACCATCCCTGGGTGTGTTTAACAAAGCCTGGATGTGGCACTGGGTGCCAGGGTTTGGTTGAACTGCTGGGGCTGGGTTGGACTCGATGATCCTGAAGGTCTCTCCCAACCCTGACATTCTGTGACTGTCGAAAAGCTGACTCAACCCCCTGCTCTGTGCCGCTTCTCCCTCGTTCTTCCCCTCCCCAGCCCATCCAGAACCACAACCCTTGGATGCTGCTCTACTTCATCTCCTTCCTGCTCATCGTCAGCTTCTTCGTGCTCAACATGTTCGTGGGGGTGGTGGTGGAGAACTTCCACAAGTGCCGGCAGCACCAGGAGGCGGAGGAGGCGCGGCGCCGGGAGGAGAAGCGGCTGCGCCGCCTGGAGAAAAAGCGCAGGAGTAAGGAGATGTACCTGTCTGGTCGGTAGAGTGCCTTACAAACCAAAATCTTTCTGAGCCCTGCCTGCTCCCAAAGCAAGATTTTCTTTTTTTTGTTTGTTTGTTTGTTTTTGGGGATTTTTTTGTTGGGGTTCAGGAGGTCGTGTTGCTTCGTTACCTCTTTGGCGGTGCCTTAAGGCTCGGGCTGGTGACACCTTGGGATTGTCCTGGTGGGAAGCGTTACCTGTTCACCTGGCTGGGGAGAAAATGCTCCTCCAGCAGAGTCCCCTCTGCAAGGCCACGCTGTCCCAAGCACAGGGACACAGGGGTGAGCAGCCTCCCGCCTCCCCTCTGCCTGGCGGCCGCTCCGAGGCTCCCCCGGGCCTTAACGCGCCGCCTGCATCTGAGGATGGTGGTGGGGTTTGATTTGGGAATTCTTTTCTCAGATGAAGCAGTGCTGATGCTGTTTTGGGAGTCCTGGAGCATGGCCCCGCATGCCACAGCCACTGCATGGGGGCATGGACAGAGCCACGGCCTGGGGACAGCCCCGGGGTGGGGCTGCAGGGAGAATTCCTCTTGGGAACACGTCCATGACAAGAGATGCCCGTCCCATTCCAGGCTGGGACTCACTCCTGGGACTCCTTTTGTCCTTGGAACACTGGCCAGGGGCAGGGCCTTTAGCCAAAAGAGGCCTTTAGCCAACATTCCTTCTCAGTGGATCTAATAGGGACCATCAAACCCCAAAAGCACCTGAGCCTGTGCTCCTTTCCTGCCCCAAACCTGCTCATTCCCACCTCCCCTGGGCAGGCTGCACCTGGGAAGGAATTCCCAGGAAAACTGCCAGGAAAGCAGCCCCAGCTTTCCCACAAGTTTCAGGGAGAGCATTTTTGAGTGAGCAAACCTGGCTTGGCCACTGAGATCAAAGCTGAGCTTAGTCAGGGGTAAGGCCGAGCTTTTCTGGCCCTGTTTGCCTGCAGCAGTGCTGTGACTCTGCCTGGCCATGTCATCTCCTGGAAGGACCAAATATTGTGACAGATTGCTTATGTCCCACATATCAAGCCATAGATATCCTTTTCCAGCTGGAAAAACATCCCAGCTCCAAGGACATGGCAGGCACAGGCCATGCTGGGAAAAGCCCCATCCCATTCCCTGCATCCCTCCAGGCTTGAGGGATGTCCTGTGTCCCTCACAGCTCCTCTCCTGCTGCTCTGGTGCTCCTTGTTAGAGCCAGGGGATGCCTCACCACTAAATGGTGGCACTGGTGTCCCCACAGGACCTTAATGACACCACAGGGAGGGCCAGGCCCTTTTGATTTTAGCCAGTTGTGAGTTCAGTGCCTGGCTCAAAATGAAATCCAGCTCAGACACTGAGTCTCTCCAGAGATTTCCAAGAGTTCAAATGCAATTTCCTTCCCCTTTTCCCGTTTTGCTCTGGGGGTGTGAGGGTGGAAATACTGAAGGCAGCATTTCCAGCACAGGGAGGAGAATCAGGTTTAGGGTCCCAGGGGTCCTCCTTGTGCAGCTTCTACCCCCATGTGCTGACCTAAAAGACATTCAGATAAACTCAAAGTTTATATGAAATTTAGAAAAAAAGCAATTTTAATCATCCTTAGAGAAAACAGGGGCACAGGTATGGAGGCACAGCTCAGTTCCTGATTAGAAAATAAATCTTGCTAAAGCCTAGCTGTGACTCCACAGCTCAGACACCAAAAAGAGCCAGTCCCTGTCAAAGTGATGGACACTGTGACATTGTCCCTCTTTATCCACCACCTCCAAGGAGCTATTTCAGACCAGCCATTGCACAGATGAGGGCAGTAACATTTCATGGAGAGCACACAGGGAGGAGGACAGATTTCTGGAAGGGGATCAAGTCAATAGAGCAGCTGAGAAGGGAAACATTTGGCCATGTGCTGGGCTTCCAGAAGGTTCCCTGAAACTCTCTGGCTCTACCTGCAAGGACAGCTTGGCATCCAAACTGGAGCTGTTAACAAGGTGAACCCAAATATCTGCTGCACATTTGAGAATTCGCTGTTTCCATTGCAAGGGATTATTTTTTCTTTCGATTGGGAGGGGTTTGAACCTCCTGGGTGATTGTAGGTGACGATGAATTTGATGAAAAAAACGGTGGCAGACTCAGAAAGATGTGAGCTGTGACTGTGGGCAGTGTGTGTGTGCTCGTGGAGCTGTGGGATCTGCATGGTGACAGCAGCTGGCAGCTTCCTCTGCTTCCATGTGTCCCTTCCAGCGCTTCCATGTGTCCCAGCACTCTGTGTCACCCCTGTGGAGCAGCAGGAGACAGCCTGGTCACCCCAAGGAGAGGAGGGAGGGATGTGGGAAGGCTGACAGAGATCCCTGCTTTTAACTCAGCATTCCCAGCGTTGGACAGACCAGGAGAGGAGGAAGAATTTGTGTTTTAACAGGAGGAAAATCCTGTTAAAACACAAATTAACTGTTTAAATCCAGCCTAGATCACAAATGCACCCTCTGGGCTCGCTGTCTGCCTGGCACCTTGTCTGTGTGTCCTGTCCCCTGTCTGTGATGTCCCCTGGGGATTGAGGGCTGGGGGGTCTGTCCCTGCCTGCACACACAAAAATGCACCAGAGAGCTGGGGCAGGCTGGGCTTGGGGCTGGGAAGGGGTTAAACCTCAGCTGGCTGATCTGGGGACAAATCTCAGGCTGGCTCCAGGATTTGGGGCATGGCAGAGGGATTGTTCTGGGACACAGCCCTGGAATGGGTTAAACCTCAGCTGGCTGATCTGGGGACAAATCTCAGGCTGGCTCCAGGATTTGGGGCATGGCAGAGGGATTGTTCTGTGACACAGCCTTGCAGCAGCACCCAGGTCCTTCTCAGGTGGGGTGAGGAGTCATCACCAGCTTTGGGGTGATTTTTCAGCAGGAAGGTCCCTCTGAGCCCAATTCTCTGCTGTCACCACCTCAGATCTTTCCAAAACATTTCTACTTCCCCATCTGAGGGCCAGTTTGCTGAAAGGATTGGCAGCAGGTTCACTCTGCTCAAGGAGAGCAGAGGGCAGGGGGTGAGGACACTGAGAAATGCATTTGGTGTGGTTTTAAAGGCAGAACTGCTCAGTGAACTTTTTTATGTGAAGGGGAAAAAAATTCAAGATAAACCAGAATATTTTTCCTGATGCTGTCCCTGCTCCATCCATTATATCCAAGTGTAATTTAACAATCCTGCTGCTCTCAGCCTTTTAATGAGCTTCTCAGAAGACACAGACTGAAACCAGCCTCCCCAGACTGAAGGGTTTGATTAAAAACACGTGGATCAGCTTGGTCTCCTCTGCCTGTGGGATCCAGGGCCCAATCCAGCCCTCCTGGATCCTCTGTGTCAGGTCAGCTCTGGACTTCAAAGGCTGCACGAGGGTCTGGGTGACACTGGGGGCTGAAAGCAGAGCTGGAAAAGCTGGAAAAGCTGGGAATCACAGCTCTAGCTGGGCCTTTCAGTGGTGTCCCTTCGGGAAGACCCCAAAACCTGAGAATTCAGAAATACTTTTTCCTGATTTCAGCTCTATGAGAGGAGAGTGGCCACAAACCTGCTCCTCCAAGGCTTTTCCCACCAGAGCTGGGAATTGTGGAAGGATGAGGCAAATTTTAAGTCCCAGCAGAGGTGCCTTCAAAGCAGTGACTGCTAACCTTTCTCTAGAGGGTGGCACATGGTGATATTTCAATTTAAACACCCTGTCAGTGCCAAAACCCTCTCTGTATCCAGCAGAATCACTTGAGCTGGAGCCACAATTTTTGGGTGCTGTATCCCTGAGTGTTCAGAGTTTCCAAGCAGGGAATTCTCAAGCCCTGCTGCTCGTTTTCCCAGGCAGCTGCAGGTACAGAGCTGCTCTGTTCCAGGCATGAATAACCCCATTAGGGCTTTCTAATGTTTCATGCAGAGCATTGTAATGGAGGAGCTGGAGCTGGGAATTGTAAATGCAAACTAAAAATGCTTTTAAGCCAGAGGACGGGGCTTCATTAATTTCCGTGTCAGCAAAACCACAAGCAAAGTTGAAATATTCTGCAGAGAGGTGAGATTCAAGTATTAGCCAGCATCTAAAAGCAGGGGGAGGAAAGGCTAGGATTTTCTTTTTTTATCTCTTTGATGGTTGCTTTTTTTTCCCTCCTGCACTTCCATCAACAGGGAAGGGAAGGGAAACTTGTCTGTGTTTGATGGAGAGGGAGCATTTACAGAGCATGGAGTGCCAGGACAAGGGGAATGGCCCTGCCAGAGGGCAGGTTCTGGGATTTTGGGAATGAATTGTTCCCTGTGAGAGTGGAAAGGGGCTGGGATGGAATTCCCAGAGAAGCTGTGGCTGCCCCTGGATCCCTGAAATTGTCCAAGGCCAGGTTGGACGGGGCTTGGAGCACCCTGGGACAGTGGAAGGTGGCCCTGGCCATGGCAGGGGGTGGCACTGGATGGCCTTTAAGGTCCCTTCCAACCCAAACCATTCCATGGTGACAGAAATCTGCCAGTTGGCTGATGGGAGTCTCATCCCAAACTCCATTTTCCCGAGGCACAGGTTGTGTTTTGCCTGCTGGGATTAACAGTGGATCCGGTGTCCCCTGGTGGCCTCATCCCCTGGAGCAGCGTCCTCCTCATCCTCACCCCGGTTCTCCCACAGCCCCCGCAGCTCTGGCTGTGCCAGCAGCACTCAGGGTGTGTGCAGAGCCCTCAACACAGCCTGGGGACTTAAAATTCCCTCTAGGAGTTCAAAATGTGAACTGAGAGGGGCCCAGAGCTCTTTGCTGTGCTGTCAGCAGAGGTAAAACTCCCTGAAGGGGTTGGGAATGTCTAGAGCTGAGGCTGTGGAGCTCTGGGGCGCTGCCAGAGCCGTGTGGGGCTGCTCTGCCTCTGCTGCCACCGCTCTGCCTTCCCGGGATCTCTGATCCAGCCCGGCCCCTCGGGAGCATCTCTGGGCACATCCCTGGGCACATCCCTGGGC